>OY776111.1:268654607-269069607 GCA_963675035.1 Allygus modestus
CATGTATGAATGCCACATAGAAACGGCCATTTTTACAAAAGTGGAGATATAAATGTATTGTTTGGTGTTGTGCTATGTTGCATTCAATGTTTTTCAACGCTGAATGAACAGTCTCACCAATACGATATCCAGCCAATCGTTGTAATATTTACTACAAATAATTAATATATTTACATTCTGCTTTCCTGTTAAAAGTTTAAACAAAGAAAATAGTATATGAAATATTGCAAAATTAGATTGACTATAATCATTTTTAAAAAATTAACTAAATAAATTTAAAGTTATCCCTCATATCATTTGAACTACACAATACACGTTGGTCCCCCTTCAGTTTGTGTTTAAACAAAATTTAAATGTAGATTTGTAAAATTTAGGTGTTTACCCAACAGTGATAAATGTCTTATCTTACTATTTCATGTTCTTTACTATTTTAAATAGTATAATTCTTTATTACGAATAGCTAGTGTATTATTAGTATTTTTACTGGCCATCTTATTTTCTTTAAATACCAATAAAGATTCTGTAACAGTTAATATGTTATTCGTTCTTTTATTTTGATAGTAAAAATATTATCCTTACATATTGACCTGGCTATTTATTATTTATTTGTTACAAGTCAAACCATTTTATATTTAATAAGAGTACTTCAGAGAAGACAGCAACCTTTGCAACGATAATTATGAGGATTTAAAAAGCCAGCAAGCTTAGAAACCCTAACAACTTTTGAAAAGCACCTTTTGATAAATAACATGATTAAACGAAAGTTTTTCAGCACTTATAAACATCTTCTTCAACTCAATGTAATAAGCAAAGTTATAGCAACTACAACGTTCATTTCCTTGGGTAAATGTATAAACGGATCAATTAGATAAGATTATTACACTATCTGTTATTTAAATATGCTACACTTAAATTGGCTCATACTTGTTTTACTACTGTATTATTTTGCTTTATTTGGTGAATTTTGAAAATATCATAATAGGTCTAGTGATAAGACGAAAAATGGTATATCTGACTAAAGGCACTTTTAAGAAACATATAAAATGACTAATTATTGTTCTGATTTGTCTATGTATAAATTATAATGCTGTAATGAAACCTGGTCCTATTGATAAAGGGCATTGGCAAGAACAAAAGCGATTAGAAAACAAATGTTTTTACAAACCATGATTTAAGGCTACAGAAATTTGTGCAGTAAAAAATTTAATCTCATGACAAATGTGAAATTAAAAAAAGTAGGAATATTGTTAGTTGAATGTTTACTTTTAAATGGTCCTTCATTATCAGAAAGTGCAGGATGACCTACTACGTCTTTACGATATTCGTATGCGTACTCACCATGTTGCCCATCGCCTCACCATTAGTTTCGCAGCGGCCTATAGTCATAGGAGATGGATCCGGTTATCGCTGAGTCTCTTATTGACTGAAAGCCCTTTTCGTTACGAATGACCTTGACACGAGACAATCAACGTCTATCAACTTTTGAATAGATACCTCACATTACTTAAAGCATCGCTGTTAAATCTACGTTCAATATTCAATTTATTATTTATTGTTTTAATTATTCACTTTATTTTATTTTAACACTTACTACTTCCAAGATTTACACTTTTATTTAGCAGTTATACAAAAAATTGTATCAACCTAAAATATGCTATTTTTATTTCATTTTGATCACGGTTTTGTAGTTTTCCAATAGTAATTACTTTTTAATATTATTTTATCTACAAACGCAGCCAGGACTTGAACTCGCCACATATACAGTACCTTGCACCCCTGTAATGGTTTGTATATATTGTAACTGCACTTTTTTATATTATTTTGTATTTATATTTGAATGGATACGTGATAAAAAAATGCATTTATTTTCACAAGGTAAATCTAAGGCATTGAACAATAAATCGGATGTATAAATATAATATATTTGTATTAAGAGTAAAAGTTAGTTGTATGAATAACAGAATAACCGTTTTATTATATTTGTTTAAGGCAAAGTTAACTATAAAACTATGAGGGATAGTCACACGAATAAATCTATATACATGTAATATTTAACGTGTATTAGTTGAGACAGTACATCAATGGTAGTTGAGCATTACACGTAGATGCAATATAACGCAACACAACTATCTCCAGATTAACATGTTGACAGGATTATCAGTTGTAATAAGGTGCCTCCCAGCTTAGCTGAGTATATCTGAACAGAGGTTCCTGGATTATCTATAATACCATTATCTATGGCATAATTATGTGTAAAACCTAGTAAAGAGATTAAGTACTTTATTAAAGTACTTGAAATTAAAATTAAATAATGTATCCAAGTTATATACTGTATAATTAAAAAAATAATTATTATTACAAACTAACAACTTAAGACACACGTTATTTATCTTTGATAAGAGTCTGTGGTTTTAACTATTGAGTATATACACTGAAAGAGACATCCCATTTATATGGCCCAGCAGTGGCCCACTTTTAGTGTTAGCCAGAATTTGAAGTGGACGTAGTTTGATTAGGTCACCGACAGATTGTGCTGCTGTCAACTATTTATTTTAGATATGTACGTTAACTTTAAAAATCTAAACCACAGAACGCAAGTAATGATCAACTTATGTTTGCTTCCTGACACACCAACTGTTGTATTATCTCCTCCTTGAGAGTATACGTAATAGTTGACATAAATATTTTCTGTTGGTGATTAGTGTAACTACGTCCTCTTTGAATCCTGGCACACACAAAACTAGGGACAGATTTTACAATGGCAGTGAGAAGTCTACTCTAGTATATATAGTAAACACTTTAATTAGGAAAAAAGTGTTTAAAAGTCACATAGTTAAAAATGTTTAAATTGTATTAACAATTTATAAATAAATAAATATAAACGACAATTAATGGGAGACGTGACCTTGACACAGCTACGGCTACCTATAGAGTAGTACATCTACAGTTGCCAAATAGGCTGCACTTTAGTTAAAAATCTGCGTATGAACTTATGATATGCGTGTTTAACTCATTCTGTGGCGTCACTTTGTATTTTGTGTAATTCAGTGTCTTTTTATGAATTTCAAAACCACGAAAGTCGTCTAATAGGTCGTAGTAATAGGTGAATGAAACTAAAGGTTCTAACGATGGATCATAAAAACCTTTATTACATCGCGGTGTACAAATTTTACATCTAAAAGCAAACAACTAATAGATTGCATCTTTAATTTATTTTAGAATAAATTAATATAGTTGAAAAGGTTTCGGCCAAAAATGTGTCGTAAAATATTTAGAAAGCAGGTGATATGCAATTGCGTGCGATAATGCATTTGATAGCTGTGCTTGTTTGATGGATGAATCGTAAAGAGAATACGATATAGAGTTGAAGATATTAACGTCGTAAAATCGTGTCACTTGTAATCTCTTTCTTTTTAACTGTTACGGGTTTACAAAATCTAAACCCTTACAATGACTATTATCATTGCAGTCCACATTCACATTGTTATGCGTAAATATTTATTTATATAAAAAACGCAACTTAAATGGTTCTATTATGACTGTAATATTATAAATATTATTCGAATTATTTTTCTAAGATAAAGAAGAGCTTGTAAAACTGATTCAAATCCCATCAATGCACCTTTATTTAATTTCATATGTGCAACCAAATTAATGTAAGTTAAACAGTGGTAGACTGTCCCTTAGGTGTGTTTATATTGGTATTTTTTCCTAATTATTATGCCTATTTAGAGTCATACTTTCCTCCCACAAAGGGCAGGCCCGTACTTTTTTTACCTGAAGACCCATTTGTTAAGTAGCGACTCTATATCGTTCTATGCTACCTTCATGACATGCTAAGTAGACCCCCAATTTAAGTAGATCCTAACTTTAATAAATTTAAGTGCAACGCTATTTAGTTTTGAAATGAACAATTATTTGTTATTGTTGTATTGTGTTGTTATGTTACTGCTTATTTTTATGTCTGTTATTGACCACTTGCATAGTTCTTACACATTTGAATCTTCTGTTCTTTATTTGTCTTAGTTCAAGTATTTTGTTAGTTTTAGGTTGTTTAAGTTGTTTAGCTCTGTTTTGCTGTTATTTTTTATCTGTATTTTGTCCTTTGCATACTTAAGTAATTTTCTCTGTTATTTATTTAGGCAAGAATGTATTGTTACAATGTAATTAAATTACTCAATCTGCATTTTTGTATAGTCTACTTTAAGCTTTTTCGTCAAAATCTTAGGTCATAATGTTATTGTTCATTATGGAAATGGGATTAGCGTGGGAATATAAAACAAACAAATAAAGGGATTTTTCAGGGAAATCTACAATTTAAAAGTACTTAATTAAACTGTTTGATTTCCATTCTTCCTTGATAGTTATTACGAATCTATAGCATCTACAATCTCAGCAAAGTTTCAAAATATAGAGATTTTAATTAAAAATTTAGTAGGCCAAGCTAGAAGCTTTCATGGCTACTATTATCTTTGCGATGGTAGGCATGTTATATAAATCAATATGTAAAAGAAAATACACTACCTCTTTACTTGCCTTTTGTTATAGTAAAGAACCAAAGATATTAAAAATCCAATTACTTACTAGACCTTGGATTCACTTGGGCCTTTATAATTTTGTATCTTAACAATTGAGTTACATGGGTGGAGGTGGGAGTAGATAAACTAAGAAAAAAAGAACCAGCTGGCACAAAACCTGTGATTTTAAATGTACCCAGTCTGTTAAACATCAAGTGTATACCAAGAAAATAAAGTGTGTTCTTTTTTTAACTTTCTTATTACTTTACCAATTCCGTAGTTATCGCGCATTGTAGAGCAAAGAGTATTAATCTAGTATTGCAAGGAAGAGCTAAACAGTTATCATTGTGATCATAAACGTAAAAGCCAACCTGTGTTTTACCCACATCTAAGGAGAGCACTTTACCATGCCCCTCGAACCTTCTTTATTTGTATTACCAATACAATTTTCAGTCATCTGATTGCTGAATACGCTGTGATCTACTTCTAGAAAATGACTTCAAAAACTATGAATGAAGCCATTAATTTATTTTCATTTTGTGGGGGTGAAACATAATAGCATAGTAAAGTAAACACTAACATATTCATTTTATTAATAGTTAGGTAATATTTTTGAATAATTCCGAATTGTTAATGAAGGGGATCTTTCTTACTGGAACTTCAATAATTCTTAATTCTTGTAAATCAAATTTTGTTATCCCTCTTGAAATTGCCTATCTACCAGTATGTTATTTTACCGCTATAAATAAAATGTTGGCAGGGAACATCTCGATAATATTAGGTTTTGTGGTCTGCTCGGCCTACTTTTACATCTCTATAAATTAAGGTTTTAACCGGGGAATCGGAAAACCTAAACCTAATAAATCGATATTGTACTTTAGCCGAAACTGTATACAAATATTTATTAGCTGTAAAACCTCTGTGAATAAAATATGTATATTGTTAGTTAAATAAAACAAATTATAAAAACAGTTACGGTGTTCGAGCATCTATTATCCATGTTCCAACCGGAAAATGCCATCCTCTCTTATCATAAACTCCCACTACATCTCCTCTTCTCTAAATTTGAAGGATCGTGTGCGTGGGTAAAATGTGAAATTTGTTTAGGTTGCGCCGAGGAAAATTGATGTCTAGTTAGTCAAAACCGATGTCACTTCAAAGGTGGGGGAGGGGTATCTTCAAAGAGGGGCAGACAAAATAAGAAGCGAGCAAAAATAGTTTTACGATTAAAATATAGGATGTGATTGAATAAAGCCACTAGTTTGGGTACTTTTGCTTCTCTACAATATATTTACTAAGGGTTGTATTTCTTCATAATTTAATTTAAAAAGGTACTTAAATTATGTTCATCCTTATTTCGGACATTATAAATTATTGTTAAAATAATTTCTAACAACTAAGATTTAATTTAATTGGTATGTCACTCAATTTATATGTGACATACATATAGGTATGGTTATTTGTGATAAACAGGGCATATACTATTTAAAGATGTAAGGATTCTACTCTTCTATTATTCATCGATTGCTCTGTTTCAAACCTCAAAAAAACTAAGTCTGTGGAGCATTGCACTGATAAGTCGAACCTCGGTATTCCGAAAAATCCTATGGTTCAAGCGTTTTTTGTTCTCCCTGAGATTTAATTTATTGAGGTTCCACTGTAAATTTTACAATTTAAAATATATAGAATAATGGTAAATTCGGATCATGAATTTAGACTCTTCAATTAAGAAGTTTTATGTGATAAGTAGCAAAAATAATATACATACACTTCCGATCACCACAAATAAATTAATCATGTTTACCAACATTTTTATAAGAAAATAGCAAAAGTAACCACAAAAGTTTATACAAAGCACTTTTGAGTCATCTGATAGTGATCATATTTACTTCTTCTAAATAGTATGCAATATTGTTAGGAGATTTATATTCGATTGAAAAAGTTGTCTTGATCGAGTAAATAAATTTATAAAACAAATAAAGCATAAAATAAGTTTGATTCTCTCTCTAAATATGCATATGTTTAATTTAAAATCATTACTTTGTTTAAGTAACAAACAGAAAGTGGAGTGGTCGTGTAATTGGATCCTTGGGAGTGATTTAGGTCAACCATTAAGTATCATTCCGACCTCAGGTTGCTCGATTAACGAGTTGATTTCGCAGTTCTACTATACTTTGTAGTAACTTATTAGTGAATTTCCTATGGAAATTGAACTATTAGCATGACCCGCAGGGTGAAACTTTCCTAACGTGACCCCCTGAACACGTTTTGGGGGGTCGTTCAAAATAAAATATATATACACATATATGTGTGTGTGTGTGTGTGTGTGTGTGTGTGTGTGTTTGTGTTTGCACTCTAGCGGTCACATTTTTCTGTCCGATTTACTTCAAATTTGGCAGGGACGTTCCTTTCTGTAATCAGTTGGACAAGTTCGTTGGGCAAAATAATCGGAAAACTCGAAACCCCTTTTTTTGGGATTCATCTTTAAAATTTCGAGTTTTTGGGCCCAAAAAGGGTAATAAAAGCCCTAGATATCAATTTAACCTATGCAGAAAGATGGGAATTAGTGAGGCAAAATTTGTAAGCCCTTTCTCGTTATTCTAGTTTAATATTTACCGAGTTATTAAAGAAAACCTGTATCGAATAAACACATTACGTTGTCTTATGGTGGTTTTACATTAGAAACGCCTGTTATTCATTTGTTGGTGTACTTTTTTCATCCCAAGCAACCTCATGCTTACTTTAAAGCCTGACTGTACCTTCTCCTAACCTTATACAAAATTGTATTCCCAGCATTGCAGGTAAATGAAGCCAGGAGCATCAGAACAGCCAAAAAAATCAATATTTTCAGATTTCGATAAAAATTTGAATAAATGTATGTTTTGATACTGATTTTGATTTTGAAAGTTTTGTATGTGGAAATTCACTTCCCTCACGTCAGCGAGCTGCGTGCGAACTCGTTATTTGTTGTTACAACTTAAATGATGGTTGAAACTTGTTATTAGGATTTGTAATAAATTTAAATATTAAAATTTGTCTTCTTATCTAACTTCATCTCCCCACTAAAAACCAGCATAAGACTTTTTTTCATGAAGTGTCAAGTTATGTTTGACTAATGCTGGTTGGCTGGAAATAATCCTAGAATTATTCCATTCTCGTAAAATAGTTCGTTATAGTTCTCGTATAGTGACTTGTTTATTGTTGTAGTTCATTAAATTTTATTTTGATGTGCAAAGTTAGTTGATAAATGTATAAACTGAAAACAGTCATAATATTTAAAGTTCTAAGATTTTCCTTAGCTGAGTCTCGTGCGTAAAAATTTAACACTAAACGAATTAGTTCACTTGCTGAAAATTCTGTATGTCATTAATTTACCAGAGAACTCATTTGGATAGTGTTGGTAATAGTGTAGTTATTGTAAAACAAGTAGGGTGATAGTCTGTGAGGGTAGCCATTTTGGAAAATGGCCGCCATCATTGATACTTTTTGAAAAATAATAAATGCAATACATATAGGCATGTGAGGTGTCATTTTAATGGTTTTTAGGGTGCTGAATACGTTACAGACATTTAAAAAGCATTTCAACGAACATTTAAATATGTATAATTGTAACTATAACTATTATATTATGTAAAATATAATAAACCATTACTCTTTTTACTGATTAAACCTTTAAAGACCAATTGACGATGTACTCAGTAGTACACGAAGAACACCAAGTGGTCCGGTTTATAGCCACTTCATATCACCGGGAAAAAGACCAGGTGACCATTTACCGGGCCACTCTGTTTTTGTCTTAAATGTTAGTTACCTTGCAAAATCTTTTACTATATAGCCTATAAATGTTATTTTTAGCGGATGGCTGCTAGCTTATTTCGGTCTTTTACAAACTGGTAGTTTTATTTCTATTGTTGACAAAACAGCTATTTCTGAATGCTGTTAGTTAATACATATTTTAACCTCCTTTGGAATTATCTCGCATAATGCTCGTTATTTTGATGTTTTTAATAAATAGTTGTAATACATACTGTTACTAATGTTACGGTTAAAGTGTTGTTATCGTATTAGTAGTAATTTATTAAGACAATTTGTGTGATTGTAAATGACATTGTTATTATTAATGATGTGTTTTTATTTTTAAGAGGGAAATCACAAAACTTTTGATTTTTGTTTACCCTTTTAACATACCCCGTGGCAATCAAGAGAAAAACAAAAAATTCTGATCATTTTGTTTTTCTTGGTCCTTGGTTTTTAAATAGCCTTATTCTGCAAAACTTATACCTTTTACATTATCTTGAGATGTCGAGAAATACAAACATAAACCAAAATCTATATGAAGCTCTAAATGCACAATAGATTAGATTAAGGGTGTCCAAATAACAAATGTTAGTCATTCTCCCTAAAGCATAAATACCCGATGAAATTATTTTTCAAATATAGGCTACATGGATTCCCCAATTTATTTCACTGTAAATTTTTTCTGTCGTGAAATAAACGCATAGATAAGATACATCTTCAGTATTAAACGATAAACCTGGGCATAAACAAACTTATAAGTGATTTTTAACGGGTAACAGTGTGATATTGACGCAATATTGATGCATAATTACATTCATTATAATTTTTTTAATTTTAGCGAATTTTCCCTATAGGGAAGAAGCCATTTCCGTAGTCGGCATGGTAAGACCTAGGCCCGGGACCATGATAACTTTTCGTTTTAAGGTCCCCAGACCCCAAAAAACACCATTCGTTCGAAATTTATATACATATATATATACTCAGATGGAGTATTTAAATATATATATATATATAAAGAAGTTATTAGATGAGAAACGAGATGAAAAGAATATGAACGCTCAACCAACAGGAATGAGTTTTACTGATGACGAACCTAAACTTATTACCTAATTCCATCCCGGTTTACACAAACTTAACAACGGCATCAAGATCGCCTTCAACATCCTTCAAAACTCATCAATTACTCACTGATTATTTTCACCACCACCAAGGGTCATTTTCAGACGACCACCTATTCTGAAAGAGATGATTTCACGGCCAAAGCTTCCAACTGGTGAAGAGGTGAACAGAAACACAGGTTCTCACCCATGTCTGAAGCCGAGATGTCTTGTTTATAATCAGATTGAAGATGCGTACAGTTATAACAGCAGTATGACTTCAAAAACCTACAAGATCCAAGGGATTTTGTCGTGTGATTCCAAAAATATTTTTTATCAAATAAAATGCAGGAAATATCCAAAAGATAACATAGGTTCCACGACAAACACTTTAAGAGTAAGAATGACTGGCCATCGTTTTGACTACAACAAACATCAATACATGACGAATCCCCTGGTTTTACATGGGTTAGAACATAGAGAAAACTTTGAAGATACATATAAAGTGAAACGTCTTCGTTAGTTGAATAATAAATTTAATGTACCACCTCTGAGGTGCCTGGAACAAACCTTTCAAATCATCACTCGTTCCTCAAGGCCTTAATCTTCGTTGATCATTATTACACCGCATTATTTTCATATATAATATTCAATGAAAGCACCGATTTCAACAATTATTTATCCAAAATCTGTTTATCAAAGATAAAAAAGTCGTTTGCGAAAATTGCAAGAATCATGGGTTACTTTTAAATGTTTAGGTTACAGTATTGGCGAATTTCCCCTATAGGGAAGAAACTATTACCGTAGGTCTCTTGGTAAGATCCTTGGCCATGATAACTTTTTGTTTTCAAGTCCCCAGATGCCAAAAACACTATTCGTTCAAATTTATATACATATATGTGTGTATATATTTTTCATTGCATTCTTAAACATGTACAAATCAATTACTATAATTGGTTGTACAACACAAGTTTATAAAACTAGGAGTACGCTCAAATATTCGCGTAATGGGATGACTGAACTCAGAAATTGTTGATGAAAGTTTCTGCTTTTAACGTAAGTTCTAACCGAAATATCATCTGAGGCGCGTGAGGTGGTACGGTCGGAATCGGAGGCATTTGAGGTACGGTCAAGAATCGGAGGAGTGGGAGGTGGTACGGTCGATAAGATAGGATCTACACAAGACCTTATAGTTCAAGATAAGACCTACAGGAAATTTTTCAGTATTCTAAAGTCATATGATATGAAATATAAAGTTGACTTTCCAACAAGAGTTACTTCACAATCTGAAACTGCAATTAATAACTTTATAATTAATATTACTTGTAGACAACTGAAAATACCTGGAATTATAACACAAATTTCAGACCATGATGCTCAACTGCTGGAAATTTTAGGTTTGAGTAGTGATATAAGTATGTAAACAAAAGACTTTGTAGGAAATTTCCACAAAATAACATAAAATTGTTCTTAAACTCTTTAGCTAACGCAAGTTGGGCTGAGTTATATCAAGCCTCTGTAGATATTAAGTATGATGTTTTCAGTTCTACATTTGGATATATTTGTGATGTCTGTTTTCCTAAAAAATTGGTAGTAGATAAAGATACAAACATTGATCAATGGGTTTCTGTAGATAGAAAACTGAAGAAACATAACATCTTAGAATTAGAAAAACAATTTAGAGTATTAAAAAAGGATGAAAAAACTAAGCTAAGAATCAAAATATAAAATACCCCCGTCACAGCAAACCTGCGTACTCAGCGAATTTCCAATGCATATATATGTGACTCACTACTACATAGAGCTATTTACCAAGTTTCACAAAAATACATCCATACATAAGTGATACATAGCATTTTATTTATTCTCCATAAGAATAACATTAGGGTTGAGGGCGCAGGTTTGCTGCAACGATGAAGATAAGTAATGTGTTTTTTTGCAATTAACAATACAACTGAACCAGGTAAAGCTACATACCAAGTCCTCTTAATGTAGGTTCATAATTAAGGGAGATACACAACTTTACTTATTCTCCATATGAATAACATGGGGGCCGAGTATGCAGGTTTGCTGCTACGGGGACTATCAACAAAAAACTTGTTTTTTGTGCTAATATCAATATACCACAACTATTGAAGCCACATACCATGTTTCAACAATATAAATTATAAATAATCGAGATATAGAATTTTATTTATTCTCCATAAGGATAACATTGGACAACGTACTGTGTTTAGCACTTTGAATATCTCTGCAACGGTTGGACGTATAACAACGATTAAAACACCAAAATGTTTGTTTTGTTGAGCTAAACACATTAATAAACAGAAATGTGAAGTTTTAGCGAATTTCCCCTGTAAACACAGTACGTTGTCCAATGTTATCCTTATGGAGAATAAATCAAATTTGATATCTCGATTATTTATGAATGTATATTGATGAAACGTGGTATGTACTGAAACGTGGGATGATAAGTGGCTTTACGTAGTACTGGTATATTAATATTTGCACACAAAACTAATTTTTTTGTTGATTATTCCCGTTGCAGCAAACCTGCATACTCAGCCCTAATGTTATTCTTATGGAAAAAAAGTAAAGTTTTATATCTCCCTTAATTATGATAAATTAATAAAACTTGGAATGCACCTTCAACTGGTTAAGTTATTTTGATAATTTCATAAAAACACAAATTTTGTGTTCCTTGAAGCAGCAAACCTGCGTACTCAGCCCTAATGTTATTCTTATGGAGAATGAATAAAATCCTACAGATCTCTTATTTATTCATGTATTTTTATGAAACTTGGTTAGTGGTTTTTGTGGTAGTGAGAAACACATGCATGCAATGGAAATTCACTGAGTTCGCAGGTTTGTTGCGATGGGGTATTATGATTTGTTTTTGTAATGTAGTTTCGTATTATGATAGCAAAAGCCGAAGTATTATAAATGTATAAGTAAGTTGGTAGAAATGTTCTCTTCAAATTTGAAAATCTTTATTAATATTTGTTCATCTGGTGAACTTCGACAGATAAATGTAAAAACGTGTATAAATATGTACATAATTGTACAATGTATTTAACAACAAAATGTAAACAGATAATAAAATCATGTGAAACCACCTGGCCCAACAGACGTTGTCCTGTCCTAATGCCATTGAATTTTTTTTATGTCAAATACTCGTTCATTTTCAAGATGAGCTCGTTCGCTACACTCACTCGACTATTTTCATATAGAGTTAACTTCGGCTTCCAGAAAAGAGTTTGAGTTCACATTCAAGTATATTTGTTATTTCCGTGATGAACATATGTTTATGCCTTTCAAGTGTGTTTAGATATAATCCCTGTTAACAGCCTTTTGGTGTAACTAACTATCCAACTAAATCAAATGAACTTTGATCAAATCAATGGAAACTTTGACGGCAGTGGACAGACCCCTTGGGTCTATTTAAAAATGTTCTTTTATAAAAACCTTGTCCTGACAATAATGAACACTACAACGAATCATTAATCAATTAATTATAAGTTTCAAGTATCGATTATTATAAGTTTAATTTGTCATAATTCAAACTCGGAGAAAAAAATGATTATATTTAGCTTATTTTTTATTTTAATAACTTTTACCGGAAGCCGTTCAGTTTTTAGGGAAGCTTTCGGGTTCAGATATGTTTCATTAATTTTTCCTATAAGAGACATATAATTTTATATCTAACTTTACGTATGCTGTCATTAAGAAATTGTTTTTCTGTTTTTTGTGTGCCGTCCACGTAAGTTAATGAAGTCAAAATTAGTTTTACAAGAAATATAGTTAAATACATGTTATTCCTGTGAAATGTTCAGTAGCTTTATATGCAGTGAGGAAATAAATATTAAAGGAGTCCGGGACTTATACCATCATGTTAAAATATGTATTTCTTGTGATACTGATCTAGCTAGATTCACTATCCTAAAGAAAGTCGTGATGTTGTACACCAATTCACTCTCTCTCTTCAGTGTGTTGTGTAATAAAATCCCTAGACATTTACCTTTGTTTTATAGTGGTTTTATATCTAGGTAGATAAAATCGTTAACATGATACTTTTTAATCAGTCTTGAACATGATTCTTGTTTTTAATGTTTACTTGAGGTGATTTTCCAAAATGACAAGAAAATCGAAGGAGTAATCTCAATTAAGTAGTTAGTAGAATGGCCAAGAGTCTTCAGTCCTCAGCCAGTTAGCTAATGCTCTTAACAGCTCCTCGATAATTGCTTCACCAGTCTACTTACCTTTGTAGTTTGACTTTGGTGAACAGGGACTCAAGTTGGGAAGAATGCATTAACCCTGGTCCAAATTAATGTATTTATCAGTTAACATATTATAGTAGAAAATAATACCTGTTATACCTGTTACATCAAATAAATTACTATAAAAGCACCATGTGTGTTGTAACTCAAATAACCATAGGGAAAAACATAAATCATTCTTTATGGTTAGGATTTTCTGGTTGTGAATTTCTCAGTTAAATTGTTAATTAAATATGTCTAACTTTTCTATGATTCATTTGTTACGTTTGTTAGTGAAAATATAAGAAATAATTTAATTTAGATCTACTACAAACATATCAACTTTTTTTACTGAAAGTTAACAGTTTACACAATACAATTTAGTAAATGATAATAGTTATAAATTCTAAGGGACTTTAAAATGTGTTTTATTTATATTTTGAAAATAGTTTTATGCATTTTTGTCAAAATAAATTGCTCGAAAAATATGTCGATAGCATTATTATTAAATTGAATTTTAATTAATGTTCAAGTGATTAAAATGTAAGTAATTTATAGATTTCTGGCGCTGGTCTCCTCTTCAGTCCTTATCTTAGCACACACATTATAACGATTTGTAGTTAAGCTTCCCAATTTTAATTTATCATAAAATTAGAGGGTTTTTATGAAAACATGCACAATGTTAATGTCAATGTTTTTATAAACATGCACAATTCAAACCTACATGAAGAAAGTAATTTAAAATATTTTGCTACGATAGTATTCATTACTCATGTATCTCAACTTTTGTAACATGAGTCAGTTGGAAACCATTACTTTTGAAAACCAATGTTTTAGTAAAGAAATTTCTAGGAAACACTAGAAGCAAGAACTGCACCTGTTGAGACAACCCTTTTTAAATTGAGACGTACTCACATAGCTTATCAAGTAAATTATAATAGTTATCCAAAGTTTAGTATGGAAGGATACTTTCCAGTTGAAGTTTGCAACAGTAGGATTGACATATATTTCAATAAAAGACACAAATAAATCAATACAAATCCCCATTACCACAAAAAATGTTTACCTATCCCGACCTATTAAAGCATTAACGGAGTGTTTAAAATGATAAAACTAGTTGTTTACTCATAGCTATTCATTTTTAGTTAAGTTCAGTTTATATTGCTGTTTATGTAGTTATTATGCTATTCATCGTATGACTTTTAGTTTATGTAGATCTCTAACTCAGCAATAGGTTGCCTAGCGTCTGGGACTATCCACTTGCTTCCCAGACAGGAGGTTCAACAGCTTAAGGTTAGTTCCAAACCACCGAGTCTTAGCACTATCACATATTAGTGGGAAATCAAACCCGGGGACATGCTGACCTAAACAACGCACACTACCACAAAACCAGGCTGCTCTCTAATTGGTAATTTGCCATCATCGATTAGTTAAAAACAAGTTTCATGACGTTTTGGGGTCTAAAGTCTGATCCACTTGTCAGTAGCAAACAAATACCAAAACATAACAAAATAAGTGGCAAAAAAAGTACAACGTTGAATAGAAAACACGAAAAAGCTAAAACGGAGAATGTAAAAGCAGTGAAAGGATCAGAATTAAAACAAAACACAAAAGCAGATTACACTGGAGATACGCCATTCAGCTGCACAATATTGAGTGAGAGGAACTTTCTCATTTTGATTATTTTTCTTTATAAAATATTCACATAGTTTGTTTGTTCAATGTCCTCTCTATTTTTGTGAATCATTTCTCAAATTCAGATTTTTTCCTGACTTTAATTATCCCCAAATATAATAAATCTTGTTTTCTCAAGGTAATAATGGCAACTGCCAACATTGGCCTCTCGTAAAACACCGTAATTATTTTAAATATAATTATAAATAAACTCATAAGAAGAATCTAATATATTCGTCTCTCATAAAGAAACGCCTAGCGAATTACTAAATATCCAAATTAGTACAAATAACCTAATAATTGAAGAGGTAAGAAAACTTAGAATAAATAGCCAGACAACTTTGTCATAAAAGTGAACTACTGAGAAGTGATTTCTATATGTGTATGTTTTGTTATAGTTTTATTGTAAGTAGGGGTTGGTATTTGTTGACCATGATGATGAGCTAACATCCCAAAACATCTAGGCATGTAATTAAATAAAATTTGTTTTATAAGGGGACCCCAGTTGAAATGTTTCATTTATTACATTAAATTATTTTAGTATCCCTAACAAATGAATGCATTATAAATATAAATTACATGTAAAACAAAACATTTCCCATTTTTTCACTGCAAAATGTTCAAGGTGATACTATCAACATTTTGAGAGGGAAATACATTCATACGCTTCTTTTTCTTCTCGCTTTTACACAAATTATATTGAGCATTCTGTGCCGTGGTGGAGGATACAGTTCAACCGGAAGTGATCACGTTCAGCTATTGACTTAACTAATCGGATGTGATTTTAGATACCAGGAAAATCAACAGGATTAACAACCGCATTTATGGAATCCGATTAGTTACAACGATTATATGCTGTTGTAAATGAAGTACTTCAACAAAATAAAAGTAATTAAAAAAATAAAGTATAACATTGAACGTGATTTAACACAGAAACTTAGGAAGAAATTGAATTAGTTTTGACCAAAAGTTTTAAATGATTATTTAAACAATCATTTATTTTTAAATACTAGCATAAAACAGTGTCTAAGTAACATATATAGACATTACCTAGGCATGGTACTAAATATGATTTAAGAGTTATCTAATACAATTGTCTCTATATGTATTTCTATATTCTGAGAACCAAACTTGAAAGTAAATTTAATTAATTTATAAATAGCATTATTGTTATCTATGCCACTTTAAAATAACATGAACAGGAATTGTTCATGTTATTTTAAAGTTGCCTAGATAAAAATAATGCTATTTAGAAATTAGTTGTATTTTTAAAATTCACGTTTGTCCAACCACATCTTAATCATATAAGAATACATTTTATTGTTTATTCTACATTTATTTTATCGTTGATTGAAGATTTTATTATCACTCCGAGTGAAAAATATATTAAGTTTCAACGTCCAAGCAGCTTAAAGAAATGGTCCAATTCGTGACTCAGAGCACTTTTTTTCAGCATTTGATGAAGGAAAATCCAATATTAGACATGATCTCAAACATAATGACAATATGACCAACTAACCAAATCTCATAATACTTCAAATTATATTTACTCTTATACTCTACTCACATAGAAGTGGTAAATATAAGCATTGCACAAGCGGATGGTGCAAGGCGATCGATTTGAATCATTCGCACCTTAATGTGTGCTGTTTAATTAAATAAAAAATAATAATATCATAATACTCAAGAAAAACTAATTAAATTAAAAATATTAAAACTCTTCTACAGTGAATTAAATAAGATCGACACAATTTCCATTAAACATTATTCAAAAATAAAAGAAGACCATTTTTAACTTAGGAAGTACTTCATGTCAGTGTACTGTGGGTTTTTAAAATGTTACATAGCTTCCCATGGAGTATCGAAGGAAATCTTAATATCCGTTAAAAACCCTCAGCAGTCTCATGAACATGGTACAGCTAAATATTCCTCGTCTGTTGGTCGAATACATAGTGAGACCAGTTGCGGTCCTTTATACGAGATTAACAACACCAACTAGTCTTCGATTGATGTATTAACCATATAGTAAACCTGTAAAAGTAATCAATAAACCCCTTTATATTTAAATCAATATATAAAATGGGGATTTACCAAAATTTTGGTTTAAGCATGTGTACAAGCTTTATACAACGTTTATCTTCATTTATTTTATGGCCCTCAGAATTCCCTCTACTGGGTTGGCCTAAATTTAGGTAAATGAATCAGATGAGCTGAATTTATAGCAATATGTGGTAATACTTTCTAAGGTTAATTTAACAAAGACTAAGCTCGAAAGTTATGCAATCGCCTATCAAGTTAACAATTAAAACAAAAAAACGTTCCTTGTTCTTGTTTAACAGGTATTAGCTATACAGTATTAAGATAAAAATCAAAGTTGTTGTAACCTTCTGGCCAAGGTCTATTGTCAGAGTTTTTAAATCACAGTAGTGCCTCTGATGCGCCTCACATGTCCTATTGACTACTTTAGTAACCGGGATAAACGGCTTAACGTGTCTTCCAAAGAATCCGAGTTTCGAAAATCACAAGGATTTTACCGGATATTGAACCCTGGTATTTTTTATGGTAAGCCAGTACTTACGCTATTTTAATATAACTGTCACGGTATTATGATAGGTATGTCTGACAACGCTAATAAGATAATTGGATACTGCAAAATATAATGCAGTAATTACAATTTTTGTTTTTGCCCCACTGTTATCAGTTTAGTCGGAATATAAAAACAACGTTTCCAAAATTGTTTCCATGCTTTATAATATTGATGAATAATTATCTGCATGGGTGCATTTAAATACTTTATACACCAATTTAAATTTTATTCCGAGGTCTTTTTCCAGCGATGTTGAAAGTTTTAAATCAAGGCCTTTACTTCCTCAAGTAGTTGAACTATTTTTCTTTAATTTTAAACCAATATTAGGAAATATTTAGCAATCAAAGATTTTTCTTGACGGTTGTGTGTAATGCAAAAGATGAATTCCGTTAGTTCAGCATATATATTGTTCTAGTTTGTCTGACACATTTGGTATAAAAGTTTGCACATTTTATTTCATAGGTTCTCAACTTTAATTCTTCATTCAACTTATGCTTGTTTATTTTAAAATATGTTAACCTTACTATCAGTTGTAAAGGTTACTGATAGGTCTTCATTTTGTTATCAGTTTTCCTCATTACTTTGTAGTTATCAGTGTAAGTACTATTTATCCATTTCTCATGTCATCAACTTGTTTTGTTTCATATCCGTTATGTATATATGTATATATATATCCGAAAGTGTGTATATATATTACACACTTAAGCTCTTTATTAAACTGTTTTTGAGACAGTGTATTGAGTCAAAACATTTTTTTTGTTTAAAAGCATGATAATGTTATTTATTGTAATGCTTTCGATATGAAAAATGTAGATCTTTTTAAATGTATGTTTGATTGTGGTCCTTTAACCAATATAAACACTAGACGCGTTCATTAGGAATTGTTTAATTAACCAATAGTGATATTAATGCTCTTATTTTTATACTCCTTTACAAAGAAAGAAAACTAAGTTAATATTCCAGGCAACAGTAGAGGAAATACACCAACCGGAAGCAATCACGTTTGCTGTAGGCTCAACCAACCGGATGCGGCTGATGATACAGGAAGAATATCGTATTTTCTTAACACAAATATTTGCTTCAATGATATATTTTAAGTTATAACGTAGCTTAACTACTATTTGAAAATAAAGTACAATTTGACATTTTAAACACGATTTCGCTGTAATTCTTCCTAGCGTTTAATTGAATGCAGTTTGAGTAGCTTAAATATATATCCTGTTATGTAATATTTGTTGTGGTTAACAGTCAAAGATTAAAGTTCATGATGTGAAACACAGTCAAACATTTGAGTTAATTGTTGTTTTATTTTTATTTTTGCAAAACTGAATAGATGCAAAACAATACATTTTTCTAATTGATCGTGAATTGTTTGTCTTTGAAGTGATATAAAATGTTGTTTTCTTTCCTTTCTCTTACAAAAATATGATTCCTTACACCTAGATTTGTATAGTAACAATGTGTAAATTTTGATTATTAACCATGTTAAAGTATTTTTTGTATAATTGTGTACAATATAATTTCTTATACATCATACAAGATAAAAATACAACTTTTCTTTTTACATAATTATATTTTTACAGTGTACATGTGTGTTTTACACTTATTATTTATGTTATAGTTAAGTAAAGTAATTAAACTGACTAAAACTTAAACTACTTTTTAGCTCTATATAAGTAAACCTTTCTTCAGGAATATGTCAAAAGATTTAAGCTGGGGTTGATGAAAGACCAAACAAGCTTGTAATAGGGCAATCTATTTAGAGGCTTCACCTCATTCTTAGCTGGTATGATAGCAGTAACTTGTTGCCCACCCGACAATTCCCTATGTAAGTAAAGTTTTACGTCTATAATTAACTTCGTCTTCATACTTTTATGACAGTATACAAATTGTATCTTATTTCAATATATTTGTGTTTACAATAAAAACAAAATTATGGGTTTAAAATACTGTATTGTTATATTTTACCAGCCGTGTAGGTTTAATTGATAATTTGTATGTTCTAACGACCTTATCATTGGCGAATGGTCGAAGAGAATTCACTCTCTACTCATCATAAATGTGAATTTGCTTGCACTGAAAGTCCGCTCGTTATAGAACAACTGTGGGAAGTGAACTTACTAGCCAATATCATTAATTATCTGGTAGAAAATACGTATTTTTTACAATTAATTGTAACCCTCCACATAAACATCTGGATAACATTTGTATTACACATTAATTTCTATGCCATATCTAAATAATTGTTATTCAATATCACAACTGATCTATATGCCATCTCCTTTAGTAATGGTGAATTTTGTTATAACATGTGCTAGTTATTTTGTGAAATGTTTCACACATTAAACACAAAATTAGCTGTAGATGACTTATATTTGGATATTTAACCAAATTAAATTAGTTTACTTTAACCACATTAATTTAATTTAAATTATATTGCTATTGGTAATTAATTAACAATGATTATTCAGACTTACTGCTTTTATGAACTGCACGTATAGTTTGATACTATTCTGTCGTAATTATTTGTTATCTTCAACATATGCCTCTTCTTTAATTCCTCTTTATAATGGTTTTAATTAAATTTTAAGACATTATATTAAGGAAAAATACTTCCCACTGTGATTAGGAACTCAAACACAAACGTTCCACACATTATTTCGATCGTAATAAATTAATTCATAACTCATTTTGAAATGATCCAGAAAAAAAAAGAAATTGCTTTTCACGTTATTAAAACAAGAGTGCCCCCTGAATTATAATGGTTGTACATTTTATGGAGTCAACTCTAAACAATTATTTTCGAAATTTTCTACTACCCAAGATATAACCGAGAGGGATAACTTTATGTTTCAATCCATTGGGTGATCGGGAGACGAAGACACTCAAGGTAGCCATTTCCTGTATTGCTTGTAAAGTTTTAGTGCTGACCGGGGAGGTATCGCGGTTATTGGAATAGGGCAACAAAATACTTACAAATGATTGTAAAAATTTATTCCCTATATCTGAAAAGTACGTATCTTAATTGGACTTATCGCTGGCATTATGCTGAAAGCGGTCACGGTTTCGTTATCTGGGATGTCATTCGAAACAAAAGTATGTGTTTGGAATGATTAATTAAACCTTATGAAAAATTGTCTTTTACATGAATATATAAAAAATTGATTATAAAAAATCACTATCACTTAAAACAAATTACCACTAGTAAAAGAATTGGTTGAAATTATCTAATTACTAAATCAAAAACTACAGAATGCAAAATCGGAAGATAAATTATTGAAAACATATTGCTGACTCCAAAAGTAATTTGTTCAACCCTCGAACTTCCTGTTTAATTAATTTGTATTGTTGATCTATGGCTCTGATTAATTCCGTATATTCAAAAATCTATAACATTACCGCAAACCTCTGTGGACAGAAGCCCAAACTTAAAAATTCTTACAATACAAATATTATTTATTTATTTCAGATATTAGTAATTTCATTCTGAAACTCTTTGGAACCCAATAGAAAAATAAGTTGCCATATCGTAAAATAAGTTTTACAATAGTAAAATAAAATTATTTTAAATATCAAACTTGTTTACAATTAATAAAACTGATCTATTTGGTTTGAGAGAACTTCACCCATCACCGTTATGTTTTTGTGGTGTAAATAACCCTATGTATAAAACTAAAACATACAAAGAATTTTGACCGGAATGCATCACTCGATGTGATCCGGCGCAGTGCAGAGCAGTAAGGTGAGGTGCAATACGATACTATACGATACAATACAAATACCCCCGTCGCAGCAAACCTGCGGACTCAGCGAATTTCCAATGCATAATATTTGTCTGAATTCCACATAAAGCCGCAAACCAAGTTTCATAAAAATATATTCACATATAAGCGATTTTAATTATTCTCCATAAGAATAACATTGGTAATGAGTATATAGGTTTGCTGAAACAAGGAACAGAAACAATTGGTTTTTATGCAAATATAAATAGAATTTAACTAGGCGAAGCCACATACTAAGTTTTATCGATATTCAATCATAAATAAGTGATATATGACATTCTAGTTTGCTGCAACAAGGAACAGAAAAATGGGTTTTTATATAATTATCAATATAACTCAACCAAGTGAAGCTACATACCAAGTTTTATTAATTTATGTTTATAATTAAAGGAGTCAGTACATTTTACTTATTCTCCATAAGAATAACATGGGGGCTGAGTACGCAGGTTAGCTGCTACGGGAATAATCAACAAAAAATCAATTTTTTGTACAAATATCAATATACCAGTACTACTTGAAGCCACATACCAAGTTTCATCAACATACATTCATAAATAATCGAGATAACAAATTTTATTTATTCTCCATAAGGATAACATTGGACAACGTACTGTGTTTAGCACTTCGAATATCTCTGCAACGGTTGGGTGTAGAATCACAATTTAAACACCAAAATGATTGTTTTGTGGAACTGAACAGATTGGTAGAAGCAAATGTGAAGTTTACATTAAAATAAACTGAGGAAAAGCCAAAAACCTTTTTCCCATAAGATTAACATGGGAGATTTTATGAGCAGGTTTTTTTGGATTTTCTCCGCAACCACTTAACCTAGGTTAATAATTCAAAATACTAAATTATTTGTTTTTCTAAGCTCTATAACATGGTCAAAACCAAAATTAAGTTTTTAAAAAATTTTAGGGTGAAAAATGCAAAAAACTTATTTTTGGAAAATTTAAAACCGCCATAAACCCCCCTTCCCATGGTCCGATTTTTCTGGTTTTCGAACTTAGTCATGAATGTCATTTTACACATTTGAGCCAAATTTCATCAAAATCGGACGTTTTTTACTCAAGTTATCGTGTTAACGTACACACACATATATATATATATATATATATATATATATATATATATATATATATGTATATATATATATATATATATAGATAGATAGATAGATATAGATATATATATACATATATATAAATTTGAACGAATAGTGTTTTTGGCATCTGGGGACCTCAAAACAAAAAGTTATCATGGTCTCGGGCTTAAGTCTTACCATGAGACCTACGGTAATAGCTTCTTCCCTATAGGGGAAATTCGCTAAAAAACACTCATTCGCATAAACCATTTGTTAATGTGAACTGTTATGGTACCATGGATTTATTTATACTTGTAAAAAAGGTTAGGATGTCAAATTCAAGGTGGAAGTTTAATATGTTCAAATGTTTTCTCAGCAACCGTGAGCTGCTAACAATCAGCTATGATTTAGACTCTCAAACCGTGAGCTTAAGCTTAAAACAAGCTATCTCAAGATAAATCTTCTTTTTTAATATGTAGGGCTACCTAACCATATTGGGTTAGCTACTTATCACAAGCATGTAATATACATAATAAAAAAAATCAATCTCGTGCAACATTGAATTGATTTAAATGTCGTGTTATTAAACCTTGTTAAAAATTATTGTGTTTGTTCCAGAACGAACAGCAACAATTCAGTTAACTTCAAACTGTATTTTCAGCCTGGTCCAAATTTTTTTTTATTGTCTGTTTCTTGTGTAAATAAAATATAATACATTTTAATAATGTTTAATTAACCGCTTCAAAGGACATTAGCTTCATCTCAAACAGATATATTTAAACCTTACAGTATTTCTACAGGGTGAGTTTAAAATTTAGCCTCCTCCATGTGTTCCTACATTTGTTAAAGTATCAAACCCTTGACAAACACCTGATCAAAATTTTATAATTTCTTTTATCGACGGAAATATTTGTTTTGGTGCCCACTGAATCCAAAAAAGTTGTTTTAATTTAAGTGACGTCTGTATGTCTATGTCTGTCTTACAGATTACACGAATAACCCAATTTTGATAACATATTGTATGAAGAAATTAATCCACGGTACATCCAGGAGTGTTTTAAATTTTTTTTAATTTTTTTATTTGAAGTGAAATTATAAAACTAAAAAAAAACCTAAAAAAAACATGACAAATCCAAATTTCTCAATAAAAGCTCCAACGATTCTGATACAGAACCAGTGGTTTATTGTGCTTTAAGACTTTGAAAAATTGACACGATAGACACGACCCGTATTAATGGGAAATTGACATAACACGTATTTATGACAAATTGTCACGACTCGTATTTATGGGAAATTTACGCAACCCGTATTTATAACAAATTGACAGGACCCGTATTTATGGGGAATTGACACGACCCGTATTTATGACAAATTGACACGACCCGTATTTATGGGAAATTGATACGACCCGTATTTATGACAAATTGACACGACCCGTATTTATGGGAATAGACACGACCCGTATTTATGACAAATTGACACTACCCATATTAATGGGAAATTGAAACGACCCGTATTTTTGAAAAATTGACACTACCCGTATTTATGGGAAATTGATACGACGCGTATTTATGACAAATTGACACGACCCATATTTATGGGGAATCGACACGACCCGTATTTATGACAAATTGACACTACCCGTATTTATGGGAAATTGACACGACCCGTATTTATGAAAAATTGTCATGACCCGTGTTTATGACAAATTGACACTACCCGTATTTATGACAAATTGACACGACCCGTATTTATGACAAATTGACACTACCCGTATTTATGGGAAACTGACACGACCCGTATTTATGGGAAATTGACTCGACCCGTATTTATGGGAAATTGACACGACCCGTATTCATAACAAATTGACACGACCCGTATTTATGACAAATTGATACGACCTGTATTTATGACAAATTGACACTACCCATATTTATGGGAAATTGACACGACCCGTATTTTTGAAAAATTTACACTACCCGTTTTTATGTGAAATTGACACGACCCATATTTATGACAAATTAACACGACCCGTATTTATGGAGAATTGATACGACACGTATTTATGACAAATTGTGACGACCCGTATTTATGAAAAATTGACACTACCCGTATTTATGAAAAATTTACACGACCCGTATTTATGACAAATTGACACGACCCGTATTTATGACAAATTGACATTAACCGTATTGATGGGAAAATTAGTATCCATAAATTTTAAGATCTGGAAAATTCAAAAATTCAGTTTTTAGATTTTTAATAAAACGTTATCTTTAAACAATATTTACTTATCACAAATAACAAATCTCAAAAACTAAATAAATTAGTATTTTGAATGATTATTCTACACTTGGTAGTTGTAAAGAGAATTCCAATTTCATCTGTGGTAATCACCGGTGCCATGCGTTTTCCATTTTTCTTATAGAGAATAGAAAATAACAATTCATTTCTTGTTTACATTTTATTAAACGTTGACATGTAGGTCATGTTAGCATTAATCAACAAAGGACACCCGTAATATTCAGCTACCTATCTGTAGAGAGTGAGGAGGGGGCTTGGGCTGATCCACTCTTAAAACCACTGTGTGTAGCAAATGACTCTGTAGTGCCTACAAAAAAGGTATTTGGGTGGGTATTTCTGAAAAAATCTGTTTTATAAGATTTTATATACATGGTACTTCATATTCTACATTGTTTTATAGTAATTTATTGATTGAAATTGAGCTAAAGAAAGCGGACTTATTTTTTAGTTTCCTGATGCTGTTTTTTATAATTTTGTACGCTAAACAAAACCCCCCCAATTCGTTTTAAAACTTCACCTTTCGTTCTCATGATATAGACTTTTTTGTATTTAAAATGCAAAAAGTGCCAATACTTCAAGAACGAAAAAAGAAGGGGGGGTGGAATATTTAAAACAGTATGGTATATGTCTGTATATACGTGTGGTATACGAGGTTGTGATATTGAGTAACGACGGCTACAAAAAATAAGCCGACAATACCATAACATATGATGAACGTAATCATTGGTTTTTGCATATGCAATAATTTCATAAGCGTGATTTAAGAATAAAAGTGTAATATCATATTTAAAATATAAATAAAAGCGGGTGCTTTTATCAAAACTTATTCACTAATTTTTAAAGAAAAATGTTGTTGAATGTCACGGTTTATCTTTATATTTATTAAATTTGTTTAAGTTACCTTTTGTTTTCAAGTAAACATAATTCAACGAGATGTTCTAAATTGAATATTTTCGATTTCAATAGTCTTCTTTTTTGTATTTATGTGTTACTGTAGTTATTTAAATATAAGCACAACTCCTACACCAATATTTTTGGAAAATCCACTCAGTTCAGTAATTAATTTAAGTAGTTAGTGGAACTGCGAGGTAGTCTTCAGCGAGTCAGCTAATGCTCTAAACAGCTCCTTGATAATGTCCTCATCAATCTGCTTACCTTCACTATTTGACTTTAGTTTCCAGAAGATTTCGGTTCACAAAGTACTCTAGCTTTGGTTAGAGAAAACTCACAAAAATAATAAAAACATATTAAATGTGATAATCTATTTTACATTAAAGAACGAGATTACCCTGACAAAAAATAATGAGAGTATGAATTAAGAGAATCTGTGTATTAGCAGATTCTCTGATTCTTTACCTGTCAATTTGTGATCGTGTGTGTGTGTGTGTGTGTGTGTGTGTGTGTGTGTGTGTGTGTGTGTGTGTGTGTGTGTGTGTGTGTGTGTGTGTGTGTGTGTGTGTGTGTGTGTGTGTGTGTGTGTGTGTGTGTGTGTGTGTGTGTGTGGGACGACAAAAGTCCAAATAGTATTTAGTAAATTATTGCGGACATTAAAGAAAATAAGTTTCACAACGTTTGGGACCTTACACATATTACGTAACGCACTTAAGGGGGGGAAGGGATATGGTTCCAAAAACCATGCGTTTATTTTTTAAACTCCTTATAAAAAGCAGTCATCAACGTTTCATAAGTATAAGCTAAATCCTGTCTGATGACATCCTACTGGTTTTTGTTTGCACATTTTAAAAGTGGTTACAATCGTTTGCTGACTAGTTGAGGTATTTCCTAGAAACCTGCTTTGTCGTCAATGGGTGAAACTTGTGTAGGTTTGTTCGAAAATAATTTTTCTTTCACATGTCATTTTAACATTACTATCCCGGTTAGGTCATGGGACCATACACATATTACGTAACTCACTTAAGGGTGGGAGGGGTTATGGCGTAGCGTTATGCTGCGTTATGTGGGGGAGGGGAGGTTTGGATAAACGTTACGTAACTCAATCATATTAACCCTAATAGCCGGTGCACTCCTGTATCTATTGATACTGTTATAAATCTTTCAAAATTAAAAAATAATCAAATTTATACCTATAACAAGGTTACAGTTAGTTAAATAAAAAATACTTCCGTCATAATATTTTAATAACAATTAAACTAAAAATAATACATAAAGTGTTTTTAAGAAGTTCTGTATCGCTTTACACTTATGTTTTGTGTTGTTTTAGAGTGTAAAATCCTCCATATATTTAGTTTTTTAAGCTGTTTTGTATTTGTATTAGTTATAAATTAAATTGTTTACGGTTTAGCTGAGATAGTTTATTTTGTTGTTTATATTATTAAAACAATATTGTTTGTTTGTGTACATTTTGCTTTGAAATAAAATATTAACAAAAAATGTTATAAAAGAAAGTCATTTAAAGCTTAATGATTTGTTGATTTTATATACATTATACATATTGCTAATAAAACTATGTTTACAAGGTTTACCAGTTCTAAAGCCTGATTAGATTGAGTTACGTAACATATTGGTGGATGGGCGGGTATAGCTAAGTGTTATGGAGCGTTACATAGGGGAGTTGGGGTCTGAAATGTTGAAAAAATGCGTTACGTAATATGTGTATAGCTCCTTTCAAGATTTTTAATCTGATATTGTCTTTACGTGAGACGAGTAACTAGGATGTTACTTAATTTGTGGCACGATACTGGCAAAACAGAAACAAATACAAACATTATGTAAAAGGGAACTGTTGCTGTGCAGTTGTGTTGTCTCGTTTGTATATTTTAAATCTGTGGTACCTTTCGTAATAGTTTTTAGTTGTTAAAATTTTTTGCCAGCTATGCCTAGGATATATCGATTAACTTTGTTAAGATTTTGATTCTTCTCACCTGAATACAGGACCAGATTACAGATCCCGAGACGTTGTAAAACTGGTTTTTCTCTAGTCACTGATGGAAAATATCCACAATAAATTCTTTAACAACATAAAATTAACATCACTAACAATGACTATTAAACAATGAATTGTACAAAATTTTTGAGCATCTCTGATATCTTCGGATAACAGCACAGTTTAGTTTGCCAGAGGTCGGAGCTCATTCCACCGTACTTTTTACTCGTACACTTTACGACTACACAGAGTCCCTATCGAACACGGTTTGTCATCGGGGGGATAAAAATCCAAAGGATTAGTCGATTTATTGCCAGTGAATACCACCAGGTGTTGAACCCTGAAAATTACCAGAGCAACTCGCTCATTGCGCATACTGGAATAGCTAGCTATTTAACTGTATATTTTCCGATCTTATATAATTTATATTGAAATTTAAAAGTGTAAAAATAAACTCTTGTTTACTGTAAGCTAGGAATTTTTGAATTTAATCAAAATGTAACATAAAACTCAAGTTCAAGATTAACCTCTCAAAATATCCTACATTACAATATAACTAAAATCGTAGGATTATAGGTTTGTAGTATATAGGTCCTCGCTCATTTTCCGAGAAGTTAAAATTGGGCTCGTATCAAAAATCACTTGGTCAATATGATGAACTATAATTTTCGTTATATTGCACAATATATTAAGCTAACTCCTTCGCAAAACTAAAATTGTAGAACTTGTTTACCATTAAAAATTTGCTCACAAAATAGCTTCTATCTTTTTATTGTAGCAAACAGCTGTTACACATGTATTCAACTATTGTATATTAAGTTTGTGTTTGTGTTAGATGAGACTAACTATAACGATTGATATATCGAACACTGTGGACTATCTTTAAACCGACAACAATACAACAATGAATAACAAACGATAAAATAATCGATAAATTAATACTCTCAATACAATCGATTATTATTTATAATCGACGTACACAAGTTTGCAATTTACTACATTGATATAAACGACAAAAACGAACAGCTGATGACCTCGATAACAGCTGTTTTTTTACCGCGGGGCTAAAAAGAACTACTTTAGCCACGCAACGCATGTATTTAATACAGCCTTTTTGCAGTATGACGAAAATAGTATATTTCTGGGAAAACGAGGCTGGAAAATGAGCAAGGATCGAAAAGCCACTTTTGATCCTAGTGATGAACTACATTTTTTGTAATACTGCAAACAATATTAATATAACAATATCTCAAAAAATAGATTTTACATTTTTACCATAAAGAGTTTGTTTCCATATTTTATATTCTAAACAAACAGCTTTTACACAAATTTTAAATGTTTACAAGTTGAATCATTCATATTAACAGCTGATGACCTCGACCGAAAAGTACCATCCAATGATTTTTTTAGTCCTAGGACAAAAAACATGATCAAAATGATACTTTTCGGTCAATGTCATCAGCTGTTAATCCTAGGAATAAAAAGAACAACTTTAGCATCTCAAAGCTTGTGTTGAAAGCAGATGTTTTAGAACCAGTATGACGAAAATATATTTGTTATCAAGCTACTGTTCAATACAACGTAACACAACAAACGTAACGTAGAGCTACTGTTAACACGTAAGCTCTCGTGCATTCAAAGAAAAATACCTTTATATTAATGTTGTGGACTATTACAGAAGGTGGCCATTACAAGTTGCTGCCACTCTGCTCATTACTCTTGTATAGCATCCGGTACATGACAAGCTGCTAATAAATCTGTGTTCTTGTTCAGGTAGTCTAGCAGACATCAAATACATCAATTTACCCTAGAAACATGATTTAGAACATTTTACTTAAATAGGTCCAAACAAATCAACGACACGTTAGATATTACTTTAAATGGTCCTTAATCATGTTATTTGTTGCTTTTATTACAGATAATATAAAACTAACAAGACATACGATCACAACTATGATAGCTAATGAAGTATAATGAAGAATTCAATGTGTGAATGACGCATTACAACTGTGTTTTTCTTTTTTATAGTTTTTGGCCATTCTTCTTGATAGTGTTTTTATAACCGTAAACTTCAACATCATAAATTTAATTAGTAAAATGTGTTTAAGGTTTATTAAGTTAATAATTTATTCATTAATTATAGAGCAACAAATATAATATACAAAATAAGTCTGTTTTACCAAAAAAATCTGAAAATATTAATCGATTCAAAATTTTCAATATAAACTAAAATAAATATAGCATATTAGACTTGTTTTTGTAACATTATTTTTTAATAATAATAATATTAATAAATCCTCTGAGGTATCTGGTGACAAATCTGAAATGACACGTTTGTTTCTCTTGGCCAAAGTCATATCGACAAGATGTATAGGTGAAGCATAAAATGCATTCATTACCAATAATATTGTATTGGTTTTGTGTTGCGCACAATTACAATAACACACATACAAACTATTCACAATACATATAAATATTTTTATTTCATTTTCAAACACAAATTCCTTTTATTCTTATACTAATACACACATAATACCACTCACTCTCTCACTATAACTATTCATATTAATCTACATTTACATTTCAAAAAGTTCAAACTTCAAAGATCCACAAAGTCTTATTTACATTATACGTTAATAAACAAAATCACATACACACACCCATAACATAACACTATTACTATTACCATTTATATTCAATTACATATTTACGAACTTTTAAACGTCAAAGATCTATCAAATCATTATTCTAGATCTACTTATACATACAAACTTGCCAATAAATTTATTTAAGGCCATCAGTAGAATCCAAGTAATTAAAGTTACAGCTTTGCCACAGAGTCATCATCAGCAAACAACCTCCGTTAGTTATTCGGAAACAATCGTAAGAATTTCAACAAATGTTTTTAAGCATCAAGTTAAAAAATAAAATAAAATTCTAAATCACAAATCCAAACATTACAGTTAATAACTTGTATTTTTGTTTATAATGTTCATTACTGGATCCGATAAATCAAATACTAAAAGGGAATCACATCGTGGTTATGGGTTCTGCTATTCTCCTATCAGTAAACTATAAATTTTCAGCTCTCTATGTGGGTGAACATTCCATAAGAGTGGAACTCTAACGATTCATATGCGAATATCAAAGTCCTTTCATTACTTGCGGAGTACCGCTTGTTAGTGCGCTGCGGTTTCTATTTAACGATGCAGCTTTCGTCGAAGAGCCAAAGGAAATGTGGGTTCTTTTCAGATCTACTTTTCATCAGCTTGCTGATTATTTGACCACTAAACACATTGCATGTTGAAACATTTTAAGTCATCAGATAAGTTACCTTTAGGCTGGTTCTATGTGATTTGTACCTCACACTGAAATAATTTCCAACTAAAAGAGGTAGGTGGCAGCTTTTAGATGACCGTTTACTTTTAAACACATAATTCGATGCTTTTTTATTGATTTATATTTAATCGTATTTATTGATTTAAGTTTATCATTTGTTACTTTTACCTCTGAATTTGTTCACGTATCATTATTGTGCTGAACCAGCTGTTATTTATGTTTATGTTTTTTGAGATTTATAAAATAAATTCAATAACAAAATAATGGAACTACACATGGATAGAATTAAATAATCAGAAAATGCAGTGGAATTAAAAAAGAGGTTTTTTTTAATAAGACAACATGTTTTCTCAGAACATAAAACATACACGTTTATAAATAAACAAACCAATAATAACACTGTTATCTAAACAGTAACAATAATATGACATACACAATATTACAATACGACGTATTTAATATTTTAACATGTCAAGCTCTCTCTATTTTCTTATATTTATTTATTATACAGATATCGGGAATTTCTTTAAGCTATAAAATACCTTCGTAATATATTTGATACTGAATGGCCTTGTCAATTAACATATCATTTTTATTATAGTTTTAAAGTTGAATTACTTATTATTTCAAAATTGAAAACTACGTAATAGCATTGACTATAGAATCTATAGTCAATGGTAATGAGTTATAACACAACAAATTACTTTCATTCGACTAGAAATTGGAGTTCTTGAAGTGATCGGGGAAAAAGGTTCGTTCAAATGATTTTTTAGGCTTATATTTTAAAACCCTAAATAAGTCACATGAATTAAAAAGAAATATATAAATAAATATAGTTATCAAACAATAAATAAGAATTAGAGTGCAATTAAACGAGATAGTAGTTTGTTCTGTGTGCCATATTTATAAGGATTTTCCTACAAAACTGTACTGTGTCAGTTGTCAGTTCAAGTTATTTTAGTCAATTTGTGTTATTTTAATACTCGATTGGTTATTTCAGTTTTCTTAACTACTTCATCTAATTTTTCCATCAACATATGATTTTCAAATCTTATCTAGTTTTTCTATAGTTTTTGTAGAAACTTCCGAAGATCCAACTCATTCGACCTACGTTTAAATCACATTTCTCTCCTTCTCTCTCTCATTCATTCTCTTTTGGAGTAAGAATAAATTAATTTTTTTACCTTAATTTAGTTGTAGTCAATTAGTAAAAACATATAATATAGTGAGACATTATTTAAAATTTAATAAGGAATAAGATATAATATTAAATTAATAAATTGTTGTGTTACTTAAGTATAGGCCTATATATTTAAACATAAAGATAACATAAGCTTTCACACAGACGAAAATTAACGTTAGTAAATGTGCCTAAAACAGGTGAATTAAAAAACATTTAGTCATTAATTGCACTGTAATAAATCTGTGTATTTTAACATAAATTGATTGAATCTCCCAACAAATAATGTGGATTCTTATTACCATAAGTTTTATTGCATACATTAGACAAGCTCCGGGCCGCCCAATGCCACACGATGCGCTAGTGATACTAACTGAATGGAGACCACTGACAATTTGACCATCGATATGGAGCAGGGCATGGGGAATCCCTTTGCCGGTAGCTCTAGATTATCTAGGTCGCCACCTTCAGCTAAGATGTCTGGAAAAGCACCAGTTTGAGTGTTGTCAAATTCACCCCCAACTGCACCCTTCAAAAAGGCTGAGGATGTTTTGGCATCCAACGACAGGGTGTTGGGGGTTGAACAGATCCCTCCTATAACACCCGAACCGTTGAACCGCAGTATCCCTCCGAGGAACAGCCCACTGTGTGCACCCTTTGAGGTAGGCCTCGTGCGACAACAGCAGGTCGAAGCAGATGCTGACGAGGCACGGCTGCTAAAGGAAATGGTGGACCTTGTAAAGGGGATGATGGAATAACTCAAAGTCCAGAGAAATTTAAACGGATTTATAAAGTCCGGCCTGCCAACTTTGGAGGATCGGCTTGCTGAAGTGTTGTCATACCACAAAATCAAGGCACTGGCTATGGCCGTCCGGAGCGGGAGGTCATTGACCGAGCGTTCCTCGAGAGAACGGCCATTAACTCTTGCCTCAAGTGAGACCACCCCAGTCACAACAACTCCTGTTGCAGTGAGCAACAAAAGGTCTGGCAACCCGAAGCCAGCAGCTTTTCAAGGGGAGTGGAATAAGCATCTAACCAGGAAGGAAAAAAGGCAAAAGTAGCGAGCAGAGGAGGCCGTTAAGAAGAATTTAGAGACCAAGACCCAGGCGGTCATGCATGTCCCGGCTAGGGAAAAGCAGCGTGGAGCTGCGACCAAATAACCCAGGTCAAAAAGCCCAGGTCTGATTCGATATTGATTAAGCCCTCAGGGGGGCGATCTTTCGCTGATGTCCTGGGTAAGATCAAGAGCGAGGCCAAGCCGAAGGAGACGGAGACCGTAATCAAGGCAATTCAACTACCCAGAACGGAGATGTTCTCCTTGAACTGGGGAAGCCGAAGGACAAGGCCAGTTTTACCACCGCTTTGAAGAATGTTCTCAGGGACAATAGATCAATTCGGGCACTGGATCCCAAGTCCTCAGTCGAAATCCGGGACCTCGACGGGCTTTGAAATGACAAGGAAGTCACGAAGGCGATCAGAAAGTTCATCCCCAAGCTGTCAGGGGAAGCGGGAGAGTTGAAGGTCTAGCTGACGAGGCCAAACCAGGGCCAGCAGTGGATGTCGGTCGCCGAAATGGGTGAGAGGCACGCTAACAAGCTGCTGATTCTCCAGCACTTGATGGTTGGATGGATCAATTTCAGGCTCAGACGGAGATTGGTTTTCCCGCGGTGCTTCCGCTGCCTCGGTTGTGGCCACTCCTCCTGAAACTGCAAGGAGAAAGGTCTCGGTGGAAATGTCCTGGGGTACTTACCCGGCTCTGGACAGTGTATCACTTTCAAGGCTGAACTCGAACAGGCAAAAAGGTATGGGCCAGTAATCCAAATCCTCCGGTGCAATATTGAAAGATCCAGGATTGCTGATGTGATTTTAAATCAGGTCACCCAAGAACATGGTGTCGACGCACTTCTAGTCAGTGAACAGTACCGAGTCAGGTATTCAAATTCTTGATTCCCCAAAAGTCTCGGTACTGCTGCCTTTTGGGCGCATAACAGACAATAAGCACCGGTGTGGAGTCATGGACGTGGCCGTGGATTCGTTTGGGTCAAGTGTAGGGCTATAACCTTCTACAGTTGCTACCTCACCCCCAACGAGGTCATCCAAGACTTCCGCGATAAAATTGACAGCCTAGCAGAGAATGTGCTCGACACCACTGGGCTCATCGTCGTTGTCAGTGACTTCAACGCAAGGGCTGTCAGTGGGAAATGCCCTCTACCAACTCCCGGGGAAATACATCCTGGACTTTGCCACCAAGACTTGGCTCATTGTCCTAAATGAGGGCGACACGCCAACTTTTCGACACCCCAGACAAAGAGGCACGATCCCTCACGTCTTCTGTGAAGGATCTCTGTCTGGAGACTGGTGGAGGATTACAAGGGCAGTGACCTCCAATTTATTGTACTGAATGTTCATAACGGTCAGCGTAGAGTACCCTCATCTTGGGAAGGGCCATGCCGCTGGGACACAAATAAGCTGGACGTAGCCAAGTTCGCTAGGTCATCTTACGGCGAGTGCAAGGGGATCCTGCAGCACCTAAAAAGGCTGGTGCTGAGGCAGTAGTAACGTCTACGATGGGACTGATTGTCTCGGCCTGTGACCAGTCTGTTCTGCGCATAAAACTCCGGTGAAAAAAGCAACACGTATACTGGTGGACTGAAGATATCGTGGAACACCGCAGGGCATGTTTAAATACCAGAAGGGCTGCCACGAGATCAAGAATTCCCGCAGACAGAATTCGTAAGTCGGAGGCCTATAAGGCTGCAATAAAGTTTCCCCTCAGGGCAATCAACATCAGTAAGGCTGATAGTTGGACGAAACATCGGGAGGATGTCGATTACGATCCTTGGAGCCTGGGTTACAAAGTTGTAACTCAGAAACTTGGCACCCGGTCTCCACCTTACATCATGGAGTGTGCCACCATGGAGAGGATCGTCACCGCCCTGTTTCCAAAAGATCCACTGCACCCACAAGTTGATTTCGGACGGGTAAAGGACATTCACCCCTTCAGCACTGAAGAGTTGGAGGCATCCGTTCTGTCCCTGAAGAGCAACAAGACTCCCGGACTTGATGGGATTCCCAGCGAGGCCCTGAGGAAAGTGTTTTCTGTAAAACCCCAGTTATTGCTGAAGACGCACAATGCCTGCCTGTCTGAGGGGGTGGTCTCCGCTCGTCGTAAAACGGCTAGACTTGTACTCATCAGCAAGGGGAAAGGTGACCCTGACCAACCATCTTCCTACAGTCCTCTATGCATTTTGGACACAGCGGGAAAATGTATTTAAAATTTAATTCGCTCCTGACTGAATTCTTCGGTGGAAGCTGCCGAGGATCTGAGCCCCCAACAGTACGGCTTCAGAAAGGTGTGATCAACAATTGACGCAATTTCAGAGGTTCAAAAAGCGGTGGTAAGATCTGAGGTAAGATCTGAGAGCTACATCCATTTCTCCCGTTGAGTAGTGCTTCTTGTTACGCTTGATGTCAAGAATGCCTTCAACTCGGCGAGGTAGATCGATATGTTGGATGTGCTGCGGAACACCTTTCTTATTCCATTATATCTGTTGCGGCTCATCGAAGACTATATCCGCTCCAGGATTTTGATTTACGACAAGGAAGATGGAACGCGGACAATGGATATCACTTCCGGTGCTGCGCAGGTTTCAATACTCGGCCCGGATCTCTGGAACGTCACTTACGACAGCCTTCTGAGATCCGAGATGCCTGAGGAAAGTTTGGTTGGGTACGCCGATAACGTCGCAGCTCTCATCGCTGCACGAAATGTTAGGATGACCCAGCTAAAGCTGAACCAAGTGATGCGTGTAGTTAACGCTTGGATGTCTTATCACGGTATCTCGCTCGCCTTGAGCAAGACAGAGATCGTAATCCTAACAAAGAACCCGCTAGAGTGTTAAAGGAGGTCATCCAGACCACGCGTGCCGCCAAATACCTCGGAGTCATGGTGGACAATATGTTAAGCTGGAGGGACCATATTTTCCATAGGCTGCTAAGGGATTCGCATATCTTAGCAAGCTGATGGTCAATGTCGAGGGTCCCAGGTCCAGCAGAAGACGATTTTTGATGTCCGCAGTCCAGTATGTGCTTATTTACGGGGCCGAGGTGTGGGCAGACGCTCTCAATTTAGAGATTTACCGGATACAGCACGCTCGAGTACAGTGTCAAGCTGCGCTCCAAGTGTGTTCTGCCTACCATACAAAGTCCGAAGCGGCCGTTCTGGTGGTCGCTGTAGTCATCTCTGTCAAGCTCTTGGCAAGGTAGAGGAAGGCGATTTATCAGAGACAAGGCGAAATTGGTAGGAACGCTGCCAGATCCAAAGAGCACTCCCACAACTACCAGCAATGGCAACATAACTGGGAACAGGAGACCCGAGAAGGATGGACCGCGAGACACATCAAGAAAGTCCAACCGTGGGTGGAACTTTAGCACGGTGAGGTAAATACCTAACATACCTAAATACGTTACCTAACACAGTTCCTCACAGGTCATGGCTATTTCAGGTCGTACCTGCACCTGATGGGCAATGCCGTTTCACAAGATTATATCTACTGCCTGGACGTACCCGACGACGTCAATACAATTTCTTCCACTGTCCGCGTTGGGAAAGGCCACGCCTGGAGGCCACGCTTTCACTGGGTGCATTTACGGTGGATACGGTCTATGAAAATATTGTAGAGGGTGCGGAAAAGTGGGATTGTTTGTCGCGTTCGGTCCAGGGCATCCGCCGCAGAAAAAAGACTAATCTATACCGGGAAGCGGAATAGATCGCACTAAATCAAATGATCAGACGGCTGGAAACTGGCGAGCCCTGCGGGCTTAAGCCAAATTTAGGCCTAGCCTGAAGTAATGTGACAAACAATCCCAGGCTAGATTCCTAAAAAGTAGAGGGGGGTTTTTATTGGGTAGTCAACACTTTTTTAGAGGAGTCCCACACAGGTTGGCCACCTATGTGTGTAAATGCATTATTGCCTCCTCCCCCTAAAATATAAAAACTATATAAAAAATATTAAACAAATGTTATTTACGTATTTTTTTAATGGTTAAAACTTGCGGTTAATAAAATTTTAAAGATTCTTTGAGACCATAGAATCATTGACTATAAATATAACTATTCGTCCTATCCTTACGGGAGAATTGTTCCGGCCCGATCTGAGCCAAGATTCGTGGAGCACATAGTTGGTCTGATCTGCCGAGAGTTAGCGCTGAGATCACAACACGCTCGATCTCACTCACTCCTATATCTATCTCTGTCTATCTTCCCCCTCTCTCCGCAACACGCTGCATGGCTACTCTCCTATCGTCCCTCCTTTCCCCACTGCCACTGATACTGCCCGAAGACGAGGCGTGCGCCCGGCGGCGCGGCGGCTTCGAGATGCCGGACTCGAACCGAGTCGACTCGTATTATTGGGCTTCTTTTGATAACTGTTTACGTCTCATCTCGGATGTCGCACGCTGCGTTTGGATTATTTCGATTTCAACAATTAGTCCTACTTTATTTTATAAGCACATTTTTAACACTTTCGAACTGTTATCTATCCATCACGGCGTTGTTTAACAACGTGTCTCCTGAAAAGTTAAAAATATACATATGTGTTTAAAAAAACGAAAAATTATGTAAAACCAACTGATATTAAAAAAGAATTTTAGTGAAAACAATTCAAAATATTATAGAGAGGCAAGATTCTTTAAGTATGTTCATAAACCAGGTTGAAAATACATGGTTGGGCAGTTTACCTCCTCGTTTATCATTGTAAATTACATTAAAAACAGGTATTATCGTTTACTTTTTAGAATTTGTGAAAGTGTGTTATTACTTAATTATTAAATCAAAATGTCATATTAACTGTTAATGAATTCTAAGAGAATTGCGTGGACTTCAAAAAGTAAACTGATTTATATTCAAATCAATAAACGAGATTGCATCTGTATTTCGTTTTGAAAATATTAAAACAAAATTATATATGGATGTTGTGATATCTTTTATCTATTATTTGATATCTCTGAGGTAAAGATCGACAAATAATTGTACACGAAAGAACACGGACTGTAAAACAAAAGCGTTTAACTTGAACGCTATAATGAATCAATATCCAATACATTACCACATTGCATTATCATACGTGTCACAAACAATCAAACATTAACTAGCAGGCTCAAATAAGTATTCGTTTTAAAAATCGAATTTATAGATTTTCTACTTTTTCCTAATACGGTTTTGTTAACAGCAGAACAGAAGATGTGAAATAAACAAAAGAAAGATCTGCTCACAAGGGAAATATGTGTTGTTGAAGTATTTCCGCTGAGTCTGAGATTTGTTGACGCATGTGAACTGAAATCAATTCACCTTGCATTTTCAGTTCAGCACTTCCTTTGCCAATAGACATTGCAGATTAAGAGTGCATTTTCATTGTAACTGCTGTGTGATATTCTTTACCAAAGTAAATAAATTAAGCATTAGGGAATCTTTTTATTTTAGCCACGAGACAAACCAAGAAATTGTGATCATGCAAACAATTATATATTCTTTATAATCATAATAATGTCCAACTATCTTTAACCTTGTTACCATGTTCTAATCAGGGTATTTTAATTTCTTATACGTATTTGTTTAAAACGGTTTAACATTAAAAGTTTTAACAAAAATAAACAATGCAGTAATGAATGATGACAACATTATCTCTTATAATAACAAGACTTTAACTATACAATAGCCGTACTTTATTTCCTTAAAATAAATTTACATACTCTGGATTAAAGAAAAACAAAAATAAATTAAAAATTAAAATGCAAGTTAAAAATGAGATATGTAAAGTGTACGGTCAAAATAATATTCGTAGTTATAACTATTATAATTTTTACTCGAATAGAATTATGTAAATTGGACTGCCTCAAAATTAAGGTAGTGCAGCAAGTTAGAAACGCAAACAAAAAACTCGATTACACCGGTGATAACAGAGTGATTAATCGTCCTCTTAAATTTATCTCTATCGTTGGATTCCACATTTTTACGCCTTATATTTCTAGCGTTACGGCCCACATTGGTAACATTCTGTGATAAGTTAAATTCTTGGATAAACCTTTGGTTTAAAAGAACAGAATTTATTGAATTTGTATGCCATCAACTCCTAAGTTTTGAGCAACAGTCTTATTTTAGCGTTATAGAGTACTGATATAATGAAATGTACTACTTAATTTATAATTATTTATTTAATTTTGCATTTTTTATTAGGTTTTTTTGTAAGTAACCTTCAAGTAACGGGTCACTGGAAAGCCATTTTCTAAATCACTTGTAATAGTTTACTGCTGACGTTAGGTACTGAAATATCAAACCAATTGTTGTAACGGTGAAATCCTATTGTTTAAATATTTGGAAAGCTTAAAAAATTGATTTATAGTGCAATACTTAATCAATAATTGAAGTACGTATTAAAACTATAAATAATACTTAAACATATACACACTTTCATATCCTATAAGGTAACTCTTTGGAGGACCAGTATTAAATGCTAATAACAATTTAATTTGTTACAAAGCTGAAGGAGAGGACAAATCATATTAGAGCACTCCCACGTCAACATTTTTATCGGTTCAAAATTATTGTATAAGTAATAGTATAACACAAATACAAGTTAATACAGCTATATATTTGCCACAGACTATGGCGTAATATTTCAATATGGCTCTGTGTGGTGTTTGCGTAAAGGCTATTAACAAGAAACTTTGGTTGTCTGTCATGATTGTGAGAAAGCCTTGTGTGCTAAAATGAGCAAAAAGGATATAGAATATCTTGCTAGTGAAGGCTTTGTATGGAGATGTGATCCTTGTGCTAAAGATGGGAGAAAAGTTTGATATTTGAAACCAATGCTGCAGAGGTAAACTCTCACTAGAGGACAACATGAAGGTCGTTTGTGAGATAAGAGAAAAACAACATAAGTCAGAGAAAGACTATAACACATCCAACGAGCACTTGAATGATCAATTACACTCGATAAGGACCTGTCTAGAGTTGAAGAGTTTATAATGAAAACGCCTAGCTCAAGCGAAAGCCTTGGAAACCGAATTGACGACCTAGAACAGTACAGCAGAAATAATACTGAGGAGATCCACGGTGTGCCCCAAGAGCCGGCAGAGGATGTTTTAACTGTGATCGTTGGAACTTCACTGGGCATGCAAATGACAGACACTATGATAGATGCATGTCACCGGCTAAGAAAGAATGAAAAGTTTAATGGACCTCATGGCATAATTGTGAAATTTGTCAGGAGAATTGATAAATAAGAGTTTTTGAAGAAAAGGCGGGTGAAACGTGACTTTTCTACCAGACACATGGGCTTACCAACTGATCAACCAATCTACATAAACGAATCACATCACCGGAAACTACTTCTGAGAGCGGCGAGGGAAGTTAAGAATGCTAAGAACATTAAGTATTTATGGATACGGGGACGAAAGATTTTCCTTCAAAAATCTGAAAACGAACCCGTTGTTGTTTTCCCCTCGCAATCCGATCTCAGTAAATTATAGTTAATGTTAACTTTAGTCTGATTGTTTTATTTGTATTTCCATTTAGTTTGAGTCAATGTGTGTCATATTTTTGTTGTTAGGTGTTTTGTTTCTGTATGTTTTTATTGCTAGTAAATTTAGCTCTTTTCGCATTGTTAAGATTCATTGCAGATTCATTGTATCTAGAGTTTATGTTTCACAATTGTATTTTTACTCTTTTTTCTTTATATATACTACACACATACCCGAAAGAATTGTAAGTAAGTAAATTGGAATGTATGCTGAAGCTGAAAAATGTCTAATTGTCTAATTCTAATTTATGAAAAATGTGTTTTATTTAAGAGGTATCAATTCAATATTTTGGAAAACGTAAAATAGTTGACGATTAAAATACGTGCCTAGCTTTAAATGGTTTTGAATGTTTAGTTAAAGAGCCAACGGGAGACAGAATTACGGAAGAATCTAAAACATGCATAGATCATGTGCACTCTAAAGTTTGCAGTAAAATCAAAGTGAATATAACAACTACGGCATTACATGCAAATGTAACTAACTGATCATTGTCTCACATGTGTATCTTTGTGGGTGCAGAGCCTGAGCCTGAGCCTGAGCCTGAGCCTGAGCCTGAGCCTGAGCCTGAGCCTGAGCCTGAGCCTGAGCCTGAGCCTGAGCCTGAGCCTGAGCCTGAGCCTGAGCCTGAGCCTGAGCCTGAGCCTGAGCCTGAGCCTGAGCCTGAGCCTGAGCCTGAGCCTGAGCCTGAGCCTGAGCCTGAGCCTGAGCCTGAGCCTGAGCCTGAGCCTGAGCCTGAGCCTGAGCCTGAGCCTGAGCCTGAGCCTGAGCCTGAGCCTGAGCCTGAGCCCAGCGCCCACTTTCACATCTGCTGTTCTCCAAATAGATTTTTCAAAATTGACCTCTCTGATGGGAGAAGCCAGCTGGGTTAACATTTATACACATTTATGTGCTTCTTCTGCATTTTATGCGTTTTTCTTGATGTTTGAAGAAATAGTTTTACAAAGTAAAGTTGAAGTACAAAGAAAAAATGATCAAAGAAAATAAAACCATGGATTAATGATTACATTTGCATGCGAGTTAAAATTAAAATAGAATTTATCAGAAAGTTAAGATACACCCTAACGATGCTAAACTAAGAAACTATTATGCTAAATACAGAAACAAACTTAACAAAGAAGTGAAAATTCTCAAGAACTCTTACTACAGCACGTGTCTGTATAGTTGTAAGCATAATTCTAAAGCTGTTTGGAAGTTGGTTAAATAATATTACTGGGCAAAATAGAAAGGATGACATGCCTATTTTTCTGGAAGTTTATGAAAGTATTATAAATGATAATGTAGATTTTGCAAATGAGTTTAGCAATTTCTTTTTAACTGTAGTAGATAAGTTAAATATTAATCAAACTAGGGCTGATGGATTTGACTGGTTTACTAAACTATATTCTGTCAAGTCTACGTACGTTGGTCCTGACAATTCTGAAGAACTCACTGGTGTTATTAAGTCACTTAAGAATGGTACTTATCCAGGTATTGACGGTATCAGTTCATCTTTAATAAAAGCTGTTTATCCTATAATTATTGATGTATTACTGTTTATTGCAAATCTAAGTTTTAAAAATGGATAGTTTCCTTCTAGACTTGAGGAAGCCGTAGTAATACCTCTATATATCATTGTTGTAATAATTGCCGACCAATTTCTTTACTGTCAGTCTTTTCAAAGATATTTGAGAAAATAATGAAAAATAAGTTAATAAATTATTTGAAATCTATGAATTTTTTAGCAAAAACCAGTATGGCTTTAGAGAAGGTTTATGTACAGAAGATGCTTTTAATAATTTTTTGAATCAAGTTTATAATGGGTTAAATACAGAAAAATGTGTGAGTGGTTTGTTTTTATATATAAAAAAACATTTGTCACAGTTGACCATGATATTCTTTTAAATAAACTGTATACGTGTGGAATCAGAGGGGCTGTGTACAAATGGTTTAAAAGTTATTTGTTGGGGAGAAAACAATGTGTAAGAGTGAATGGTAGCTTTAGTGGAAAGGGGCTATTTATTACGGTGTTCCACAGGGATCGGTTTTAGAGGCGATACTTTTTTATAATTTATGGTAATGACCTTTGTGGTGCAAAATTAGTTTGAAAATTATTTTGTGACTCCAAGGAGATACAGCGAATGCTGTATCATTCGCTGATAATACAGCATTTTTTTACGCTGGAAATACTTGGGATGAGATTGTAGATGGAATGAACAATGACTTAAAAGCACTCCAATGATGTTTCACAAGTAACCAAATGATTTTAAATTCAGAGAAAACCAAATCCATTAATTTCAGTCTACGAAAAGAAAAGCGTTTCAGTTACCCAGTAATGTACAAATGTGTAAGTTGTTTATTGAGTGATTCAATCTGTGATGTAAATTGTGCTGAAGTCTGTCAAACAAATTCCTTGAAGTATCTTGGATTGCACTTAGATCAGGAAATGAATTTCAAGAATCATATAACGCAATTAAACATATCAATTAAAGCAATTAAAGCTAAACAATATGTTAAGAAGTTTTTATTTTCTGAAAGACATATGTAATGTTGATATACTAAGAATGCTACATTGTTCAATGGTTCATAGTAGAATGGATTATGGAATAACATTCTGGTGTGGGACTTACTACCCTACATCCAATTTACATACAATACATCCAATACACCCAATTTACAACAATTTAATACATCCAATTTACATTAAGCAGAAACATTTTATAAGATTAATGTTAAAGAAGAAAGTAACTGAACCATCTCGTCCTTTATTTGACACTTTAAAAATCTTGCCTTTGAAATATAAGTTTGTTTATAAAGTACTTAAGGTTTTTATAAAAGAAGCAATAGTTATACTCAAGATAATCCGTATAGAAAGAGACTAAGGCATGCCGAGCACCTGGTGGTTCCTAGGAGGGGAAATTCATTTTTTACGAAATGATATAATTTTATTGCACCTAGGCTATATAATAAAATTTTCAAATAAGATTGAGTCATCAAAAAATATAAACATATTTTTGTCAAGGTTTAGAAAATGGTTATTTTCTCTAACCAGTGTAGACTTTTTGATAGATGTATGAATGGATAGAGACACTTTATTTATCAAGGAAGTTTTAATACAGCAAATATTATTATTTATCAGAACCAGGTTTATACTTAGGTTATTACTGTGTTAGAGGGTAATTACTGAGTTTAAATCGGGAGTTGTGTATTTTAATTTTGTTATGTTTGAGTGCTGAATAGTTTTTAAATTAAATTGTATAAGGAACCTCTAAGCAGGTTTTATAGCCTCAGAGGTCTTAGATTTTCTCAATATGTATATGTAAACAAAATATTTAACTTAATGAATTGTAGTGTACAAATATGTGTTTTTATGTGCATTAAATTTTTATGTGCAAATACTCCTTGTTTGTATATTCAGTGTTCAAATTATATGAGAACGAACATTATTGTATTGTAGAAAAACACAACTTTGTAATAACCTGTAATCTTATTTTGAGAAAATAAAATATTCTTATTCTTATTCTTAAAATCCCAATCGCCTGCTACCTCATGAAAACTAAATTGTTTTCCGGATGAAAATAACCTTTAAAATTTTTACCAATTTCTATAACTTTATATTCGATATGTTAAATTGGTATTACCATATTAATTTTAGATTATAAATTTTCTGTCTCATTTCAATTATATTTACGATATGCTATACATATATATGCTCTATGACTTTTTATGATGGTTTAACGCCAAATTGTACGATACAAACTGCTTAGTATGATTATATTACAGGTTCAGAGGCAGTGTATTCCCAAAAGTAGTAATCTGGTTTAATTAAATTTACAAATATATCATCAGTTGGAGAATGAATGTACATATCAGTCGGAAAACAAGTGTTTAATTATAAAGCATAAGTAATCAAATGAAAATCTCTTTGTATGAGTAATTGATCATAAATTTAACTTACTGGTATATAAAATGTATGCTTGTTCAAACAATAAAACTAAGTTTATTCCAAATGAATAAACCGGTACTCATTGTGATTGTTCACTGATAACTCAACATAAATCATTAATTCTGAATGCACTTTTTATAAATAAAAAATCTGTTTGTCTATTTTAGACATTAAAACTTGTTAAGCATCCATATTAACCCCTCATACTTGTTATATCAGTTTGATTATTGCTAATCATGAATTGTGTTTCATTTGTTACAACTTGTTATACTAATCGGCTCTAGAAAATTATTTAATGTATTTGTTACTACAGTTGTACATGTTTAGAGAACTGTATTACATTATTACATTACATTTATTACATTATTATTTACACATTATTACAATATTTACATTATTACGTTATTTAATATACTCAGTATGGGAAATGTTTTAAATTGTAATTCAGGAGTGATTTGGGCGATGTCTTACATGGCAAGATTATCTGGTTGAGATGTCACGTAGGCTATTTTATTTTAGATTAACTTTCTGTATCAGCTATTTATCGCCCAAAATGATTGATAGACACTTGCAAAACAAATAATCAACCAAATTTGATTTAATAAAATTAGCCTTCATTAATAATTTAAGAAAACATAAATATTTGTTTATAAATAGTTAGTCGTTTTATAATTTAACTTTCAGTACATTATTACATTTTATTGAATATAATATTTGATTATGTTTACTATTTGGTTAAGACAATCTCTCCCAGAATCGTATTCTCTCTTTAAATAAAGAATAAGTGTAAATTAAAGCTAAAGTATTGTAAGACGTTTTTTCTTTACATCCCGTAATTATAACAAGACGTGCAATACTAATATAAAAGTTATTTACTGTTCAAGTAATATAGGTTCTAATACTTGATGAGCTCATTAATTAGAAAAGGGCTTAATAAAACTTTGCAATCAAGAAAGTTTTACCCACTTGCAGTTTTATGATGTAGTTTACATTTATTTCTTGCAAAGAATGGATTACTAGTATTTATCAAAGGTTTTAACTAAACAAAATATAAATAATTTAAAAGTGATGTTAAATATATCAAAACCAACCGTCTGACTAATTATAAAACTTCCACACATATGAGGCATACAAATTTTAATGTTGGAAAATTATTTATTTAATCATATTTGCTCGTATAAATTGTTAACCTTAAATCTGGTTTCAGCTTTTAAGTCAAGATTTGTATGATAAAACAAATAGCTTATCGACGCAATTAAGATCAACTGTATTTTACAAAACTGACACATACTTCTACCAATTAAACTCTTTAGAAATCAGTTTACATAGCTGATGGTATGTTACTAAATAATACGTACCTACTAGATTCGCATGACGACTTCACAATTCCACAGTCGTTCAACTGATACCATAACGTTCTAACTGGTTTTGGTTGATAGAAGTGCATAAATTAGGGTGTTATATCAATCCATTTGACTTTAAGAATAATATCACACAGCGTAATGTGTGTATTAATGTATTAATGAATTTCTATTTTGTCCGCAACAAGTGGTTGAAAATAATAAGTCAGAGCATAGATGTATTTAGTGTTTTTACCTCATTCTAATGATGGTGATAAAATTTTATAAAAGTTTATAGTTTTGGGAAAGATTAAGCTCATAAACCCAAACCGTATGACCTCGAATTTATCTGTAATGCAGGTAGTGTTACTATGTGGGGAACATTACAAATATACACCAAATTTTATTTAAAATTGTTCGTATTTGAAACATTTTTCTGATATATTAAAGGATTTATAAATCAAGATAACCAACACTCACGTAATATTTACCCTTTAGAGCTAAATCCTGTAGGAACATAGGCAATAACCAAAATATAAAATAGGATAACTCCCATACCTACCAAAAGTATTTTGGGATTCCGCCCAACTAACATTCTTGGTGAATATGTTTATCATCATGCTCTTACTACCAGACTAGTTTTTTTACGACATTTACAGTTTTCAAAAGTCTAGAAGCTATTAAAAAACGAGATTTAGTTTGTATCGTTTATTTTTATAAATCCCATTTAACGATATTTGATCATTGCATGGTAATTAATTTATTGTTGAAACAAAAAGCTACAACAGGACTTTAAAATATACCTTATGTGGTTCTTGAAGTTAAATAATTGCATACACGGAATTTGTAACATGAGATAATGTGATTGACGAGAGGAAACATCCATTATGAGGGCGTGTTTGGTGATGAGATCCTGTGATACTCAGTGTATCCCACTTATAACAACTAATACCCCGAGTTGTTGAACTAAACAGAAAACTGAAATGTTCAAACATGTTATACATAATAAGAAAACCAAATTAAAATTACTTAAATTACTTTATTTTAAACTTTGTAAGTGAATAACCAAATTACCAATTTATATAGGCTATTTTGGCCATTTGAATCAAAGAATAAAACATATGTTTAAAGTAAGAAACTGCCAAAGTAGATGAACATATTGAATATGAATCAGCACAATATAGTAAAAGAAACTAAGTAAAATTACGATATTACCAACAATATGTAACAAAGTATTTAATTAGTCCAGTAAATTAGTTATATTTTTTCGAATATTTTTTACTTGATTGTTTTTTTACGATTATAGTGGTAAGTAAGAAACTACCAAAGCAGATATATATATATATATATATATATATATATATATATATATATAAATATATATATATAAAACAATAAGTACAATATTATGCAAACAAAAAAACAAATAAACCTAACATCAAAAGGTTTTTAGAATGATCGCCGGTCTATGTTTGTTTATGGTACCTTTATTCCTACCAAGTTTCACCACTTTTGGTTCAGTAGTTAATGAGTGAATTCTAAACATGGGAATTGTAAAGGCCAGTGAGACATAAGCCTAAACGGTATTCTGGCTCAGAGTAGGGACATGTTTAACTTAATTGTATGAAATAAACATGTAGTGTAACTTTGTTTCTTCCAAAAACGTAAACATTCAATGGCAACGTTCAAAAATATATAAAATCATAGCTGGTGATAGTAACAGCTGGTTACAACATAAATCTCGCTTTAAAATTAAAATTTTATTATTTTATTTAAACTAGTTAATGCAAGTGTCATATGTTTAAAAAAATATCCATGCACATAGTTAATTTATGTTTTAAAATTTTATTTGTATTGCCATTCAGGATTCTCATTACTTCAAAAAAGGATTGGTTTAATGAGATATTTAGAAGTTTATATTGGTGAGCTCGCTTTAAAAAGAGGTTTCAGCACTTGTAAGGGAAATCCATTACATGAGATGTAGACTTCAAAGAGTCCGGATTGATTTAAACATCGCAGTCTGCTGTGACTGACGAAACAGAGTTTCTTGGAAAATTTATATTTCGGTTCAATTTTAGGCTCTCAAAGTGGTTTTTAGCTGAAATTTAATGAACGTACCACTACCGTATAAAAACCGACATCAATGTAATTGAAGTACTATTGAAGTAGCGGTCCCTTTTGCCTTGAGAGTTACCTGGTTTCCATTAGCTAACACTCAAATTGTTTATAACTACTGTACTGCATAATGAAGTATATCAGTGCAACTTTGAATGAATATACTAAGATAATCTTTTCATCTAATCACATTTTCCCTTTCTGCTAGTTGTCCCGTATAAATATTTAAATAAAATTATGCATGAAAATTTCTTTGATAGTATTTTTATTATATGTATTCATTAATATGTAATATGTGATATGTGACAATGTGTATTGGTTTGCAGTTTGTCTGTTTGTTATGTCTATATTTTATAACAGTCCCTTGGGTCCGAGCTTTGCTTGGAGAAGGTGTGTCAGTTTGTTTAGATGACTTGGAGTAATATTTCACCACTTCCCCCTACTGATTAGCAGATTTTTTATAGCTCATTTGCCTCTTTTCTGAATTTCTAAGGTCACTCCAATTGTTATTTATAGCTCACTGTCCCTTTGATTTATTTTACCTTTCTGTATATGTAATCTTCACTCAAATGTTTCAGTCACTGCTCTTAGAAAACCACATGTTAATAATAATAAACAACAAGAGTATTACTTTGATAGTTCACTGATTTATTATAAACAGCTGTTATAATTCTTTTGTTTTGATTTGAAAATCCATAAGCCCAATGATAATTTTTTTAACTTTTGAAATTCGGTTTTTACATTATTAAATTTTTTTGGGGGATGAGACCTGTCTAAAACTTTTTTTAACTACGAAATTAACTAATTACAACTTTTGAAAGACATCGTTGGAACCATTTTTGAGATCAGAGTTGCAATCAATCAAGCAAGCAAACCTTACTCATATTAGAGTATAGGATTGTGATTGAAGTTATCGATCCTCGTTTGCCATATTATATTTTGTATCGTTGTTGTTAGTATCTACGTCTGGTGTTCAAGGTATTTTTATTGCGTTAATTGTGATGGAAGGCTGAAAATTTAAAAACATTTTCATGCCAGATAGGTATAGGTAGTTTAGCATAGGTTAAACTCTTGTTACTAATATTGTATCCACGTAGTGATGTGTTCCACAGGTTATTGGTTTTTGTTACTTCAGCAGTTTGTGTTCCCACAGTTAGTGTTTAAGTGCATTACAAGTTTTGTCTTGTATGTTAGTGTTTTATACAAGGTTCAGCATTCCCGGGTGAAACCGAAATCCATGATAAAAAGTTCACTATACATTCCAATCTCTCAACTTCATTGTACATTATCTTGGTGTACTTTTCATAAAAATAAATGATCGGGATAGTGAAAAAATAAGCATTTTAACATTCCATCATTGTTAATTAGATTTCCATATGATTAAACTATTACAGTTAGTAAGGGAATAAGTCATTAACTCCAAAGACTGCTGTAACTTATTTATACAATTATGTCTACCATTTATCTGGCAAGAAAACTGATACATTTTATATTTATTACTTTGACGTGCAACTTCTCAACTTGTAAAGTGATCTGCATTTCTTACTGAGACAACACCTTGATCAAAACTCTTATTTGCTGTGACACCTGGGTAATAATCCCGGAAACACGGCCAGTTTTAATTTAACCTGCAAAACATTTAACTAAATTGATGAATACAAATGTAATAATCTTGTTCCGAATTCTTAATACTTTGGGTTGAACGTACAATTCCCAATACATGTAATAACTATAAGCTCAGTTTAAGCGAAATAAAAAGTGGCCCAAAAAGTTACTAATCATTTAATTGTTTTAATTTAATAAACTATTTGTTTTTTAACTTATAAATAAATAATAATAAACTATTCGTTTTAACTTGAATGCAAAACCGCATGTTACACATGTTTTATATTAGTTTGTAATACATATTCTATGCGTTTAATCATGCTTAAAGCCGTGGTCAACCCCCGTATTTGCACTCTGGAGTTATGTACATCGGGCCACTCATGTTGTTTAAACTCGTTTAGGGCGTGAAACATCATGCATCGGACAACTACTCGTGGAGCTTTTTCTGCAGAGAAGCCAACTGACTTTCTATGCCCTCCAATAACTCTGGTCTGTCAGTTTGTGACGCATGCTTTGTGGAAATCGTTGACGATGAATGTTTTAGGCTGGTGCTACATTATGCAGAACCCGAAGCAAGGCAGCACAGGGGTTCTGATGGTTAAAACTGTAGAAAAATGGTTGAGTACGGTTCTAACATAATCGTAAGCATATGAAATGTAATTTAAAAAAATGGAAGGCTTGTATACGATGTAATTTTATATTCAAACGAGTTTCCAAAAAATAATAACTAAGTACAATAACATTATGGGAACCATTGTTTGGTCCACTTTTTATTTTTTTGAGAGTTGGTGTGATGATCTGTAAGTGCAAATTTAAATTAAATTTGCGGAAATTTGAGAGGCAAATAGAGGTCGATTGGCAGAAAGACGGATAAACAGATACATAAACATGTTGACCTAATTTGGTTGTAAGTTGCTTTGAATACAACCTTAAAGTCTGCACAAATAATGTGTGTGCGTGAATAACTAACACAATGGTAAGAATAAATTATTTGATTTGGTTTTACTTAAAGTCTAAACTGCCAAAGTTGTTAATTCATCAGAATAATTTTTACCTCGGAAAAATATTATCAAAGACTGCATATGACTGTGTACATATTATAGCTTTCATGACAATCTGTAACTTTCTACACCAAAATGACTTAAGTAAAAAAAGCAGGGAAAATAACCTGTCATTGTTTGCTAAGTAAAACCATCAAAAGTTTGCTTTTATAGGTAAATCAGAGGTATAGACGAATACTATGTTACGTAACACCTTAGTTTTGAAGACCGTCTGTGGTTACGTTAAAATGTATTATCAAATTTACCTGTTGGTGAACATTCACACCTCATTCGCAGACATGTTACTAACAAGCGGAATTTATAACATTTCTTCCTTATACTTTCCGTTATTTCAGTTTGCGTTATTATCCTGGTCATCCCTACTCATAATTCGAAACGTATAAATTCCCCAAACCACTGATAAATACATCAACACTTTTGTATAATGTCATCACAACCCCTGGTAGATTTATAGGGATCTAGAATTAATTAAAACGAATATCAATTCAAAACACATAAAAAACCGTAATACAAAATTAAAAAATACATATCTGAACCTAAAATCAGTACAAAAGCAATAAACCAACTATTCAAACTCTCTAGTAAGAGTAGCAGCTTGTTAATGAGGTATTATAATATAGCCAAACAATTAGTATCCAATCACTTAAACCAATCATCATAGTGTTATAGATATGTTATACTTCGTAAAAGAAGTTGAGGCATTTATTTAAAATCGAAGGTTTGAAGATTTATATTTGAAAACGTAATTATTCTTTAATATTAAAGCGGTTTTAGACTCTCAAACCAAGGGTTCTCTCAGAAAATAAGCTTACAGCAGCAGACATAAGCTTCGTTCCAATTGGGCTCTTACTTGTGATCAATAAACTGATTGAGAGCCTGCTTATATTATAAGACCTTAAGGGTTCGTATAAATTAATTTGTACTTCAGTATCCTGTCAATTTACTTATTGATTATTTTAAAAATACTATACCTGTGTTTTCCTGAGGAAGAACAAACAATATGTCACAAAAGTTACTTACTATAATTGTTGTATTATTTATTTTCTACCGGGTGTTCGGAAAAAAGTTCCAATAATTTAGCTTGTTGTTCTACACATAAAAGTAAGCAAAAATTTCCTATGAACATATGTCCTAAAACGTGTAGTTTTCTGTCTTTCTGTCTGTATGTGTTTGTTACATAATTTAACAAAACTTGTTAACCACTTAAGGCATCAACTTCAAACTTGGTACATGTATGATGACTGATAGGACCTATTCGGTACGAAGAATCATGTTCCTACTTTATACCAATTAAAAATGGCAGCCATTTTTGTTTTTAAAATATAAATATCTTAAAACCGTAATATTTAGGAAAACCTGAAAGGATCAAAAAAGTTGTGTCATTTTATCCAAAAAGTATTGGTAGGAATATTTTAACTATAGGATTATAACTAAATGAGTAGCTGACTAAACATCATGTTTAAACTTATAAAAATAACAATTGGTCAGCTATATATGTTCCTATTTTAAAATCTTCTTAACATTATTTTTGAGACAAAATGACACAACTTTTTTTATTTGTTCAGCCTTTTAATAAATATTAGGATTTTTAGGTAATTTAGCTTTGAAAAACAAAAATGACTGCCATTTTAATTTGGTACAACGTAGAAACTTCATACTCCGTATGAAATTAGGTCACATCAGTCATCATATATGTACCAAGATCGAAGTTGACACCTTAAGTAGTTAAAAAAGTTATGTTAAATTATGTAAAAAACACTTATTTTTATGTGAAGAATAACATCCTAAATTATTGGAACGTTTTGTCCAAACACTCTGTTTATACAAGCCGTTACTTCGTTAATTCTGGTGAAAATATCTGTTAATAAATAATGTTAATACTGTTTATATTCCAGGAGAAAGGCTTGCAATTCAATTAAGTTCACTCAATATTGACATACCGGTTCACATTTTGTTTACCGGTATTGTTTGTTGCTGGTGTAGACAGAAGTAATGAGTTTATGATTTTTCAGAGGTATTAGCTTCATTTATCACTTAGCTTCTGTTCAATCATCTTAGATATTAATAATATTTTAAATTCTCAAATTGAAGAGTACCAATATTGGTAATAACAGAGATCAGGCTGAAATGAACGGCACATGGACAAGAAGGAAATAGGTTCATCGTTCCTAAGGAAATTCCGATTAACAGGCTACAAACAACGAGTGATCTTTGGATTTTATAGAAAACCTTTGCGCAATGAAGCCTGATTCAGTGCCTCTAGACTTTGACTACAAACGTTTTAGGGGAGTAAACTAAACATTAATAGACATTATTAAATGAAATCATGACTAATGAACGGATATTTTAGTCAAAATGATTGATAGTAGCAGGATGTTTCCATGATATTTGTTTTATTTGTTAAAACGAATATATTTGTATGCCCCGATTCATCTTTAATGTTCATATTAAATGTTTATACATTTTATGTTCGTATGATTTACATTTATGTATTTTCAAAGTTAGTTTTAATACTATAAGTTGTTATGGATTAATAAAGCTATAAACAACTGTAAAAACACAATTGCCCGTCAATTTAATACTTAAATATTTGTTCTTTATTTAAATGTTACCTTTAATAGCATGTCTGCATTATTGATATAGATAAAATCATTCTACAACCATATTCCTGGAAAATCCACTCAGTTCAGTAATTAATTTAAGTAGTTAGTGGAACGGCGAAGTAGTCTTCAGCGAGTCAGCTAATGCTCTAAACAGCTCCTTGATAATGTCCTCATCAATCTGCTTACCTTCACAGTCTGACTTTAGTTTTCAGGCAGTTTAGCTTCCCAAGGTATATAGGTCGAGGTAATAGAAGATCAAATGTATATTTAATAAATAGATAAATTATATCCAATTATTCCGATTCAAATTTAACAAAATAATAATCAAATGCATGACGTATCGTCTATAACTCTTTGATTAAAACTAACACTTGTTATAGAATTCTGAAGTTTGTATTTTATTTATTTTGATAAAGCCAAACCAAAAACATTAAATTGTTACAATAAGCCTTCCAAGTTGTGGCCAAACACTCTGCTTTTCCAGCTTTGTAACACCATATAATTTAGGCACCGCCGTTATTATCATGACCTTCGGCTTCGGTTTTTGTAGCCGATCATTGAATCCGAAGTCAGTTGAAGGGTTTGTGGTCCATTTCCTCATTGTAGGCAGAGTTGAGTACTTTTATCCATGGGAAAATCTTCAGTTAGATCTTGTTCTCAATGAAGGTGCAACTTTTCCAAAGCGGACAGGAATATAAAGCTTCGATGATTTTGTTCTTTCTACAGTAAGACATTCATAAAGATGTTTTTCATTCCGGAATTCATTCGAAGTAATGGAAGCACATAATCTCATATTAAAACAAGTTTTAGATGGTCTAAATGCAGCCAGAACTCCAGACCCTTTAAATATACTGCTGCACTAGGTCATGCGCCTGACCAGAGCATAATGCAAGACAACGCTCTCCCACTTGGCGGGTTGCTGACATAACAGAGCGGGCACCCATCACTCTTGCCGTCGCGGGCGACACGTCGGGATAAAAAACATGGTGAAACAGCCGCACATTGAGGCGGAATATATCAACAGAAACAGCGAAAAGCCGCAACCTCGAAAATAGGAGTATTAACAAAGTAATCATATTTTGCCCCTAGCAACAGTTTATCTTTATTCGTGTATTATTTATTTCACTGCTAAACTTATCATCTCTACCTTGGATTTAATTTTTACCGAGCCACGAATCAGGCAGATGGAAAAATAGATAAATAAATCAAACTCATTAATACGTCAGGAGTTTAAACAGGATCCTTTTCGCTGACATTTTAATGGAATTCTTGTTCTTGTTGTGATAATAGTAGTTAGTTGTTTTAACTTTAAGACGGTTACTTGGTTACTTAGTTTTGTTTATAGTGACTAGTACAAAGTGGGGTTGTAGCGAGCAAAATATAAAGGAAACAGTTGGACTGAAATGGTATAAAAACCCTAAAGAAAAATCAATTTTAAACATAGTTTATATTTTAAATGCAACATTTACTGTTAATGTAATCAGATTATGACCTCCCTGATTGCCAACACCTGGATAGTGTTTTGGATTCCTCGAAAAAGTTTAAGCAACATTTAAGTAACATTACGAACTATCGCATTAGTCCATGGTGTAAAACTTTGGCAGTCTTTTTTAAGCGTTCTCCGTGATATTCACAGTTATTCAAACTATTCTCCAGTTCTATGTAAACCAATCACTTACGTTAGAGAATAAATCACAACATTTTCCTATTTAAACTGTTGAAACACATTTATTTAACTATGTGACTGCCACCTCATTTGAAAATAATCCACCCCTCCATTCTGACTAAGGATAGCCCTGAATTCGTCACAATGTTTACTGATTTAAATTATATTTTTAATAATATTGCTCAGTGATTATGTTAATAAGGTTCAATCAGATATATGGATAAAATATTGTAAAGATTGTTTTAAATATTGATTTTAGTTTATATCACTCTAAAAAGCCGTAATTGTCCAAGGGTTTTATTAGTATTTTGTTATTAACCTTGGTGGACAAACTGATGCACTTTTACGACAAACATATACATGTTTATAATATATCCACTAGAACAAATAAAATAATCGTCTGTCATAAATAAACACTGAAACTTTTAAGGGCAATGAGGCGAAGTCCAGAGGGATTTAATACGAAATATGTATTTCAAACTGTGCGTTTAAAAAACAGGTGTATCAAACCTGGAATAAAAATAAATTGTCATTTAAATAAAAAGTTGATTCAGAAGCTGTGTACAGTTACGTTTATATTTGTAAAATGACCTTTCTAAAACACTTACCGTAGCAAGTATTTTTAAATCTAACAGTATACTTATATTTGTGCATATCAAGAAAAACAATTGATTTTTTTCTTAGAATAAGAATAACGCATTGGGATGATGTTACGTTATTCGTATGTCAGTGGTTTTGGAGTAATTATTGGATGCTTGAGTGTCAACTCTCCAACTTCAGTAAACTAAGAAGGGTGACTAATTGAGTTAGACTGACTGAATAGCCAATAAATAATAACTAAACTTTATTAGGTTTCGACCAAAAGAGGAAATGGCTATCTCATTGGGTCATCTCGTTGGGTTTCATGATAATCGTGTGAGGGATTTTCAGTGCTAATGTTTTTTCCCGCTTTCCTCGGAATGACTTGACCTAGCTGGGTTTTGGAATCCAGGGGTCGTAGTTCAACTCGATTTCCTTGTTCCCATATGGTGGAAACAAATCCCTCCCGATTTAATCAGTCTATCGTGTGTCAATTGTATTCTTCAAGGTGTGAAAATAAACTATAGGGTAACTCAGATGGGAAGTTTTGAAATCAAATTTCGTCAAATGTGCTTCATCGTCGCTACCCTATGTTGAATTAAATTTTGAATCCTCAACGGTCGGGACGTATAAATCGCTCAGCACCTCTTCCGCTATCTTCAACCAGGACGCCCCAATAACCTTGGCCGCCGGAATTAGGATGTATAGCCTGCGCGGCTAATTAGGATGCTGAATACCCTTCGAGCAACCTAGGATAGGGTTTGACGGGTTGAAGGGACGTACGGTAGGTACCAAAATTTTATCAATGTCGCTAAACCCCTCGATCGATATCCTAAAACATGGAAAACTAAGTAAAGGGTGGCCGGTATTAGAACGGATAGCTTGTACGGCTAAAAGGATGCTGAGTATTCCTCTAGCACCCAGGATAGGTGGTTAACGGGTCGCAGAGAACGCCTAATACGCCTAACGTAAGCTCAAATTAAGCAAATATCTCAATCGCTATCCTAAAACCTATAAAAACCAAGAAAACGGGTGGCCGGTATTAGGATAGATAGCTTTTACAGCTAATGAGGATGCTGAATGCACTTCTAGCAACCAGGATAGGTATGGACGGGTCGTATGAATGCTTAATGTTCTCAAAATATGTTCGCCTATCGATTAAAACCCTGATCACTATCCTAAACCCATAAAACCAAGAAAATGGGTGGCCGGTATTAGGATAGATAGCCTGCACGGCTAAATAGGATGCTGAGTGCATTTCTAGCAACCAGGATAGGTGTGGATGGGTCGTAAGAAACGTTTAATACGCTCGAACCGTTCAAATGTCATTAAACACTTCGATCGCTGTCTTTAAAACCCATGAAAACAAATAAAACGGATGGCTACTATCACCAAAATACTTTAAATGTGGACAAACACCTTAATTACTATCCTAAAGCCGATATAAACCGAGAAAAACGGGTGGCCAGTATTAGGATAGATAGCCTGTACGGCTAACTGGGATGCTGAATATACTTCTAGCAACCAAGATAGGTGTGGGCGGGTCGTAAAGCCTAGTACTCCTAAATATTAATTTACCCATAAAACACCTCGATCGCTATCCTAAAACCTACAAAAACCAAGAGACGGGTGGCCGGCATTAGAATAGATAGCCTGTACGGCTAACTGGGATGCTGAATATACTTCTAGCAACCAGGATAGGTGGTGATGTGTTAAATATAAAAACTTCAGAGATACGTTACGCGATGGAATATTACCTCTATCTAGGCTAGGATTTATTTACTGTTCGATTTGGGTTGTAATAAAAATCTAATTAGATATACTCGCTAAAACAAAGTTCTCGGTGTTCGCTGTTGCCCAAACTGTCGTTCTATCACAGGCTAAACAACTTTCGAACGGTTTAGTTTTTATTACCTTTATAGGCCTAACACATTATGAGCGTTGGAACGCAACAGTGAAATAACAAGTACAGGAACACTATTGTCACCAATAAATTACTACACTACTTTTAATATGCGTATGAACAATGTCTCACCTGGTATATGCTGTACCTAAATCCCAGAACAAGGATGCAACATAACCTCAATTCCAATGATATATATTAAGCAATCTATTAACAGTGCAGCAATCAATCAATAAATAACCAGTAAATAAATCAGCAGTGCAATAGCCTAGGGCGATCAGTACATCTATAAAACTCTCCATCAATGGCTATTAATACCAAATAATAGCCTTACACCACTACAATGACAATGAACAAAGTAAATTGATCTAGTCAAATTCACTTTCTGAGCTGTTATCAATCTTATAATTTTACCATGTCGGCAATGACATTTTATTCTAATTCAAAAATATATATGTTCAATTGTTTACTCAAAATAATAAGCGGGTAATAATTATTACCAATGACTCTCAAGCCTAACGACCGTATACTGTACTCTTATCAAAATGCAAGCATCTAGTCGGTATAGCACAGTACTTACTTCGGGAGACGAGTTATCCAAACGAAAATCACAGGCACAACTGGCTGGCGGCGGCGGCTCGCTTGGTTTTGATACCTGTCTCGGCCTGTCATGCGCAGAAACCCATTTACACAGTTGGATCGAGACACGGTGGTAGCAACATCAGGGCCCGCACTAACTGCCCAGAAAACACAAACCGGCCTTGGTTGCTGTTAGAACCTAACCTAAAAACTATAGTTCAGCCGCTCGAGGTTACTAGCAATGATGGAAATTAAATAAAACTAACTCTTCGGAGAAATTAACTTCAATCTTCCTTAATAACATTAACAAAACACTGGGGTGTAAAAATTGAACCCTTACACCCTCCACTCACTTCCAGCCAAAAAAAAGAAACAGAAAATAAAAAAAACTACTGTGTATACCTCCAAGACACTCAAACAACGAGTCTCAGACTCTTAGAATCTCCTTACACAACTACTGAAGATCTTATCTTCCGATCTAATTCCAAAAATCTTCTTTGGACAGTTCAAAACCAACAAAAAAACTTCTCGGTGTATCTAACAGAAAAACACAACAAAACTAAACCATCCTCCTCAACATGTGAGGAAAAACAATACAAAGATCTGGTCTCTCAGCAGTTGTACGGTGTGAGTTCAAGACGCATGATTTTGATCCTTTTGAAAATGTTGGTCCCGGGGATTTGGATTTTCATAGTCCTTCGCTTCCCTCGTACTCTTCTCGGTCCGCTGGTAACGGGATCGGCACTCCGGGACGTGGATGGAGGAGGAGGCATCGAAGAGGCGCTGGAAGGCCCCGCTTCCTCTGGATCTGGTATGACCTCGATGCAGGACGTCACGCTCCAGCCTGGTGACAGGGAAAAGAGAGGCTAGCAGGCACTTCTCCGGGCTCTCCGCTGAGTGGTACCATGGGCGACCCCACCACCTCGTCTGACATTCCTGCTAACTCCAAAAGAGTCGGACGCGGGGCCGGAATCGGCTGAAGGTCTTCTACGGGTACAACAACCATTGTCCGGGCAACTTCTGTAACCGCCATTGGAGATTGGAGGGGGGTGTCCAGCAGAAAATCCCAATCCATCCCCTCGTCGAGCTCAGGTCCTTCCGTTTTTGGGCGGTCGATCAGGATCAGTGGAGTGAGCCTCTCCAACTCGTGAATCAAATCTTCGAATAGATCCGTCTCGGAAGGCTTCTCCCCCTGAAGAGCGGAAGCTCGAAGTGCCCGGTCTATCTCCTTCCTAGTTCCGCTGACGTCCACCTGGAAATTCACGAGGGGCCTACCCAGCGCCACCTCCGCGGCGATGGCGCACACGAACACGCCACGGTCGACGGCGTTTTTCTGCAACGGGCATGGTCGGGATTCCCACTTAGACCAGCTCCTTGCCATGTCAGCTCCATTACTTCTAACTCAGCAGTCTGGCATCGTCCTGGGAGCGAGTCGGAGGCGCTTATGGTGTTCGCCCTCGTGTCTACCACCAACAGCCACCAGTGTCCTTGCTGTCCCAGCCTCGGCTCGTGGACAGAGACTAGGATTATCTCGTAGTTGGTCAGGGAGAGATCCTTGTAGTGTCTCCGAGCCCTCTTGTATCCAGCCTCGCAATGTACCGGGGACGTCCGCAGGATCGTGAAAAAGTACGTGATCAAAGCGATCACTGACGGAAGGGTCGGTCGAATCGTGCTCCTCCATTATACGAGGCATAGATACGCGCTGATGACGTCCCCGTTCACCAACTGCCCTGGGGAAAGACATTTACGGTCGTCATTGCAAAAATATACCAAAACAATCTAGTAGAATACAATTTCCGTTTACGATTAAATATAAACACAAATTCAAAATCACTGCAAAACAAAAAGCGAAAAAGTCCATGCCAAGCGAAAACCTAGATTACACAGGCAAAGCAAGCAAGCAACATCAAACTACAAGCAAAGCCAAGGACAAGGCAGGCAGTTAGCATGCGACCTGAAAAACAACAGAGTCTATTACTTTCAAGCCAAGCACGTGCAACACTACGCTGATAAACTACCAAGTTATGAGATAGGGTACTCACATGCCCGGTGTGCTCGGAACCAGCTGCTTATTCGGCAGGCGCTCCAAGCAACCTGCGTACGCAACAGGCGGGTGGCTGCAAATTGTTGAGACCCATCTCTTCATATCCTTTACGTGCGCTCGTGTGGTACATCTCCCGCTCCTGCTCCCGCGTCCTGAAGTTCGTAAATATTGGTGCCGGCCCTCACTTTTACTTTTTAAGGACCATTGTAATGCGCGGCCAACTTCGCCTCAAACGCATTCCCTGCAGAAGACAAATGGTGTTGCCTCAACCACACTAGATCTCCTGTCTTGTATCGCTCGTCTCGCCTTCAAAGGCTGTAGTATTTCGCCTGCTGCCAACTCGCTTTCTCCATGTTCGCTTTACATCGTTCGGATATTTTGAAAAACTCAGTCGTTTTTGATTCATGGCAGAGTGGTCAGGTTCACTCTCTTCCTCGTCGGTGGGAACTTCTAACGGGCCGTGTAACGCATTTGGCGTCCGCAGTTCATGCCCGAAGTTAAGCATCGCTGGTGTGAACCCAACCGAGTCGTGTACCGCTGTGTTTATGGCGTATCTAAACTCGTCTAGATAAACATCCCATAATCGGTGATCGTCTTTTATGTATTGGGCTATCATGGTTTTGAGGACTCGGTTTGATCGCTCTACTGGATTTTCCTGAGGCGTATACGGTGCGGTTAGATGTTGTTCGATTCCCCATCCGTAGAGTAAGTCACGCCGGATTATGATTCTCCCAATTCGCTGTGAATTTGGATCCGTTGTCAGTGATAGCAACATTAGGTGCCCCATACCTTAACAGAATAATTTATCGGAATGCGTTTGAAACAGCCAGAGCCGTTGATGATCGCAGTGGCGCCAATTCCTCCCACCTAGGGAAAACATCTTGTACCACCAACAGATACCTTGCACCCTTCTTCGATCTAGGGAGAGGACCAACCAAATCTGCTGTTACAGTGTACAGTGTTAGAGGGTCCAGTAGGTTTTCGAAAAAACATTTTCCCCGCAGGTTTCTTCTGCTCTACCTTATGGGCTTGACATTAAATACATTTCCTGACATATAACATTGTGTCTTTAATCATTCCAGGCCAATAATATCTTTGCTGCATTCGTTTTATCGTTTTCCGGGCCCCTAGGTGTCCCGCAGTCTCGACATCATGGTTCTGTTTAAGGACAATTTCTCGTTCATCGATTGGTACACACAACTTCCATTGCAACGTGTTGTCAGTTAGATCGCTCCGTCTATTCACTTTTCGCTTCCATAATTTGTCGTTCCTAATCATAAGGTCGGCGAACTTCCAAGGGTTCCGTTTGACGTTAGAAAGCTTCCTCTGGTACCAATACTTCCCGTCATCTTGTTGTGATTTGCCATCCTTTATCTCAAATGAACACACTTGTGGTTCGGTCAAGTCTCCGACTGGATAGCGAGAAAGGGCGTCGGCAACCCTGTTCAAAGTCCTTTTTCTGTACTGAATTTCGAAGTCGTGTTGTTGCAACTATAGAATCATCCTAAAGGTGGTTGGAGGTTCATTAACCACTTCAGTGCTTGATCGTCTGTCATAGCAATAAACTTGTACCCTTCTAGGTACAGTCGAAACTTCTTTACTGCCCAAACAGGTGCCAGACATTCTTGCTCAGTTACGGTGAATTTCGTTTCACTTCTGATAATAATTTGCTTGCATAAGCGATGAAGAATTCCTTCTTATCAATCCTCTGAGTCAGGGCAGCTCCCAGTCCATCGCCGGAGGCGTCAAAACGGGTGTTCAAAGTTTGGACAGGCCAATATCGGAGTTGTTGCCAGTTTGCACTTCATAGCATCAAAAGCGCCTTGTTGCTCATCAGTCCAATTCCACCAGGCCATCTTCCGCAATAATTTAGTGAGGGGAGCTACATCTTTGGTAAAGTTGTCTACGAACCTCCTGTACCACGAAGCTAATCCAAGAAAGCTATTTAGTGATCGTACTGAATTTTGGACAGGAAACTCTTGAATGGCTCGGACTTTCTCTGGATCGGTCTTAATCCCTCTATCATCTACTATATGACCCAAGTACTGGAGCTCCCGCTTGCAGAACTGACACTTTTCAGGATTCAGCTTCAATCCGGCTTCCTTTAGACGTCTAAACACCTCATTCAGCAATGCCAGGTGTTCCTCTAAAATCTTGCTAACAATGATAAGGTTGTCCAAATAGGCAAACTCTTTTGGTTCCAGTTTGGGTCCAATAACTCTGTCTAGCAATCTCTGGAAGGTTGCACCTGCAGAGTGGAGTCCAAATGGCATGACGACGAACTGGTACAAGCCCTTCCCTAGAACTGTGAACGCTGTAATCGGCCGACTTTATTTAGATAATGGGACTTGCCAGTAACCCTGTTTCAATTCCAGAGTAAAAATACATTTAGCTTCTTTTAACTTCTCTAAAATTGCATTTATCTGTGGCAACGGATATGCATTCTTCTCACTTATTTGGTTGATCTTGCGAAAATCAGTACAAAAACGGTATTCCCCGTACTCTTCTTTACAAGTACCACAGGGCTCGAGTACGGGCTTGACAATGGCTCAATTAGGCCTTCAGACAACATGCGATCTACCTCTTCATCGATGACCTGCTGCATTTCTGGGTTCCTAGGATAGTATCGCTGTTTTGATTGCTCTTTGTTCTTAAGTTTTATTGTATGCTCGACCAAAGACGTTCACCCAGCAATAGTGTCGAATTTTGGCAATTCTGATTTCAACATTTCGTCAAGTTTCATAACCTGTTACGGACTAACGTCACGAATAGGCAAACTGGCTGGTGAAGTCTCGTTGGATTCAGAAGCCTCTGTTACGCAACTTACGTCAGAGTTGTCCTTTATTTCGTTAGAATATTCGTGATGTATCGTTATCAAGTTTAGCAACTCTATGATGTCCATGCCTAAGATAATTCGTGTATTCAAATTAGGGAGGTGCGCCATGGTTACTTCATAGATGGAACCCAGTATCTCGGCTGGTAAAATATAAACTTTGTCTAGCAGAACTTCCGAATTATCGGCCATAGATACTTTAAACTGTTTGTATTCAGACTGGACCTTATCTTCCAAGAAACTAACAACTTTCTCATCGATCAGGAATATGACGGAACCAGTATCTATCAGGGCATCGTACTCTCGGCCAAATAGAGTTCCTTTTACATATTGTCGTGGGTCGGTCCTTGTCTTCCCTGAGCCCATGCTCTGGTTTCTCACGGTGCCTAACTAGAAAGGGGAGGTCATTGCATTTGATCGGGCCTCGGACTCCGGCGACCTCCTTCTTCCGTTGTCCTCTTCTCATTTCCCTGCCTCAAACAATGACACGAGTCGCCCTAAGACCAACATTTTTACAAATGAAACACTTCAACACTCTTGGTTTCCTGCAGTCCTTGTAAAGATGTCCGATCTTGTCTCAATACAAACAAATCATAGGCGCCGACCCCCTTCCCATCGTAGTGCTGCCATAACGCTCATGATTGCCACCCTTAGGCTCCCATCGTTCAGTTGGTCTTTATTCTGATGTGGTACTTCTTCCCTGAAGTTGACCCTCTGAAAGCTCTTGTTAATATGCTCGTAATTTCTCACAATTATCGGAACGTTTCTCGAGGACTTGTGAGCCGTTTTCTGACACAATCAAGGTGTAGTAAGGAGCCTTATAGTTTGGCCTGCCCTTTCCTTGGAAGGTGGTTTCGGATACTAGTGCTTGAGCCGGGCCTGGTGGGGGTCTATAGTTCATCCTTTCCCTCAAGCAAGCCTCGTACTCTTCGGCTACCTTTATCAGGCCGGGTAGATTTATAAAGTCTCGCCTTCTGACGTAAGTCTTGTAGTTTGGATGCATCCGGTCTAACTTCTGGCTTTCTGAGAAACCTCCCCGCCGTCGAATTAACGTATATATAGCCACCACGTACTGTCTAAAAACTTCACCATCTCCCTGAGTCCTCTTTCGCACTTCGTCGTCTAAGTGGAGCTGGTAGCCAGGAGGGAGGTACTGGATTTGAAAATCTCGCAGAAAGTCAGTGAATGCTGCCTAGAACTCTCGGTTGTTCCTGTACCATAGATGCGCACTGTCTTTCAATAATTCGGGCAATGCCTTAAGCATCTTCTAAGGCAGGACGTCATAGGACTCCATCAGCACATGTAATCGTTCCAAAAAGGATATAGCGTCTGCATCTCTCTTTCCGTCAAATCGTAAACTACATTCTCTGACCATATTACACAACGAAGCCGTACTCGAAAATGTATCAGCTTCTTCATCACCAGCTAAAACACCCCTGTATATCTGCGATTCTCTTCGATGTTCTTCATCGTGTTGGGTATGTCTGGAATTATAATCCAGTGCGGACTGCTGTAGAGACATATACTCTCTCTCTCTGAAACTCTGTATACAGATGGGTTACCGTATCGTGTATACATTGGATAGTGTTGTCTCTGCTCTTCCAAGGATATCTTCGCCCAAGTTTGTCTTCCGGGAAACTCTAACGTTGGGCATGTATCGTAAGATGTTAAATTAAACTTGGCAGTTGGAAGTCCCTTGACAGTGCTGTTCTTGAAGGCTTTGTCAAAAGACGTTTAACCTCATCAAAGTTTGCGTTTGGAGACAAACCTAAAATTTCTCGAATACTAGCTGCTTCAAGCTCCAACGGTCTAATAATTTCTTCGCTATAGCTTCGAGTATCTTCGTTCCGTCTCCTTTGAATATTCCTTTCCAGGCTTAGTAGTTTGCGCTCTCGTAATCCCTAGTCGGACAAGCTTGGTCCCAGTCAATTCGGTTTGTAATTAAGTTTTAGAGAACTTATACACCCAACTAACTCGTACCTCTGATAATCTTGTCGTGGAAAAAGTTGAGGTCAACACTGGTGCTGTCGTCGTAATCAAACTTTCAGTAGACACGACTGATGAGGTGATCGTTGCAAGAGTGGTTTTAGAGGTCGCCGTGGAAGGACCTTTACCAGCGTTATCGTGCTCTATGACGTGGAAGGCGAGAAGTAGTCTGAACGGTTTCAGAAAACGCTCTAGATGGAAAGACATCGCCGTTGTCAAAATAATATTGTTCTCGAAATTTTCCTTTTTTCCTCAAATCTCGTACGTACACACCTTTTGCAGTAGTCCCTGTTCGGGCGCCGTAAATATGTGAGGGATTTTCCTCACATGTTAATGTGTTTTCCCGCTTTGCTCGGAATGACTTAGCCTAGCTAGGTTTTGGAATCCAGGGGTCGTAGTTCAACTCGATTTCCTTATTTTCATATGGTGGCAACAAATCCCTCCCGATTTAATCAATCGTGTGTCAATTGTATTCTTTTAAGTGTGAAAATAAACTATAGGGTAACTCAGAAAGGAGGTTTCGAAATCAAATTTCGTCAAATGTGCTTCATCATTGCTACCCTATGTTGAATTAAATTTTGAATCCTCAACGGTGGGGACGTATAAATCGCTCAGCACCTCTTCTATCTTTAACCAGGACGCCTTTAACCTTGACCACCGGCATTAGGATGTATAGCCTGCGCGGCTAATTGGATGCTGAATACCTTTGAGCAGCCTAGGATAGGGTTTGACGGGTTTGAAGGGACGTACGGTACGCACCAAAACTTTATCAATGTCGCTAAACCCCACGATCGACATCCTAAAACCCGGAAAACCAAGAAAAGGGTGGCCAGTATTAGAACAGATAGCTTTTACGGCTAAACAGGATGCTGAGTATCCCTCTAGCAACCAGGATAGGTGGTTAACGGGTCGCAGAGAATGCCTAATACGCCTAAAGTAAGCTCAACTCCAGCAAATATCTGAATCACTATACTAAAACCTATAAAAAACCAAGAAAACGGGTGGCCGGTATTAGGATAGATAGCTTTTACAGCTAATGAGGATGCTAAATGCACTTCTAGCAACCAGGATAGGTATGGACGGGTCGTAAGGAATGCGTAATGCGCTCAAAATATGTTCGCCTATCGATTAAAACCCTGATCACTATCCTAAACCCATAAAACCAAGAAAAAGGGTGGCCGGTATTAGGATAGATAGCCTGCACGGCTAAATAGGATGCTGAGTGCATTTCTTGCAACCAGGATAGGTGTGGACGGGTCGTAAGGAACGCTTAATACGATCAAACAGTTCAAATGTCATTAAACACTTCGATCGCTGTCTTTAAAACCCATGGAAACAAATAAAACGGATGGCTACTATCCCCAAAATACTTTAAATGTGGACTAACGCCTTTATTACTAACCTAAATCCGATATAAACCGAGAAAACGGGTAGGCGGTATTAAGATAGATAGCCTGTACGGCTAACTGGGATGCTGAATATACTTCTAGCAACCAGGATAGGTGGTTATGGGTTAAAGTATACTTCAGATATACGTTACGCAATGCAATATTACCTCCATCTATGCTAGGATTTAGTTACTGTTCGAGTTTGGTTGTACAAAAAATCTAAATAGATATACTCGCTAGTACAAAGTTCTCGGAGTTCGCTGTTGCTCAAATTTGCGTTCTATCACAGGCTAAACAACTTTCGAACGGTTTAGTTTTATGACCTTTATAGGCCTAACACATTATGAACGTCGGAACGCAACAGTGAAATAATAAGTGCAGGAACACTATTGTCACCAATAAATTACTACACTACTCTCAATATGCGTATGAACAATGCCTCACCTAGTATAGGCTGTACTTAAATCCTAGAACAAGGATGCAGCATAACCTCAATTGCAATAATACATATTAGGCGATCTATTAACAGTGCAGCAATCAATTAATAAATAACCAGTAAATAAATCAGTATTGCGATAGCCTAGGGCGATCAGTACATCTATAAAACTCTCAATCAATGGCTATTAATACCAAATATTAGCCTTACGCCACTACAATGGCAATGAACAAAGTAAATTTATCTAGTCAAATTCACTTTCTGAGCTGTTATCAATATTATAATTTTACCAAGTCGGCAATGACATTTTATACCAATTCAAAAATATATATATTCAATTTTTTACTCAAAATAATAAGCGGGTAATAATTATTACCAATGACTCTCAAGCCTAACGATCGTATACTGTACTCTTATCACAATGCAAGCATCTAGTCGGTACAGCACAGTACTTACTTCGAGAGACGAGTTATCCAAACGAAAACCACAGGCACAACTGGCTGGCGGTGGCGGCTCGCTTGGTTTTGATACCTGTCTCGGCCTGTCATGCGCAGAAACCCGTTTCCACAGTTGGATCGAGACACGGCGGCGGCAACATCGGGGCCCGCGCTAACTGCCTCGGACTTGGTCGCTGGTAGAACCTAACCTCAAAACTATAGTTCTGTCACCCGAGGTTACTAGCGATGATGGAAATTAAATAAAACTAACTCTTCGGAGAAATTAACTTCAATCTTCCTTAATAACATTAACAAAACACTGGGGTGTAAAAATTTAACCCTTACAATCGTTGTGACCAGACGTAATCGTTTCCTCGTGCTATGGGCTTACGTATATTTTACCTTCTTGTGAGTAAATTAATTTTTATTTTATGAAAACGTTTTCCCATTATATCCCTAAATAAATCGAAACCTGTTCATTTATTTCTATAGAGAACCACAAAAAACAAATAAAACAATAAATCCCATGCATGATTCGTTTACAAATGAATCCCCAGGCATCATCCCAGGCATCATCGAGATACAAAATAAATAAATTATATATCTGTAGAAAAAAGGTGGCCAGTATCGAATAAGCCATGAAATACAAAAACCATTTATAAATATTTCTTGTTTATTGGTTGTTAAATATATTGTATTGCTTGAATTGTGGATGAATGATAGAACACATAAATGTGCTAATCTACAAAATAAATTATTTTTACTATTTCTCACGATCAACACGAATATCGAATAATTGTATTTTCTCATCTAAAAGTATGTAACTGAAATAGGAACAAAGGCACTCAAATTTTAATTTTAATTGTTTAGTAAACGTATACCTAGCACCTAGTGAAAAATATTCACAATTAGCTTACAGTATTAAGTTAATGTTATCAAACATAGGACATTTATTTTAACGTGTGACATATATTTCCAAGGCATACTAAATATATACTACACCAAGCTGCGGTTAAATATTTGTTATTTCCTTAGAATATTTTTCATTATTTAAAGTAGTATAGCGAGTGAGGCACAACAACCACGATTGCACGAGTTAAATCACACACAGCTACTCGGATGTTAATCGCCCTCTTATATTTCTCTGTAACAGTGGAGGCCAATTTTCACGCCTTGGATCTTTAGCTTTACAGCACACATTTTCAACATTCTGTGAATATATAATCTGAATATGGTTAATCGCATTTTAATTATAATATACTGGCGCTCTGAGTAAATCCATTAATTGAGCTAAATTAAGGAGCTCTAACCTAGTGAAAAACCAAACTTTTTCAAACATTTTATGTATTTATTTATTTATTTATTGTTTGATACTTATGCCTTATAACGACCACAACCTGGAACGACAGGCTGCGGAGGGCGGCAGTCATGAAAGGTCAGGTTTCTGTAGTTATGTAGAGTACTCTTTTATCAAAAGAATGTACCTTATATCGCGGCGCAAACCCCCCCCCCCCCTCCAATCATCACTCTCACTTGGTCAAGGACGGGTGGAAGATCATTCAGTGGCAAAATATGTATACAGCTCGTGGCAGGCGGTTGTTAAGTTATTTATGAATCAAAAAATACATGATAAACTAACCTAACTAATTGCCACACCGCAGCACGCAGTTTTAAGGGAGGAGGTCGCATAACGCTGATATTTCTGTCTCTGGGATTGTTAGAAATGTAAGAGTCGTCATAAATGCTTGTATAAGTTGTAGGCTAAATAATAACATGTCTCTACTTTAGGTCCATACAGTTTGTTTGGTTTGTCCCACTAGAAAATTCTTCTAAAATGTTGTGGTCGGTATAATGCATAAGTACCCATTTTTTGTACTCCGAAGATTTACCAATTACGAGACTCTGGACAGAATTTTCTTGATTTTTTTGTAATACTTAAGGTACGAAGTATCAAAACTATTTAGATAATGCTAAAATTTAATGCTACAACTACATGGACAAAATTCAACAACAGATTTATAGTAGACTTTTCCAATAGCATAGTTTTAAATGTAAAAATGTAATTTATACAATCTAAAAAGATTTGTTTGTTGTTCATGTTCATTAAATTTTCGCATGTGATCAATTTATGGAGGACCAATATTAAAGTATAACGACAAAGACGGTGAGAAACTTAATGAGCTCTGAAGCTGAAGCAGACGACAAATCATAGTACAACACATTCATGTCAAATTCCCAAGCGCTTAGCTCAATTAAAACTTAATTGTTTTCCGGATAAATTTAGCTTTTCTTTGAATAACTTACTGTACAAAATCTTTTTATTTATTTATAATAATACATGAACACGTCTGAAGCTATATTGTTTCTCTCAGGGTAAAACTAGTTACGTTAGGATAGAACAAAAATCAAGCTCATTATGTACTTTTGAAGACGTTTTAACAGTCAAGTCATACATAATGAAAACCAATTGGTGTGATTAAACTAAGGGTTACAGGCTGTCCCGTTTTCAATAATAAGTATTAGTCTGGTTTAATAATGCAAGTTTATTATCAGTTTACATCTATCGGTAAACCAACCCAACTTATTATCTATGAGGTTTCGTTTTTATTTTCCTACTAAAGGTTAAATATACATTAAAATGTCATTCACTATAATCATAGGGATGATTTCCACTTTATTTTCAAAAAGTGAACAGTGATGTAAAAAAAATAAAGTTAAAATCTGGTAATTTAATATAAAATGATATAGAATGATGATTAAATGAGATTCAAATTGTAATTTTTCATAAATGCACGAAGTAAACAGGAATAATAAATACCTTCTTGCTCAACCAGTAAATCTCATTTTACACAGAAATTTATATGACAGATAATTAACTTGAGTATTTATGTTAACTGAACATAAAACTTTAGTATAAGCATACAAATAATTGATATGTTAACTAGCTGGCCCCATAGACGTTGTCCTAATGTCCTAATGTCATTGAATTTGTGTTAAGCCGAAAATGCTTGTTCAATATCAAGATGAGCTCGTTCACCGCGCTCACTCGCCTATTTTTATATAGAGCTAACTTCGGCATCAATAAAAGAGTCTGAGTTGCTATTTAAGTATATTTGTTATTTCCTTGATGAACATTTGTTAATGCCTTTCAAGTATATTAGATATAATCCTGTAAAAACTATTTTTTGTTTTGTTTTATAAATTTAATTAAGAAGAGACGCGTGTGACATAATAAAATATTCCCCCATAAGAATAACACGTACATTTTGAAGGGGCCTAGGGCGCATCACTTAAGGATTTTCAAAACGAAAATAGGCCTATATATTAACTAGGTATATATGGAATATTCCTGTAAATGTTCACACCAATCGGTTCAGCAGTTTTTGAATTATAAATAATGTAACTAACCCGGCTTTGTTTTTTTGTCTTTAGATATAAAAAGGTACTGTTTATATTACTCGTTAAATCTGTTTTACTATCACTGGTTGTTCCTCATATTTTTTAGATCAGCGTTTATTTGCTAGTTTATAGTTTATTACTTTATTTTTGTGCATAGATTTAACTTGTTTGAAACTCGTTGTATTATCAAAGTTCAGTCAAATTATTAATTTTATTTACTAAGTCGTTTAGAGGTGAGTTTTAAATTAGTCCCCCCGCTACTTTTAGCGAATTTCTTCTATAGGGAAGAACCTATTACCAATGACTACATAAACTGTAGTCATTGCTATTACCGTAGTCGGAATGGTAAGACCTAGGCCCGGGACCATGATAACTTTTCGTTTTGAGGTCCCCAGATGCCAAAAACCCCTTTCGTTCAAAACTATATATATATATATATATACACTGTAATATATATATATATATATATATATATATATATATACAGTTTTGAACGAAAGGTGTTTTTTGCATCTAGGGACTCGGCCTACATATATATGTGCCCGTGAGCACGATAACTCTCGTAAAAATAATCCGATTTTGACGAAATTTGGTGTAAACGTGTAAAGCAGCATTTATGACTAAGTTCGAAAGCCAGACAGATCGACCTATCCGAAGTGGTATTTTGGGGGGGTTTTGTATCCCAAAACTGTTTTTTTTAGATTTTACATATAATTTTAAAAACGTCAAATTTTTAGTTTTTTCATTGGAATCAGCTTAAAAAGACGCACAATTTGGTGTTTTGATCATTGCTCTACAGGTCAAATGGTTACAGAGATATTGAAAATAAATAGAAAATATTGTAGAATAATAAAAATGGTATATCTTGCTTATTTATCAACTTATCCTGATGAAAATTGATATATTGCTTCATAACGTTGTGTTCTATTGATATTTGCACTAGAAAACATTTTTTGGCCGATATTTCCAATAGCAGCAAACCTGCGTACTTAGCCCCCATATTATTCTTATGGAGAATAAATAACGTGTTATCTCCCTTAATTATGAACATAAATTAATAAAATTTGTTATGTGGCTTTAGCTATTTGATTTATATGGATATTTGTATAAAACCCCATTTTTTGTGTTCGTTGCTTCAGCAAACCTGCATACTCAGCCGCCATGTTATTCTTATGGAGAATAATTAAAATGTCATAAATCGTTTATTTATGAATGAATATTGATAAAACATGGTATGTGGCTTTATGTGGTATTAAGATACATATATATGCATTGGAAATTTGCTGAGTAGGCCTACGCAGGTTTGCTGCTACGGGGTATTTTCTTTATTTCTAGAGATATCGATTCCGGACCACCGCCAATCATTGTTGATAAACTTATCCTTCATTTTGACTTAGTTATATATTTGACTACCATCTTGGATCCGCCATATCGGATTAAAATTTGTTTTACAAATGAAAAGATGGATTATGACCCAACATGTGGAACCACTTTTTTACGATGAACATAATGCTGCAATCAGTTTTTGAAAATCATTATTCGTTCTCAAGATATTGGCGATTTTTTAAATTAATTCTAAAGATAATATTAAATGCTCCAAACTTAAAACATGCCTATATTTTCATCATTACATCAAATAACGACCATACTCTGCTACCGATCGTTTTTGAGGGGTGTTTGCTTTATTTTGAACAAATTAAAATCTTCGGCCGCCATTTTGGAATGAGATAATTTGTTTTAAATTTAAAGGAGTAGTTGGCACCCATTATTTCCAATTGTTTTTACACAATGAAACCCATGCCACAATCCGTTTTTAAATTTCATTTTTCGTTTTTATGATATTGACCCTTTTTGAAATGTGAAAACGAAAATCTGTCAATATCATGAGTACGAAAGGTGATATCTTAAAACGGATTGCGGCATAAGGCTTGGCGTGGACAAATTTGGAAATGATAGGTCACATCCCCACTTTTACATTTGAAAAAACTTATCTCATTTAAAAATGGCGGATCCAAGATGGCGGCCGAAAATTGTAATTTGTTCGAAATAATGCAAATGCCCTTCAACAATGATCGGTAGCAGTTTATGGTCGTTATTTAACGTAATGACGAGAATATTTGCATGTTTGAAGGTTGGGGCTCTTAAAATTCTCTTTAAAATTAATATTAAAACATCACCAACATCTTGAGAAGAAATAATGATTTTCAAAAACGGATTGTGGCAATATGCTCAGCGTACAAGTTTAGTTAAATATGATGGATCACAAACCCTCCTTTAAATTTTGGAAAATATTTTAATTCAATATAGCGGATTCAAGATGGCGGCCAAAAATATTAACTAAGTAAAAATGAAGTATAAGTTTATCAACAGTGATCGGCAGTGGTTCGGGATCGACGTCTCAATAAATAAATAAATAAATGAAGGGGGGGATTCATTTAAAACGATATTACTTATGTATTACATGACTGAATATTATTAATTATAACTTTAAGAAAAGTAAAAAAATATGTTTTGTAAAAAGTTAAAAATCCCGATGTAATTACCCAGCTAGCAGCAAACCTGCATACTCAGTATGAGAATGTTTAACGTTTTAATTTAAATGTAGACCCACTAGCCCGGTTGGGTTGTATCATTACTAATGAGATTATCTGATTTAGATATTTATTTATTTAGTTATTTACTAATTGTGAACCAATTCAAATACAGCATCACAAAATAATTCCTTAACAATTTTAAGAACCAATTAAAGTTCAGATAGATATTCTGGATCAGGTAATCAACACTCGCAAAGATATGTAAAAATTTAAAATGCGATATCGCAAATCGTGTGTTAACAATGTGTGTTTTAGCAATAAACCAATAAACGTATAATATATTAAAAATCTTAAATATATATCGTTTATCAGGTGTTGCCTTTATTTACACTCCAGAACAAGGTCTTCTAATGTATTTAGTCTTCTATTCATTATACATTTAGTACTACAATAAAGCATCCCAGAAAACTAAAACTAAAATGTTGCACAGGATCCAGTAGTTTAGGAGCTCATTACTTAGCAAAGGACTTAATCAAACTTTGCATTCAAGAAGAATCCACAGTTTTATGATAAAGTTTACATTTCTTTCTTGGGTCTGCTTGGAAAAGGATGTGGCTTGCAACCAACGGTTCTATTCAAAGATTAAAATCGAGAAAACGAATACCGCAATAAGGAGGAGTCTATCATTAACTACCTCATTTATTACACCATCTCCACCACCACAAATCCACCATTTTATCATTCATTTTGGCACGTGTTCTTTGATCATAGACGATTTTTAAGCTTCTAACCCTGAAATTGTCTCAAACCTATACCAATAGATAAATTATATCAATTTAACACATCGACGAAACTAAATATTTGCAAAATATATAAACTATAAATTTGGTAAATACTGCATATTATAAATATTAGGAAGTGTTATGAGGCTTCATAACCACATAAACCGATTATTTGCTTTATTAACTCAAAATATATAAATAAGTTTATAGTTTCCTCATAATTGCACTAATTGTTTAAACCCTAGTCGTCTTATCGCAACGAATGACACCTTTTAAAAAGCAAAGAGTCTTACTTGGATTCAACTTTCTGAACAGATAATCTGCAATGTGATTTTGATCATAAATTACACTTATCTAAAAGAAAAACCTAATACTATACAGCACATAAATGGAAGTGATCATAGTGAAATTGATCTCTTTTGATGTTTATAGCTAGGATTTGAATCAGTAATATTATAAATACATTTGGTACAATGGAGTACGTTACATTAGGAAAGTAATGCCTTACAATGAGTAATAGATATATACTTGAAATGAGAGAATCTATTTATCTTCCGTCAGTTTTCTGATGTCATAAAATATGGCACATTTTACCTCAGTTTTAATTGTTGGATGCTCTTTAAAACAGGTATCATAAAATAACTGTTATATTATTCTCTTCACTAGCCTCTCTTTTTATGTTAATTACAGATCATTCCTGATAGTGTTTTTTAACTTAACTAATGTTTTTCTTTTATAAATTATACGTTTAACGAAGTAATCTTAGACCAATCGTACTTTTCTTTGCAAAGATTCTTATAACAACGAGCTTCGTTTCTAAGACCCCTTTTGTCAATTCTAGTAGCTCCACTAGGTTTTATACTAAGATTGCTTCGTAATTCTTTTCCATTTTAGAGTAAAGCAATCAGTGAGCCCAAAGCCCAGCAATTACGACCCGTTGCATTGCCTGTGGGAATTAATTTACTTAAATACTAAAGTTGTTAGATTTGTGTGACCAGGTGCAACAGAACTTCCAAAGCCTTAAATCAGGACTTAGGGTATTACTTTTTAAAAGTGGGAATCATAACTTTTGTTATTACCAAAGAAATAGTAAAGGAAGATCTGTTTAAATTGTGTCCGTTATCTTATCAACACACTACAAAAAATAGATTAGTACTAAAGTAATTAAATAAATTTATAAGATTGCGGCCTCGTAAGGTTACGGCCCGCATGGAATTCTCCAGAACACCGTAGAAGCCACCAGTAAAGGTAGGACACAATACCATTGTTCCCCCCACGCATGGGCAGTCAGACTCATCTGCTGACCGCCTTGGAGAATGAGAGACGGGAGTGGACTGTGGCAGTGGAAGCAGTGATTAGCCGGTGGCAAGAATTCCTATTTCAGGCGCCGACCATACAGTATGAATAAGTAAGTGGTTAGTTAGCTTTAGGGGGGAATCGGGGGGGATGGCCGAATTACTTCCTTAATTTAAATTAATTGAAATATTGTGAAAATTAGTAACTGGATTTAATTATTTAATTGAAATAAGACTATTGAGAGTGTGATTGCGCAATACCATGTGAATGCTAGGGCGGGAGCCAAAGGAATCATTGCAATTATAAGGTTGGTTAAGGAATTTACTATCCCATAATAATTTATTTAATAATATTAAAAAAAAACATCAAAGCTGGCATCCTAAATTGTAGCAAATTCGGGCAGGAGTATTTGGTAGACAATCCATGACCTGTTGGGCAGCAACACGCTGACTTAGTACTTGCGAGGGATTCTTGCCTAAGGAATAATTCCAAGGGCTCGATCGCCTCAAATTGGTAGCAGAGAGTTGGGAATAAATATCAGTGCCCCTGCCCACCCAAAATTATTGTTTTTCGAAATTTTAATAAACTAATAAACTTCAAAATTGTTTGTATGCAATCAGGTGTACATCGCGGTTCGGCAGGTTGCGTGCCTGCAGATGCAGGCACCCGCCTGCAGACACCTTTGACGTTTCGGCTTGAAATGAAATGAGGGGGATAAATATTAATTTTCTCATTACTGTTTTTTTTACTTTTAGTGGATACCTAACATTAATTGTGAACATTAATTTTTGTTTTCACCTTGCAGACTGAATGGGTTTATGGCAAATTAAATCTTGGAATATTTCGTTATATTCTATATTGTTCTTGTTGTAAAGTTTGAACCAAGCACTCAAGTAAGATATTTTAAGGGTTTTCGTTTATTTATATAGCCACAGTTAATCACCAAGTTGCAATTTAAATTTAATTAGTAATTACCTAGTATTCAAGATTGTTCTTGTTCCTGTTGTTAATTTGTCAGTTGTTCATACTTGTGGCTGCCGTGTACACAAAAAAAAAAACAAAGTTTAAGAAAAATTATAAAAATAAATGCCTTCCGATTTCATGGGTACACGTTCATATATTTTATTAAGGTTATGGATGCATACAAGTTTGATTTTGGCGACCTCGCAGGCATTCAGCCTAGCCCATGAAATAGAATACTGTACTTTGTTAAGATTTATTTAATTACTTGTTTAATTAAAACTACATCAAATAAAATATAAAAAAAAACAATAAAATACAAAATCGTACTCAGCAGCAAACAAATCAGGGTTACTAATATACGCTACAGGTTAATTGTCACAAATGCATTTACTTAGGTATTATTTGGTTTAAACCTATAGAATGTTAACTACGATCTTTTCAGCACCTTGATATTAGATTCATTAGTATTTATTTAGTTATTAGGGTACCACTGTTTCACTTCTGTGGAATTCTTTATATTTTAAGGTAGGTTAAGATTGGTGTTGTTGACATTCTGGAACGCACGAATACTGATCTTTACCCCCCAAGGTCAAACCCCTCCTCCCCCCGCCGAAGCGTCTGTTATCGCGATAAGGAAATTACTTGCTGCAATTGTTTATAAAAATAGTTCCTCCGTTTCTCCTTGGAATTATCGGCGTAAATTTTTATTTGAATATCTGCAATGTTCAAAATTAATTTAATCGGTGATTCCCAACTCAAAAGGTTCAATAATTTTTTCAACTGCCAAAAGCAACCTAAATATAATTTTAATATCAATAAATCGTTAACTATGTCAGGAATAACGTCTTTGGACATGAAAAGACATTTAAAAGAAAATCCTTCAGAATTGAGCCCCCACACTCCAATTTTATTATTTTTAGGAACCAATGATGTGTTGAGAGGAATTGCTTTGAGCGATTTTAAAGATCAGTTTAAATCACTTTTGCGTATTGTTAGAAGTTTTTACAATCCTGAACTCCTTCTCATTGTTGCGATACCTCCCCTCCCACGATTACTCAACAATCCTACTGCTATGCAACTGATTGACGAAATAAACCAATTTCTCACAACTCTTCAAGATGCCAAAACTTTTCTTATACGCCTGCCGATCTGCACGGAAAACCCGCACAATTTTTTTCAAGCATATTATAGCAATTCAACCAGAAAAGACGGAATACATTTAAATAATAATGCCTTTGGAATGTTGAGTGAAAAAATAGATGTTATTATGCAAACCAAGAAAGCAAACCTTCCTTTCTCCCCTCCAAAGTAATAGAGAATGATCTTGGGCGTTAAAAATTATACATGAAAATAATGAATAAGTAAATTAAATTTTTTCTACCATCAATTTTTATTGGCGGCAAGAAACAAATATAAAATGGTTTAGTTTATACTCACAGCATGTTTTTCCCCCAAAGAACCTTATTACCACCTAATGTTAACCTAAGCCTATCCAGCTGGCCACCTGATATAAGGACTTGTCTGTTGTAAAGAATCGCTCGATTCAATCAATAGCTTAGGCTGTGTAAAAGGTGATCTTCCCCTACAAAGCGACCGTTTACTTAGGGACCCAGGAAGGGCACTCACTTGATGTCCCATTATCATAAAACATTGAGTGGCACATTAAAGCAAGGGAAACCTTGATTTGAAACATAATTAAACCTTAAAATAGCTGGCTTACCATTCAGTTCCTTACCTCCCCTTCATCAAAGTGTAGCAAGGCGTTGATGGGTTTTACTTATACAGTACTAGGATGAAATAAAATATAAAAAAAAAGCGTTGCAACCTGGTATTTTTTTGGCCTGCCCCGGGATGTCGTGCCACTGTACATGTCACAGCAGCCCGTGGGTGTCTCGAAATTATGCCCCAGGCTATAAACGCCAAAGTAGCGGCAGTGAAGGGACCAATGGTTGAAAATATCTAGGAGCACGCACCAAAAATTTAATAAAACAAAAGGTTGAGAGTAAGCCTTGCACATGTGACCTCATCCTACCTTTCTCAGAACTTACATGGGCCATGCTATATTTTATGGGAAGTAAATGGGAAATATGACCACTCAGTGTTTGAAGAGGCCTCACCCAGCGTAAAAAAAAAATGATTGGCGCGAGAATTTTAACAAGTGAGGTGCCGGCAGACTAGATGGTTGTTACCACCAAAAAAAAAAAAAAAAAAAAGGTGGAAGTTTTGCTGCTTTGTTGTCGTTGGCTAGGAGTAAACGTGTCTTGGGGAAGGCACCAACTTGGCAGTGTAGTCCTCCATTTCCAGTTCTTTTGCAATTGATCAATATAGGGGGTGAGCTCAAATCTGGTTATCCTTTTTCCTAGTAACCTCCTGGTCCTACTTTGTAACATTCTCATACACAATTAAGATTAAATTTTAATAAAAAAAATAAAAAAATATAAATGAATCCAACCAGTTTCAATGCAGCCTGGACGGCCATTTAATTGTTTTCATGTATATCAGTCCAAGATCAGAATTTCAATCAAATATGTAAAGTAATTTTTTTTAACATATAAATATAATGTGATAGGAAGTAGTTAACCCTCCCCACCAGCCCCCCTCCCAGATAAATATTAGTTCAGTTTAATCATACAAAATTAATTTGATTTAGTAAGCAAGCGACAATGCCGATTTACGACAAAGACAACATACCGAGTACGGTTACGTGGATAAAGGGCCTGACGGCAGTGCAGGCCACCGAACAATGCCGGACTTGGGACATCTCCCCAGGCTCAACGCTTGAGGAGAATCGAGTAAAACTAAAGACCTATGTTAGGTCAGCCCACAGAGAAATACTGGATGATGAGGAGGTCGCGTCTCAAAACAAGTCCTTAGCCGAGACGGAGACACCTACACACACATTCACTGAATTGACCGCAACTCTGGAAACTGTCACAATACCTACAGAGACATTCACTCAGTCGACTACAACTGAAACTGCCACAAAACCTACACAGACTACTACTCAGTCACCTATACCATCCACATCCCAAACCTCAACTATGTCGGATCCGAATATGCTCAACCTAGTCCAAGCAATTCATCAAATAACCATGACTGCGGTTGCGGAAACTGCCAAATCTGTAGCGCGAGAAATGCAAAGCATTTCCTCCAATACTCAGCAAGACGAGTCCAAATTACCCCCTTACATTAGAGACATGATAAGGGAAATCCCAAAGCTTTCTGGAAACAACGATGAACATATTTTTGCCTTTTTGAAAAAAGTAAGCAAAATTATCGACTTAAACCTGGTTTCTGAAAAAGCTGTTTTGCTCAATGTCAGTTCACTTATTCAAAACCGTTTAAGAGAATTTTGGATCGACAATGTAGCACAAAACTTATCCTGGAATCAACTTTTGTTAAAATTAAATGCAACATTTTTCACGCCGGATTCACTTAGACAGATTCAAACCAAATTTTTGTATCGTTCCCAAAATCCTGATGAACAGCTTCTTGATTATGTTAAGGACATTCAACTGAATTTCAAAATTTTGTCACCCAAAACTCCTGAACCGGAAATTTTCCAAACCATTTTCAGAGGGATAAATTCAAAGACCCGAATAACATTTGCTGGCCTTCAGCCAATAACCAACATACAGGACCTCATAGCAATTGCTCCCTTGTCAGCAAGTCTTGTGACCCCATCAAACTCTCACACTAATCCCCCACTTCCCCAAAATGGTCAAAATTTCAGAAATTTTACACCATATCGACCACGAAATTATTTTGGTAACTACTCCCCTCGGTCAAACTACCAGCCGAACACCAACAACCAGAGAGTTAGTAGTTTCCCTCAGCCCAACTCGGCAAATTACCGCGAGCCACCTAGGGGACAAGGAGTATTCCAACCATTTCGTGCAGTCCAAGCCACTAATTTTCCTAACACCCAATGGAGGAGGCCGCCGCCCACTCAAAATAATAGGTTTCCCCCACCAAACTCAAGTTCAACCCAAAATTTAAACCAAACCCGCGGAAGGTTTTAGGCAGTGGCCCTACCGCGCACAATCAAACTGCCGTAAATAGTGCCTTGATCACACCTCTCAACAATTCAGCTAATTTGGAAATTCAGTTTGGAGCAGGAAAGTTTGCAGCATTAGTCGATACAGGTGCGACATGTTCGCTAATATCTCGCTCAGTATATAATTCAATAAAAAACCAAAAAGGCGTACTCAGTACATTGGAATCTACCAACCTTTCAGCAATAACAGCCAATTCAGACCCTTTGACACTTTCGCATAAAGTAAAAATTCATTGCAAAATCCAGTACTTGTCATGGTACTTCATCTTTTTTGTAGCAGATTCTATTCCAGTAGATGTTATATTAGGGACAGATTTTTTGAGATATACTAAGGCAATTATAAACATTGCGCAAAATAAAATTACCTTCCCATACAAGCAACCCTTGGTTCTATCAATTAATTATAATGACATTGTTGAAGACCAAACAAATCAACCGGAAAGACCCAAATTTGGGGGAAATCTAAACCAGCAACAAATTAAAGCAATTCAGGGTATTATTGATAGGTTCCCTGAAACGATCACCAAAAGATTAGGCAAAACAAATGTCCTAGAGTACCATATAGACATAAAAGAGGGTCATGTTGTAAGGTGTAGACCATACCAGTTTTCTCCGCCCAGAACAGAAATTTTGAGGCAACAGATAGACGAATTATTAAAAAATAAAGTCATTAGGGAGTCCAATAGCGAGTTCGCCTCACCTGCCTTCTGTGTTCCAAAACGCGAGGGGAAAGCCCGATTAGTCGTCAACTACAAAGCGCTAAATACAGCCTTGACACTTCAAGCCACCCCAATGCCTACAGTAGAATCTTCATTTCAACATTTAGGAAAGGCCAAGTGGTTTACACTGCTTGACCTTAATTCAGCCTACAACCAGATTCCATTAGATGAACAATCAAAAAAATACACAGCTTTCGTAGTTCCATGGGCACAATATGAATTTAATTATTTACCATTTGGTTTAGCCAGTGGTTCAATGGTCCTAACAGATTTAATAAACCGCATTTTTGGTGATATTAAATTTAAATATCTATACTCCTTTTTTGATGATATAGTAGTTTATTCTGATACCTTTGAGGAACATCTACAGCATTTACAAGAGGTTTTACACCGTCTCCAACAAGCTAATTTAACTGTTAATCCAGCCAAAATCACCTTAGCTTCTGACCAGATAGAATTTTTAGGCCATATAATAAAAAATAATACACTTAGCATCAGCAGGGAAAAAACCCAACCAATAGACAATTTCCCAACTCCCCGTAATCTAAAACAGCTTTCAAGGTTCCTAGGCATGACAGCTTACTACGCTCGCTTTATAAAGAATTTTTCTGAAATAACAGCCCCCTTGAATAAATTAAAAAAGAAAGGAGTCCCTTTTGTTTGGACATGGGAACAGCAGTCAGCTTTTGAGAAGTTAAAGAGTGCACTAACATCATCTCCCATTTTAAAAATGCCTAATTTTGACCTTCAATTCATCTTGCATACAGATGCGGCTCGTGATTCACTTGGAGCTGTTTTGTCCCAACGGTACAATAACATGCTTTTGCCAGTAGCTTATGCCTCTAGGCCAACCAACAACCACGAGAAAAACTACAGTGCCTTTGAACTTGAAGCTCTTTCAGTAACTTACTTCTTAAATAAATTTAGAGTCTACTTAGAGCACCGGCATTTTGAATTGTATTGTGACAACTCATCATTAACATGGCTTCTTAATCACCCTAGACAGGTGGGGAAGATTGGTCGTTGGATAACACTCATTAACTCATTTCAATTTACAGTGTATCATGTTAAAGGCAAAGAAAATGTAGTAGCTGACTGTCTTTCTCGCTTATTTGAGGACAACCCATCAGTAAACACCGAGCCGAAACCCCCAGAGCAAATTAACCTTTTGTTTAAAATTCCGGAAGCTTTTAAAGACATCAAACAACATCAGATAGAAGACCCGAAAATAGAGAAAATAGTTAAAGCTTTGAACAAACCCAACCCCCCTCCTAATTACTCCTTGATTGAAGGAGTATTGGTTCATCAAAATCCAGGCCAAACCAAACCCAGAATTGTTTTACCAGATAAATTAATACCAATGTTGTTCCACCATTATCACCTGTCCCCCACTTCGGCACACTTGGGTATCACCAAAACCTGGGCCAGAGTTGAACCCCACTTTTGGTCGGAAAAATTAAAAAGCAGTATATCCGATATGGTCAGATCTTGTGTAAAATGCCAGAGATCCAAGCAAGCCGCAAACACCAAAGTTGGGTACCTTAGTTCCGAAATAACCACTCAACCATTCGAAAAGATTTTCATTGATTACATAGGCCCCTTACCCAGATCAAAATCAGGTAACAAATATATTCTCACCATAATAGATTCGTTTTCTAAATATACAGTTTTTTTGGCTTCACGAAACATAACAGCTAAAACCACAGTAAATTTGTTAAAGAAGGGTCTCTTTTCATATTTTGGTTTTCCAAAGTTCATTGTATCAGACAATTTCAAATCTTTTCAATCCAAAGAAATGGCTGATATGTGCTTAGAATTTGGAATTCGCCACGTAACAACCACACCGTATTACCCAAACCCCAGCCATGCAGAGAGAGCAAACAAAAATATTAAGACAGCATTAAGAATTTTCCACAGTCACAACCATACTGAATGGGATTCCAATATACATTTTTTCCAATTAGCTTTCAATTCTGCCAAACATGAAAGTACAGGGTTTTCCCCAGCCGAACTTTTTCTAAATTTTACAATCTCTCACCCTTTGGAGCTTCATTGGGACTTAGATCGACTGCTGTCCAGCAACCAATTCCAACAATCTAATAGGGATAAATGGGCACAGGCATTAGAAAATCTTCGAAAAGCTCGAAAGCAGCGCCAGGCACAGTACAATTCAAATAGGAAACCCCAACCATACCAACCCGGTGACTGGGTTATGTGTAGAGAACACCCCCAGAGTAAAGCAGTAGACCATATCAACTCTAAATTAATGCCACTGTGGTCTAAACCACTAGTCATTGAATGTTTCACCTCTCCGGTGACTGTCAGACTGGTGGACCCTTCAAATGGAAAGTATGTCACAAGAGCCCACGTCTCCCAACTGAAACGGTTTTTCATGCCAAAGTATTAAATCCTCCCGAATTACGAAATAGGAAAAGTGATATTAGGATAAGATAGGATAAGTATGTTATAGTTAAGCTCCACACAATAGAAACACAACAACAGTACACTATCACCAAGTTCTCAGTTTTGGCCCTGTCCTTCCCCTGTGACTAAGTTGTAACTTCGCGTAGGTTTCACCTTCAGGGGTCAAGGGTCCAGGCTGGGGATACCACACGGCCGACCAGCATCCCCCGACTCGTTGTGCAAGTTTTTTTTATCTAGGTACCAATTAATGTCAATCGGTTCGATGTTCCTTTTTTTTTCTTAATTTTTGTTTTGGGAACCTCACGCCGGGCACAACGATACGGAGGAAGAGCTGAGTATCTTCTCACCACAGTGAGAGGATAAGCCATGACACTCACCAAAACACACACGCACACACACATTTACACACCCACACAACCAACCAGAAAACCTTTAGAATTAAGATGGTTAAAGTCAATCAATATTTATATAAATTACACAATGAAATACCAGTGCCAAGAATAATATGGTTTCAGCCATCAAGAATATAATTATTGTTTCAGCCATATATGGTTTCCTTGGCTAGACTATATGCATAATTGTTATTTATGTTTATTTATTGTTATAATTTATAGAGTTGTTATTGTTACTTATTTATTATTGAAATTGCATGTTATATTATATTGTTCAATGGTCGACCATTCAGTAATTAGTGCAACTCTAGACTTGAAATTCTCCCTTAGCATTCCATGAATCCAACCCCTATTCCCCAGATTTCTAATACGCTTTAGAAGGAGGCCGAGGGTGCTGACACCTCCATCCCCAAGTCCTGCTTCTAGCCTCCGCGGAGGGGGGGAAGCCTGCGGCCTCGTAAGGTTACGGCCCGCATGGAATTCTCCAGAACACCGTAGAAGCCACCAGTAAAGGTAGGACACAATACCATTGTTCCCCCCACGCATGGGCAGTCAGACTCATCTGCTGACCGCCTTGGAGAATGAGAGACGGGAGTGGACTGTGGCAGTGGAAGCAGTGATTAGCCGGTGGCAAGAATTCCTATTTCAGGCGCCGACCATACAGTATGAATAAGTAAGTGGTTAGTTAGCTTTAGGGGGGAATCGGGGGGGATGGCCGAATTACTTCCTTAATTTAAATTAATTGAAATATTGTGAAAATTAGTAACTGGATTTAATTATTTAATTGAAATAAGACTATTGAGAGTGTGATTGCGCAATACCATGTGAATGCTAGGGCGGGAGCCAAAGGAATCATTGCAATTATAAGGTTGGTTAAGGAATTTACTATCCCATAATAATTTATTTAATAATATTAAAAAAAAACATCAAAGCTGGCATCCTAAATTGTAGCAAATTCGGGCAGGAGTATTTGGTAGACAATCCATGACCTGTTGGGCAGCAACACGCTGACTTAGTACTTGCGAGGGATTCTTGCCTAAGGAATAATTCCAAGGGCTCGATCGCCTCAAGATATATTCTGTATGCTGTTAATATTATTACAATGGACAATGTGGACAATGCTTTAAAAATTATGCGTACAGGAAATGACGTTTACAAAAGTATACCGTTTTTATATATTTTAAGCTAAGCTTAATAAAAAAGTATGTTTTATCTTTGAAACTCTCTAAACATCACGCTTAATGGAATTATTCCGAAGTTTAGTCAGACTTCTGGATTAACCTACGCATTGTGTAGAAACCCCCAGTTTTATTAAAACCCTCTAAAACTGCAAATACCAAATTAACTATATGCTATTTCTTCTTCGAATCTGTCTTTTAGTGTTATAGTATATACCTTTTATGCATCTTATATCAGCAGCTGATTTTACAACGAGTATAATTGAGTTTTTTATTTTTATTTTTTTGTAAAGATTCATATAGTAAATTTATATTTTGCTTATTAGATTAACAAAGGAAATATGTTTTATTTTAATGCATTTAAAATAATATACTCCCTCGCTTCACCCTCGGAATTGGCTTGATATCTATAAACTTGCGCCTTCTTTCCATGAGAAATGATTTAGCTACACTAGCCTATTTTAAAGGCCGAGGAATTCTCTTCGGTCATTAATATTTGTGTAAATGTACAACTTTTGTACCTGCTAGATATACTATTCAATTGTAATAGAAAAGTCTGAAGACTTGTATTTTCCGTTTTAACGTAAAATCTACTGAACCAATCGAGCTGAAAATTTGCATGTAGGTTGATGGGCTACATATAGGCCAATTCCCATTTTGAAAATCCCTTAGGGCTCCGCCCCAGTGGCCCTTAAAGTTACAATGTTATTCTTATCGGGAATAGGTTTAATGAATCAGATAACTACTTAAATAGATGTAATTGCAGCAGGAATTTAAATCAGTATCACACGGGTATCAGCTATTTATTTAGCGAATTTCCCCTATAGGGAAGAAGCTATTACCGTAGGTGGCATGGAAAGACTTAAGACCAATACCATGATAACTTTTTGTTTTGAGGTCCCTAGATGCCAAAAACACTATTCGTTCTAATGTATATATATGTAGATATATGTGTGTGTGTGTGTGTGTGTGTGTCCGTTACCGCGATAACTTTTGAAAGAAACGCCCGATTTTGATTAAATTTAGCACAAATGTGTAGAGTAGCATTTATGACTTTAAGTACGAAAACCAGATTGATCGGACTATGGGAAGTGGGTTTTATGGGGGTTTTAAATTGTCCAAAAATCAGTTTTTTGAATTTTTCCCCCTAAAATTTTAAAAACACTTAATTTTAGTTATAGCAATTTTATAGAGCTTAAAAAACAAATAATTTGGTATTTTAAATGATTAACCTAGGTTAATTGGTGGTAGAGAAATGTCAAAAAACGTGTCCATAAAATTTCTCTCAGGTTTTTTGGATTTTCCTCGGATAATTTTACTAAAAAAAACTTCAAATTTATTTTTACCAATCAGTTTAGCTCTACAAAACAATCATTTAGGTGTTTTAATTGTTTTCTACGTCCAACCGTTGCAGAGATATTCAAAGTGCTAAACACAGTACGTTGTCCAATGTTATCCTTATGGAGAATAATTAAAATTTGATATCTCGATTATTTATGAATGTATATTGATGAAACTTGGTATGTGGCTTCAACTAGTTTTGGTATATTGATATTTGCACAAAAACGTATTTATTGTTTATTATCACCATAACAGCAAACCTGCATACTCGGTCCCCATGTTATTCATATGGAGAATAAGTAAAGTTTTATATCTCCCTTAGTTATGAACCTAAATTAATAAAACTTGGTATGTATCATCACCTGGTTGATTTATATTGATAATTGCAAAAATACACATCTTTTATCTTCCTCGTTGCAGCAAACCTGCGCACTCAGCCCTAATGTTATTCTTATGGAGAATAAATTAAATGCTATATATCACTTATTTATGAATTTATTTTTGTGAAACTTGGTGATTAGCTCTATGTAGTAGTGAGACAAATGTATATGCATTGGAAATTCGCTGAGTAAGAAGGTTTGCTGCGACGGTGGTATCTATAAAACTGTTGTTATCTTAATTTGCAATCACATGTTTATATGACAATCTGATACATTTCATTATAACTAACTAAATTTAGCATCCGATGATTGAAGGCAATAAGATTGGAGCTCTGACGGAACTTTCGGAAGTTGATAATTCAAATTGTTGGGGGTATTAGATTTATTCCTCGAAATTCACGCATAACTGTTCAGATGATTTTTGCGTAATGGATTAAAAAATACCTAAACTTTCAAACTTACAAAAAATGAATTATTTGGATTATATGGATTAAGGATGAACTTATTATTTTAGATCATAAAATATATTTATAAAGAATGTCATTTTTATCAAGTATAATGATAACTAACATACTTTTATTTTGATGTTAAATCGTGATAAATTAATCTGTCATCTTTCACTAAAACAAAGAAGAATATTTTTTTTATTGCTTCTGGGTCCTATTTCAAGGTTTGTTATAAAGCTCTAAATCACCTCAAGAAGTATACAAGCAAACGGTTACAGTAAGGGAATAGAGAATTAGAGAGAAGCTCTGATTAACCCTTCTGACTGCAATACTCAGGCGAATCAAGCTTCTTAATGAGTAATGGTTTACCGAGTGGTATAGTCACAAAGGTAATCCTGCGAGATTACATCATGGATAATGCGATCAGATGTCTCCTCCTAACCAAACTGATACCGATAACGGTAACACTAACCGGATTACTAATACTCATGAAGATTACAGTTTAAGAAATTTGGTGAAACACGTTCTATCACAACTTGTAAAACTTTCACTTGAACTGAGAAAATTGATCTACTTCATGCAATAATTTGTCTTTATCCCTTAATGCCTAAACACATATTTTAACGGTTATTTGTGAAATCCTGAGTGATTTTTATTATCTTTGTGTAAGCAAACGAATCAGATAGGCATAGTTAAAAATCTAATATGTTACCTTAACTTGGCCGATTACAAGTATAATCTACGTAACTATACACGGTATCGTAATAAATATGTTTGTTTTTTTTCAAGGAATGTAACTTACGAAAAATGTACAGTCACAAAACGTTCAGTGCCCCTATAGAAATCCGGTCTTGGTCAAAAGAGTATTTATTTTAATATTTTATTGACTTGATTTTTATTTTCTATTCCTTATTTATCTTCTTCATCTTCTAAGAACCCAGTAATAAAACAGATGGAAGAAAAAATTGCTGAATTTCGTGTTCCAACTAAAGATGTTAGAACTAATTAGGGACAATGGTTTGGTTGTGTACTTTCTTCCACATCTTTGTAAAATATAACAGTTTATTTGTTTTTTTAGCCTATTTCCTATATGAGTTGCATCGTAGAAGGGTAAACGTTTAGGAAAACGTCCAGTTTCCAAACATATAACTAATTTATTTTAACTGATATATGTTTAGTCTAGAGATATCAGATGTGAAACAGATTTTTGTTGGAAACTCATCTGTAACAACACCAAGCATTATTTGTTCCATCTTTGACATATGTTTGAATAGTCAATTTTTGTTACGATTATATTCAGCCCAGATAAAATAAACAATTTAGTACTTTAAATTATTCCTCTACGTCAATTGGTTATCAAGATGTTACAAGTGCTAAACACAATACGTTGTGCAATGTTGTTCTAGTGGATATTAAGTAAAATGTTATATCTAGCTTAGATACCAATGTTCACTGATGAAAATTAGTAATTAGTTCCACCTGGTTGTGGTATTTGTACACAAACCCAATTTTTTCAATGGTTTCCGTACAAGCAAACCTGCATACCCAGCCTTAATGTTATTCCAGTGGAGAATAATGAAAATGTCATGTCTCTCTTAGTTACGAATATAAATTAATACAACTTCGTATGTGGCTTCACTTAGTTGAGTTTTATTGATATTTGCATAAACACTTATTGTTTGTGTTCTTTGTGTTCTTTTTTACAACTAATGTTACTGTGTACAAAGCCCCCATGTTATTCTGATAGAGTTATTAAAATGTTATGTGTATATATATATATATATATATATATATATATATATATATATATATCGCTTATCTATGAATGGATATTAATGAATCTCGGTATATGTTGCTTCACCTGGTTGTGGTATTTTGATAATTGTACAAAAAATAATGTTTTCCTGATAGTTCCTGTAGCAAGCAAACATACGTACTTAGCTCCCATGTTATTCTTATGGGTAATCCTTAGTTATGAACATAAATTATTAAAACTTGGTATGTGGCTTCACCTAGTTGAGTTCTACTGATATTTGGATGAAACCCCATTTTTGTGTTCCATGTTGCAGGAAACCTGCATACTCATCCCTATTTGTATTCTTATGGAGAATAATTACAAAGTTATATATGGCTTATTTGTAGATATATTTTTATGAATCTTGGTAAGTATAACCTTATGTGGTATTAAGACATTGGAAATTCAGTTAGTACGCAGGTTTGCTGCGAAGGGGTATTATTTTATTTTACTGTAATTTGTCATTTATTTATTTGTCTCCAATGGTTTTTTTTATTTTTACTATGGAACATACGTTTCAGTTTGAGTAGTTAGTTCATAATATCCAATTATTTAATTTACATGAATTCGTAGAGGTATTTTCCTTATACTCTTCCCAGGTTTTATTACCGTTTAATAAGGTGCCGTACAAAATTAACGCCATCTTAAACTAAGGGGAGGGGGTTGCATTCAAAATAACAGCGATATGACGTTTGGGGGAGGGGGTTAACGTGAAAAGGATGTATTTTTAATAATGATTGTGAACTAATTTCAGTAGTAGTCATCGTAAACTTTGATGTAATAAAAGTAAATAATGAAACACAGACATAAACAGGTTACAGAATTACATTGATAACCTATACAAAATTCCAGATTTCCTTTTATAATTATTTTACGTATTTACAAATGTTTAATCCGTCCAATTTCCCAATTTATCAAACACGCATTTACAACGTAATTTGATTTTAACAAATTGTTATAACAGACAGAATTTCGATGTATAACAAAAAACATTTGTTGTAGTGTATTGATCTGTATTTCGTATTCTTATCAGTCTATTTCATTATGCTGTTGTTGTTAATAGGAATTTGGAAATCGTTTATGCCTGATCAAAATTGATCATATTCACAACGTTTAATGTTTTGAATAACAACAAACGGGAAATAATACAATTTACAGCACTGCTGCGTTATTTTTTATTTGTTGTTTTACGGTTAAAGTTGGTCTAACTTATTAAGTGACGGGGGGTTGCAGAATTACGTTGGTAATATGCATATGGTGGTGAGGGTAGGGGGAATCTGAGAAATAGCAAAAATATGACATAATTAATGGACAGCCCCTGAAACCAAATTAATATAAGATTGATTTAAAAGTCCCTGTGTTTATCATCAAAATAAAATTAATTAACAGGCGCGTAGCAGCACGTTCTTACTACAGTATCTAAAAATATCAAAAATATAATGTAAGATGGTATTCGCTGTCGGTAACGTAGATTATATTGATCCATTCACTAGCGCCGCTGTAGCCAACTAGGGAACTAAATATATATTTAATATTAAGTAAAATCCACATACTACGACAATTAGAATCTAATCTTAAAAGTTAGCCGAATATAAATAGTTTTATTCATCTTATCTCTTAACGAAAGCAGTATGAGATCAAAATAAAATAACCACTTAAAAAAATTTTATAAATTATTCTGAAGGCCTACTACATGAAATATGGTTAATCTCGTATATAATTCAGAGAGCTAGGAGTCAAATACATTATTATTTTCAACGATTCAATTTATGTTAAGTGAGGATTTTTTCATTTGGACCTTTTTCAGTCGCATTGTGTATAATTATTCCGAGATTCTGTATCAAAAGTATTTAATATTTTAGTATAAATGCAAAAACACAGTTTAAATGTGCTTAAAAAATTCATATTAAAGTTAAATTTCGTATTTTTAGATTCAAATTTGAATTCATCTACCTTTTTTTTTTTTTTTTTTGGTTGAGTAGGACAGTTCATTGAAGCAAAAAATTAAGAGCATAGGTTTACAGCCTAAATGCAAGGAAGTGGTTTTTTTATATATATGTAATAATATTATATATAACAAGGTCAACAGTCAAAGCCTAACATTCAATATTGGGTTTTAAATAGATGATATTTAAAGGAGTAACAACATAAAAACTTACCTATCTTTCGATTTAAAAATAAAAATATTGTCATTTTGCGATCATGTGATCAAATATTACCTCTCTCATCGATTTGGTACTTTCACTTTCAACTCCTACTAAAATACGATTTTTTAAATCGCAATCAAAGGTTAAACGTTTATTGCTTTGAATATAATAAAGTTTTGAATGTAAGAACGTTATCGTCATTCTGTCACGATTATGTAAAGAGGAATTCTTCTTGTCGTAGTAAATATAGTTGGCCCTATTCATAAACCAAGTATAATGGCAGTCTACTGTAGCACTAAAATTATGGAATTCTTGAAATTCAGGACAATTTGTACAAGCTTTGATATATTTTTTAGAAAATTTCCTTTGTAGGGAAGAAGCTGTCACCGTAACCGGCATGGTAAGGCCTAGGCCCAGGTCCATGATATGTTTTCGTTTTGAGGTTTCCAGACGCGAAAAATACTATTTGTTGTAATTTGAGTATGTATAAGGGAAATTCTTGTTTTTATATGATAGGGTTACTTTTATTATAGTTATAAAACTATGACAGAATTTATTTCTAAAAGAGTTGAGTTAAATAACAGAAAGCCAATAATTAAATTGTCTCAGGATAATAGGTTCCTATGTAATCAGCGTTTCAATTATAAATATATCCAATTTCAAAACTCTAAACTATTTCCACCATATTGGAAAAGTGTCGAGAAATTAAAAAAAATGCAGAAAACACAAATCTTTTAAATATTTGGGAAAAATCAGATTTGTTCATTCTTGGCTATTTATTAAACAAACGGGTCCCGAAATAAAAACGGTCATAGTTTGCCCATGAGTTAAAACATAAAAACCATACTTAGAACTAACAACACTAAATTGGCTAGATTAACTGTTTGTAAACACTAGGAAAAGTTTGACAAAAAATCAAAACAAAAATAATAAATTTAAAAAATATCTAGAGAGTAAGTAAATACATTTTTTTCTCTACAGTGTACTATATAACTATGCAGAAAGAATAATTAAAGTAAATTTTTGCGGTAGAATGTTACACATTAGACTACCTGTACTGCTCTTTTTCCTTCACCCTCAAATTGACCTTATAAATACCAATTTAAAAAAATAAATAAAGTGTGTTTTAGCGAATTTCCCCTATAGGGAAGAAGCAATTACCGTAGTCGGCATGGTAAGACCTAGGCCCGGGACCATGATAACTTTTCGTTTTGAGGTCCATTCATTCCATTCGAACACCATTCGTTCGAAACTGTATATAATATGTGTGTATCCGTGGGTGCGATAACTCTCGTAAAAAGGTCCGATTTTGATGAGATTTGGTACAAACGTGTAAAGCAGCATTTACGACTTTCAGTTCGAAAACTAGTCAGATCGACCAATCCGAAGTGATATTTTGGGGGGTTTTTGTACCCAAAACCTTTTTTGTTTATTTAAGATTTTACATTAAATATTTTAAAAAGTAAAATTTAAGTTTTCCCCATTGGATTCAGCTTTAAAAAAAAACAATTTCGTGTTTTGATAATTTTTCTACGTCAATTTGTTACAGAGATATTGAAAGTACTATACACAGTACGTTGTCCAATGTTTATTCTTATGGAGAATAAGAAAAATCTTATATCTCACTTATTTATGAACGTATACTAACGAAACTTGGTATACAGCTTCATCTGGTTGTTTTCTATTGTTATTTGCACAAAAAACTAATTTTTAAGGATATTCCTGTCGCAGCAAACCTACGTACTCAGCCGCCATGTTATTCTTATGGACAATAAGTAAAATGTGATATCTCCCTTAATTATGAACATAAATTAATAAAACTTGGTATGTGGCTCCACCTAGTTGAGTTCTATTGATTTTCACATAAGAACCCATTTCTTGTGTACCTTTTTGCAGCTAACCTGCGTACTCAACCCCCATGTTATTCTTATGGAGAAAAATTAAAATGGTATATATCGTTTATTTATCAATGTATATTGATGAAACTTGGTATTGGCTTCACCTAGTTGAGTTATATTGATATTTGCAAGAAAACCCATATTTTGCATTCCTTGCTACAGCAAACCTGCTTACTCAGCCCCTATGTTATTCTTACGGAGGATAATTAAAATTGTATATCGCTTATTTATGAATGAATATTGATGAAACTTGGTATGTGGCTTCACCTAGTTAAATTTGATTTATATTTGTATAAACACCAATTGTTTTTGATCCTTGTTTCAGCAAACTTACGTACTCATCCCCAATGTTATTCTTCAGGAGAATAATTAAAACTGGATATATTGCTAATTTATGAATACATTTTTATGCAACTTGGTATGCAGTTTTATGTGGTATTAATACATATATTATGCATGTGAAATTCGCTGAGTACGCAGGTTTTCTGCGACGGGGGTATATATATATTTATTTATTTATTTATACATTTGTGTGTGTTTGTCCGTGGGTGAGATAACTGTCGTAAAAATGGTCCGATTTTCATGAAATTTGGTACAAATATGTGTAGCAACATTAAATTCAAAAACCAGCCAGATCGCTCTATTCAAAAGAGTGTTTTAGGGGGGGTTTTGTACCCGAAAAATAAATTTTTGGGGATTTTCGAATATAATATTTTAGTAGATCCAATTTTAAGTTTTCACCATTAAATTCATCTTAAAAAAACAAACAATTTGGTGCTTTGATCATTGCTCTACGTCAATTGGTTACAGTGATATTGGAAGTGCTAAACACACGACTTTGTCCAATGTTATTCTTATGGAGAATAAGAAAGATTGTATATCTTGTTTATTTATCAACTGATCATGACGAAACTTGGTATATTGTTTCATACCGTTGTGGTCTACTGATATTTGCACGACAAACGATTTTTTGCTGATAGTTCCCGTAGCAGCAATCCTGCGTACTCAGCCCCCATGTTATTCTTATAGAGAATAATTAAAATTGTATATATCGCGTATTTATGAATGAATATTGATGAAACTTGGTATGTGGCTTCACCTAGTTAAATTTTATTTATATTTGTATAAACACCAATTGTTTTTGATCCTTGTTTCAGCAAACTTACGTACTCATCCCCAATGTTATTCTTCAGGAGAATAATTAAAACTGGATATATTGCTAATTTATGAATACATTTTTATGCAACTTGGTATGCAGTTTTATGTGGTATTAATACATATATTATGCATGTGAAATTCGCTGAGTACGCAGGTTTGCTGCGACGGGGGTATATATATATTTATTTATTTATTTATACATTTGTGTGTGTTTGTCCGTGGGTGCGATAACTGTCGTAAAAATGGTCCGATTTTCATGAAATTTCGTACAAATATGTGTAGCAACATTAAATTCAAAAACCAGCCAGATCGCTCTATTCAAAAGAGTGTTTTAGGGGGGGTTTTGTACCCGAAAAATAATTTTTTGGGGATTTTCGAATATAATATTTTAGTAGATCCAATTTTAAGTTTTCACCATTAAATTCATCTTAAAAAAACAAACAATTTGGTGCTTTGATCATTGCTCTACGTCAATTGGTTACAGTGATATTGGAAGTGCTAAACACACGACTTTGTCCAATGTTATTCTTATGGAGAATAAGAAAGATTGTATATCTTGTTTATTTATCAACTGATCATGACGAAACTTGGTATATTGTTTCATACTGTTGTGGTCTACTGATATTTCCACGACAAACGATTTTTTGCTGATAGTTCCCGTAGCAGCAATCCTGCGTACTCAGCCCCCATGTTATTCTTATAGAGAATAATTAAAATTGTATATATCGCGTATTTATGAATGAATATTGATGAAACTTGGTATGTGGCTTCACCTAGTTAAATTCTATTTATATTTGCAAAAACACAAATTGTTTGTGTTCCTTTTTTCAGCTACGTACTTATCCCCAATGTTATTCTTATGGAGAATAATTAAAATTGTATATATCGCTCATTTATGAATATATTTTTATGCAATATGGTATCCGGCTTTATGTGGTATAAGACATGTATTATGCATTTGAAATTTGCTAAGTACGCAGGTTAGCTGCGACGGGGTATATATACATATATATCTGTGTATGTGTGTCCGTGGGTGTGATAACTCTCGTAAAAATGGTCCGATTTTGATAAAATTTGGTAAAAACATGTAATTACAACATTTATGACTTTAAGTTCGAAAACCAGCCAGATCGCTCCATTCAAAAGGGTATTTTGGGGGTTTTGTTCCCCAAAAGTATTTTGTTTGGGATTTTCACATATAATATTTTAGTAAATCCAATTTTAAGTTTTCACCATTAAATTCAGCTTAAAAAACAACAATTTGGTATTTTGATCATTGCTCTAGGTCAATTGGTTACAGAGATATTGAAAGAACTAAACACACTACGTTGTCCAATGTTATTCTTATGGAGAATAAGAAATGTTGTATATCTTGCTTATTTATCAACTGATCATGACGAAAGACGAAGCTTGGTATATTGCTTCACACCAATACATGGTCTGCTGATATTTGCACGAAAAACTATTTTTTTCCGATAGTTCCCTTAGCAGCAAACCTGCGTACTCAGCTCCCATGTTATTCTTATAGAGAATAAGTAAAATATTATCTCCCTTGTTTAAGAACGTAAATTAATAAAACTTGGTATGTGGCTTCACCTAGTTGAGTAATAAAAAATGTACATAATAACCCATTTTTTGTGTTATTTATTTCAGCAAACCTGCATACTCAGCCACCATGTTATTCTTATTGAGAATAATTAAAATGTCATAAATTGTTTATTTATGTATGTATATTGATGAAACTTGGTATGGCTTTTTGTGGTATTAGGATACCTACATATATATGCATTGGAAATTCGCTGAGTACGCAGGTTTTCTGCTACAGGGGTATATTATGCACATCATATATACCACATTTGTATATAATATTTACTGATTACATTTCCAATATCCAAGTATCAAATCTTGAGAAAGGCCTGAAGATTTGTTTATGTACGATTCACCATCTCATCAAACATAATTTGTGGCCAATATAAAGGCTGTTTAGGCATTAGGCCACACAGCCCTTCCTGTCTCCAAATACGGTCAGCGCAGGAGGAACTGCAGATCTAACCTCGTTACATGAAAAGTCCTATCTCAAGAACTCCACAATTTCTTAGATCGTTTATGAATTCGACTTTTTATCAGAATTATGCAGCCACTAACAACTGATGCGACGTTCAAGGCTAAGTCAAGGTTGACATAACTAAGAACCAATTTCATCACGGTAGTATGGTTTTACCGTGTGATAACAAGCCACTGTTGCGGCAGGCCTTGTTAAGGAATGATGATCTCCCATACTGAGCTAACAACCTGTCCTTGCAAACTGTCTCCAAGCGCTGGATGGTTCATAACATTGACGCATCGGTAAATAAATGCAAAGTGGTGCATCAAGATGTTATAAATAGCTACATATTCATCCGTATGTGCAATTTATTGATTGATTATCATTGTCTCATCAAAAGGGAAAAACTGCTACTAATAACATTTACAGCACAAGTTCAATTAACAAATTAAATTATTAATAATAATTATAATAATTTTAAATTATACTGAGCCTCTGCAATTTGTTTTGATACTACAATAATTGTTATTAGCATATATTTAATCATCCAAGGATATATAAGTTTATCAAGTTTTAATTTTCAATTTTGGCATGGTTTTAAAAAAGGTTTGTTAGTTACATCCACATACAGTATAACAGTTACGATAGTTGCTCTCCCACCTAAGTTTCACAAGCTTTTTACTCTAGCATGGTAGGATAGTAATTATTATCATACAGTTAAAATATTTACTGGTTAAAGAAATTAATCTTTACTTTTACGAATAACACATAAAAGCGCAGAATAATTCATGATATTACGTTAAACATAGCCTTTAAATTAGCATAAATCGGTGCTAAAGTATGTTAATTAGTATTCAACATTCTTTAGTTTTAAAAAGGACTGTTAGAAGTGACCACAACCAGTGTTCACATAACATTAGCCAACTGGATACCCGGATGTTATCAACAGTCGAGGCTCCCACGAGAGGTGTTGGAAGATTGTACTTAATGTGTGGGATAGACAAGTAGCAGGGCTCATTAGCAGACCAGTAACCACAACAGCGGCAGCGGGAGCCACGGCAGCAGCCGAGGCACACACTGGCATCTAGCACTACTCTACTACTAACCGTCGCACATTGCACATGCTAAGGTCAGGGTTACTTACGCAAGTTACACGCGAGTCACAGATAGGATATCACACGTTAGTAAACTTTAAATCCGATTGTATTTCCTTGTACACGAACTAAAATGTAAAAACTGTTTTATTCTAGCTAGATTAAATAATTAGAATTTATTTTGATAATAGTTAGAACTGTGCTTGACTACTTCGAGACCAAATTTAATTAGACTTTGGCAGGGAAGTACGTTACCAAAGTGCACACGTAGTATCCTCATCAGATCTCAATATTGTCTAATTGGGGCCATGATTAACATCCTTGACTTCGGATCGATGGGTGTCTCGATCCTCGAACTGAACTATCACGTCAGCTACATCATCCCACTAGAGAATAGAGATTGCGAACGATTACACTAAAATAACTAATCAGAGATGTAAGGGTACAAGATAATCTCAAGTATCGGTCAGATCCTGAGAGGATGTCTCAAGCGTCGTCTCTTCCGCGTTATGCAAAGGTCTGCTAATTTATCATCAAGTGTTTCTCCCCCGCAACCTTTGTCTGCTTCGTTTATGGCTGGCGACACCGCGACTGGGACTGTAACGGGGCAGCTCAGGACTCGGGACTCTTACTCAACAAGACGCAACGGCTGCGACTCCTCAGCCTTTGCCAAAACTTGTACTACGTAGTATTAAAGAACATATTTTAAGATTGTTTGTTTTATTTTTGAAAGTTTGTCCAGATGGTAAATTGGTCGTAAAAAATAATTAGCTCAACAGTTTTAAAGCTAATAGTTAAATATACTGTACCTCACAAATTATTTTCACAATTTAATACAAGAAACCAGGAAATCGTCATTATATTGTAAATTGTATGAATGTAATGATTGATAGTGATAATTTATTTGAAACGGATTTTTCTAACACAACTAACTAATCTAAATCTTAAAATTCATAGTTTTAATATTGTATAATGTAGTTGGATATATACATTTTAGAGAACGTTTTACTCGTAATTATTAGATCAATTTAAAAAATAATTTAATCCCAGATAGTCACCAAAATATGACAAGTTGTTCGTATATATACGATGTTCTAAATATGATGAACAAACACTGGATTAAGCCTGGAATGGAGGTAAAGATAGTAAAACATTAATACTGAGCTAATACTGAGCTGTTAATATCAAATGTGCTCGGTTATTCCCAAAGGAATTTTTTACACGTGTTTTAATAACACCCATTGTAATATTTATTGACCTGATTTCAGATAAATCTACGACTGTGTATTTAAATAACATGTGTTAAATACTGATGAACTGGTTAAACAATAACGTACATGACACGTCGCGTCGTTTAATATATTTTCCATTTGTATTGAATTTAAATATCAGTGGTTCAAATATGAGCGTCAAAGTAAAGAATATTTTCAATTGTTTAGTTTTGTTCTCAAATGACTACTAAGAGGCCGATGAATAGTTTCAGTGTGGGTTCGCTTAGTAAAGAAATCTGTTTAACGACAAGGGTTCAAACATAAACGTAAGCTTATGAGAAATTAAAACTGTTAAATATCATACATGTCATAGATATATCATCCTGCAAGAATATATGGTTTTAATCAAACATCTGCAAATTTCGGTAGCAGATAATAATAATGATAACCGGCATCGAAATACGCGACTTTCTGTCTCCCGCATCAGTGAAGCAACGTTTCATAACAATATATTAAGTAACAAGGAGGTTCCATTAAAATGACAGGTTTTCACGACTGCTTTCACAATTAACAGAATTTCTTTATTCTCAATTATCCAGTATGTAATTGTGCAAGTATTTGTTTTGCTTTTAAAATAAACATGCACACATAATAAAGGATGCTTTTAATTGTTTTCCGGAATATGTATAATAACGTCTCATGACTCTCAACTAAACCTATTCATTCTTACCGTACTTTGGCATTATAAAATTCAGTTATCAACGATTAAGTTTTTCTTTACTAAGTTCACTAGTAAATCATTAATCATACTATACCTACAAAGTAAACGACCTTCCTTAACGGTTTGAATTATACACTATGATAATTCATCGTAATTTATATATACTATTTAGATATTTATTTTCAAAATAAATTGTTAATTATTTACTGCTTTGTGGCAAACATAAATTTAAATTTGTTATCAAACTGTTATGATTAGCTATGCCGTCATCAGTGTTGGTTTAATTATGTAGTTCGAAAAGCTATTGTTACCTTAATTACCATGGCTAAAATAACCTTTAAGTGTTTACTATTAATGAACGTTTTATCTAGTAACAACACTGTTATTTCTGAACTTTATACTAAAATAAAGTCTATAGTTTAATATATGCAGTATACTGATATATATATATATCCAGTAATGAAGGGAATTCCTAAGATCCACAAGAAGAATGTGCCTATTAGACCTCTTGTAAATTTTAAATGTGCACCCACATACAGAAAAAAATGTTTTAAATGTTTTAAATGTTTCAAAGTTTGTTCTGCTAGATTAAACAAGGACTTGGAATTAGAATACAAGTATAATTTAAAAAATAGCTATGATTTCGTAGATAAAGTAAAACACGTCAATGTAAAGGGTAAGAGTAGATTAGTTTCTTTTAATATTTCCAATTTTTACACAAATTTACCTGTCATGGAAACGGTTAATTTGATTAGATGTAGGCTCATAGATAACGGATTGGATATATTTTATGTAGATCAACTTGCAAAATTGTAAAAAACTGTACTGAAACAGAATTATTTTAGATTCAACAATAGGTTCTATGCACAAACTGATGGATTAGCTATGGGGAGTCCACTTTCCGTAATAATGTCAGAAGTGTTCCTACAACAACATGAAGAATGTATTTTGGAAATATTGAACAAACATCATGAAGTAGCAATGTACGTTAGATATATAGACGATATCCTTATAATTTATAGCGAAACCAAGGATGGTGAAGCAGATGATATGATGCAAATATTCAACAACCACCACAGAAACCTGACTTATACAAGCGAATTTGAAGAAGAAAGAAAAATTAACTTCCTGGATTTAACAATAATGAGAAGAGAAGAGAAGCTGGAATTCTAAATCCACAGGAAGCCAACACAAACGAATAGAACCATCAACAGCAAGTCCATACATCCATCAAGGCACAAGACCGCTTCATTTCGTTCAATGCTGCACAGAGCCTACAAGATCCCATTAAGTGAAACAAGCAGAAGAAAAGAAATAGCTACAATCAAATCTATAGCTCGAGCCAACGGAGACCAATCTACACTCATTGATGAAATGGGGGCAAAGATATTGAAGAAGGTGAAGAACAACAACGGCTCCAAAATATGACAACTCTGAGCAACGAACGGGAGAAGGAGAGTACGAGGTATGTTGCATTTAACTTCACTGGCGATAAAACACAGAATATTGCAAATCGATTTCAGATGTATGTGGTATCTGTAGCCTTCAAGACACAAAACACCATGAGTAAAATTCTGCATCCGAACATAGAAGATTGTGATAAGTTTGATAAGCCCGGTGTATATAAAATTAGTTGCAATGATTGTGATAATGTTTATGTTGGTCAAACTGTCAATTTTGTAAAAAGATACAAGAATCGTGATTCAGTATGGAAGAACCGAAAACCGGAAACATCGAATGTTGCAAAACACCTCCTGGAAAATGACCGCTCATTGGGAACAATTGAAGAGAATTTGAATATACTCCATATTTGTAAGAAAGGAAATGTAATGAATGCATAAGGAAAATTGTTTATTTTTAAGGAAAAAAATAAATATTTTTAAAGGAAAATTGTTTATTATATAAGGATAGGGATAAATTGATCAATGAACAGGTCAACTTTGACTCTGGTGGTACTTATCGCAACTTGTTTCCGGAACTTCCGGTAGCCAATGGTATCCTGCTGTTCGCCATCTTGTTTCTGTCATTCTCTGATTGGGCCTAATGATGACCGGTGTAACTGGTTGAAAACGATCGCCTTGTACCATCTTTTGTGTATATTTTACCGTCTTGTATGTAAGTATAGTATAAGTGTAAATATACTTTATAGTGTTGTAAGACTATTTTATTTATGCTGCTTAGTCGTAAGAACACTATCATGCTAATGAAGAAATTATATATATAGATGTACTACTTAGCAGGTTAACAAAAATTATAAAATAAATTTAAGCCTTAAAATAAAAATAAAACATAAACTAATTTAAGGGGACACTTGAACAAGTTATAATATTGGTAATATAATTCATTGGTTATTAACAATTTATACCAAATTAAAACAGATATTGCGAATGCATCTACTTCTTGGGGCAATCAACGATGGTAAAAAGATACGCTTGTACAATACATATTCTATACACATATTTTCCTTACCTATTCGTTTTTCCGTCGGCTTAACTGTGCAATTATTTAATGCAATAATAGGCAGAATAAATATTTTCCAAACCCACATGAGTTTTGAGCATTTTAAACTCCGAGAAACATTCAAACCATGAGCGATGTAAAACCAAATATGAGCAAATTATAAATCAACCGACAATTACATGCTGGAGAGTAAGCGAATATGTAAACGCAGCCATTAGTGGACCCGGAATACCCGCGGAATGTCAAGGTCGGGTGATGATACAGTTCTGGCTGAAGGTCGCGAAGACGTTCCTCCACTCCGCCCCGCTGGGTGCCGGCCCCAGTGGCTCTCCTCAGTATCCTCAGTGAGTGCGTCGCGTACAGTGAGAGCAGCGCTCCTGTCAGACACCTCACGCCGATGTACGTACACGTGCTTTGTTTTACCACACCGCAATATGCATTATAATAGATGTGTAAAGGGCTTTGGAGTTTAGGATATAATTATCTCGTTGTTGTGTTTGTTTGTTACTATACAATGTTTAAGTTTTGTACGATTATTTTTTTACTTACTGACACGATAAGATTTATTGAACATTTTATAACTAATGTTTTTAGAAATATTGATCCATTATATTTTTTAATATATTGTACTACTCTGTTAAGGCTTTGATTTGATAGTAAAAAATAAACAACGAATATTTTTTCATTATTTGTATTATATTTACGGCAAACCACTTCCTACACAATAAATCACCGGTAGCTACCAGCTCCAGCTAATTTGGATTTTGGATTTTTGGTCGAGAAATCCTGCCATTTTAAGTATAGCCATCAGTATAAACAATACACTCTACTTTGAAAGTTGTTTGCTGGGCATATTGATAGGCTCAACAATAATTGGATGAAGAGAAGCGAAGTCACATTGAAAATCGAATTACTGTGACGCTACCAAATTTTGCTCAAACTTAAGTTTTTACAGTTTAATCAATTATCATGAATCCGTTTTTATAATATAATAATTATAAAAAAACTATTACTAATAAACTATTTGTACATTTTAATATTTATTGCTTTTGCCTAAACGTTCATTATTTAGTAGTTTTGTGGTAGGCTCTTAAAGTGACATCTGTTGAATCCCTTCAAAATACGCCAGCTGGAGCTTATAACCATGATCAGTTTGAAATTCGTTTGAGGTTACGTACAGTTTATTTATGTATAACCGTGCTATACATTTATATCTGAAACGTGACGTTCTTTTGGGTTTAATAGTAATAATGAAAATTTCTAGCACAACATTCAACAGAAAAATATTTTCACAAATGTAAGCTTTATGTAAATAAGATTATGATTTAAATGTGCCACTGGCGAGAATGTCAACATTACAGTGCAGATATAAATGACACTTCAAGTTTTGACATATACTCTTGTATCCTTTACATTGATGTTTATAAGAGAAGGAAGAAGATAAGACTATTCCAACGTAACTTTTGGAGTTATCAATATACTTGAGAGTCAGTCTACTAAGTTTCAGTTGCAATAATATACGCTTGTACAATCGCAAGGGTAAAGGGATTATTTTTTGACTATTTAACTTCCATATAGATTACATTCGTCCTTTTATGTGGCATTGGATCGTATTCGTATTATATATATAAATAGTTTCTTGAGTAGCATAATACGTGTTGTTACAATTAACGGTATAAAATAAAACTACGTCTCACCACACTACACAATATATTTACACTTATACTGTACTTACATACAAGAAGGTAAATATAAAAAAATATGATGCAAGGCGATCGATTTCGACCAGTCACACCGGTCATCATCAGGCTCAATCAGCGAATCGTACGTTAGCACTACATAAAAATAGGCGATTGAGCGTAGCGAACCAGCTCATCCGGGAGGCGAGCGAGCGAAGCTAACGAGGTCATCTTAAAAATGAACGAGTATTTGACATAAAATAAATTCATTGACATTAGGACAGGACAACGTCCTGCTTGTCGGGCCAGCTAGTATATATATAAATTTAAAGATGTGAATTTATGCATTTATTAATTTACAACAAGTAAGTACAACCAAATAATTATTTATTTTTCCTCATAATACTGAATTTTATTGTGTGCTCAAGAGAAACTATAAAACCTTTTTAAATGTGTTTTTTAAAGGCCAAGTGACAGTACATGGAAAAATAGTTTTAAGAGGCTTAAGACAGTTATAAAATGTATCATATTTATAGAAGTTATACATAAACGAAGTAGCAGAAAAATCAGCTCAAAACATGCATTCGTTATCTGTAATTAGCTGGTTTGTTGTTTATTTACATCAAACCTGTAATGCTATTACAATTGAGGAGAGTCATAACGTAACTACTGTAGTAAAACAAACTAATAACTAGGTGTACGCTCATTCCTCGCGTATAAGGATAATCGAAACACATGATCAAACTTAAATCGAGTCTCATACAAAATTCAATATCTGATTTGAGTAACATCATCAGAATACATTCCGTTATCATTTAACTGCCACCAGAATCCGGGTTTATGGTTTTTTAAGTTTAACTATATAGCTATAGTTTTAGTCACTTCTCCCCTAAAAAAACCACTTACCGCTGTAGCTGAGTGGGTATCGCACTGGCTCTTAAAGCAAACGTTCGCAGGTACATTTATCACTTTTTATCAAAGGAAATGTTGTATAAACCCGTAAATTTATTTATTTTTTAAATAAATTGAAGATTTCAGGTATGGTTTATTGTTAGGATTGGCATGGGTGCGTTATCTTAGAACAAACAGAGTATTTTGGGCTAGGCAGTGACTTTAGCAGTGGGTTAATTTAACTTTTAAGAGAGCAGCCAGTTTCCTAAATGAACTAACGTTAACAATTTATATAGGCCTAGTCAAAATATCCTTAAGGATTAACAATAAGTCGTCAGGTCTAGTTATTTAGATGACAAAATGGGATTTCAATATATTGTTTCAATAGCCTAGGCTATCATGAAATTAAATGCTATAAGCATGGGTTGGTCCAAGACCGTACATGAAACTTCTAAAATGGCAAGTAGCCTAGGTGTATAGGCCTACATTTTATAGCCATAGGTCCAAGTTTATGATGAAAACAGCTCACTATAATCCAAACCTAGGATATGTCAAATCATTTCAGATAACCTGTACAAAAGGCTTAGTGTGGTTATAATAGTTTAAAGCTTTTGTTTTGGTTCGCTACAACATTCCTGGTAATGTGTTTAAAGTATTTTACAACAGTTGTATTACCAGTTTAATGTTGGCTTACTCTTACTGTAATCCAACCCTAGGCTATGTCAAATCATTCAAGATAACCTTCCAAGAAAGGCTGTTTGGTTAGAATAGTCTATAGCTTTTATTGTGGTTACCTACAATATTACTGGTAATGTATTTTAGGTAATGTAGAAAATTGTTATTATTAATTTAGTGAAAATATAACCTAGCAAATAATTGTCCTACACAATAAATTTTAAGTTTGGTCGCTTACTGTGACTAACTTGATGAAAGCTTTCTAGACAAATTGAGGCTTTGTATTTTTTACACATGACAATCACAATATTACCAATTGTCTAAGACAATGTAATAAAACAAACTATTTTATAAGTTAAGTTAATATCTTAGTATCTACAGTCATCTATTTTGAAAAGTTATTTTGAGTTTTTCCAGCTGCCACACGCGTCGTCTGCCACTGTTAAAATCGTCGCCTCCGACGACTAACGATATTTACACAGAGTAGGCATACTAAGGGAATATTTACTGTATGGATTTTTTTTTTAAACGTACACTTAATAATTTTATAAAATAAGAAATATGCTAACAACTTAAAAAATACTTCGATGCATCTCTCTTGTGCGTTTTTTGTTGGTAAAAAAACTTTTGTTATCCAGTACTCTAGTAAACTAACTATTGTTACTCTGTTGTTGAAACATAGACGTCGGCTGAATTTTAATGATTCAAGTACCACTAAAATGGCTTCCAATGTTATTCTTATGGAGAAAAAAATAAATTTGGTTTTAAGATAATTTTATTAATACTGAACGAAATTATCTGAATAATGAACTCGACCGAGATTTTGACCTGTTAAGTTCATCTGGAAAATTATAAGTTTAACTGTGGAGGCGTTCTCGAGTTATTTTGGTCACAGACACGCCAGTTGAGTTGATTCTCTTACCAGTCCAAGCAGTAAAGTTGTGTATAAGGATAAACTTAATTTCGTTCGATTATCCAAATAATAATATTACACTAAACTACATACGTTTTTTTATACAACTATAGAAGCATATATTTTATTACAAACACCCATCTTTTACTTATCAGTATAGTATTTTTCATCCACATTTATTTTAAACCATTTCTTAATATTTACTGAATAAGTTTATTTATCGATAGTTTAGCTATATTAATTAAGTTAGAAAGGATAAGTAATGAGCCTATTTTGTTCAACACAAACAAATGTATAACATCTTTTTTCTCAATAGTTAAATCTACCTGATCAGAATAAAGGTAAGCGTGAGTCAAAAAACCCCATTCGAAGCATTAAAAATACTAATATGTAATAATAATGTATTAAGTATATTTATATATATATATATGTATGTATACTTAATATATTATTATTGTATATTAGTATTTATAATGCTTCGAATGGGGTTTTTTGACTTACGCTTACCTTTATTGGGATCAGGTAGATTTAACTATTGAGAAAAAATATATATATATATAATAATAATAATAACTAATAACTAATTTTGGTGTTTAAATTGTGGTTCTATGTCCAACCGTTGCAGAGATATTTAAAGTGTTAAACACAGTACTTTGTCCAATGTTATTCTTATGGAGTGTAAATACAAAATTATTTCTTGATTATTTATTAGTGTATATTGATGGAACTTGGTATGTGGCTTCACCTAGTTGAAGTCTAATGATATTTAAAAAAAAAAAAAAAACATTTTGTTGATTGTCACCGTAACAGCAAATTTGCATACTAATCTAATGTTATTCTAATGGAAAATAAGTACAGTTTATATCTCCCTTAATTATGAACCTAAATTAATAAAACTTGGTGTGTAATATTCACCTGGTTGGGCTATATTGATAATTGCATAAAAAACCTTTTTTATCTTCCTAGTTGCAGCAAACCTGGATACTCAGCCTTAATGTTATTCTTATGGAGAGTAAATAAAATGTTGTATATCATTTATTTGAGAATAATTTTTAATAATACTTGGTAAGTGACTTTATGCAATAAATGAGACAATGCAATAGTGAGACACATAATGCATTGGAAATTCACCAAGTACGCAGGTATGCTGTGACGGGGGTATTTTTCTTATGGATTCGTGTTATGTGTACATAACGCTTCCACGCATTCCGTGATCGATTTAATTTAATGTACAGTTAGTAAAAAAAACACTCTAAATAATAAAATAATTATTTCCATAATACAAAAATTATGTTACTATAATTTTCTTTCTCTACATTCGTTGTTTCTAAACCTTTGTAGTCAAACTTCGATTTCGATAGCATATACTGTAATAACAAATGTCTCCCAGTTCAAAAGTTATTTGTTTATTTCGTTCAATTAAGTAACCTATTATAGTGTCAATTAATGTTAATGTGGGCTATAACTGACCGAAGTATAATTGCATTGGAGATTCGCTTGCAACATTTAACGCTATGGGAACAGTTCCAGCGGCATTACAGCGTTGGGAATCGACTGACAGTTAATTTAATTGAGTGGAAGAAACCAGGCCAACTGCAATTAGAAACGGTGGTAATATCTTTCTGAGTTGTATCGGAGGACAATTACTCGGTACCAAATAGCTTGTAAATGTAACAAGTAGTCACTTTTTATTTTTCGTGTTTAGTCAATTACATTCGTTTAACATATAGAAAACCTATATAGTAACCTGTAGAGGTTTTTTTATTTAAAATATAAAATAATAATTCATTTAGTTTCGTTAATGTGGCTTATGTGTTAGTTTATTATTCGATTAGTAAAATACGTACCACTTGTATAAAACATTCATTTTAAATCCACATATTTTTAATATTTATTTGAAAGTCTACAGGTATTTCAAAATAGATCGTGCTGCATCATATCCAGTTTACCTAACTCGGTGTTTGACTCAGTTAACGATTTACTAGTTTACAGTTTAACTGGGTTAATTTTTTTAACTTGTGGTAAAACTTTAATTGTTAATAGTTTACAAAATAAATTATTACTGTACAGTGTTTAAATCGAGAAAAAATAAATATTAACTCGCTTAACACTAGAGCATACCTAATGTCTAAAGTGTGATTCTCACAGTGGCCGACGCTTATTTGCCTGACAGTAGCCAACAGTATTTCTCGCCTCGCCTTACTTGGATATGTCATGTCAGCAGGCAAGTCAGCGAGTGTTGCATGAGCACATGGACGCGTGAGCCGAGGAGAAGGACGTGAGAGCTAAAGAGAAGGGAACACAAACATTTTCTTTTAATGCTAGGAAGACCACACGTAAGACGGTGTTCTGGTGGTGTAAAGGCTAACTTTAGAACTAGATTATAAGTGTGTGTGTTCACACGATCACGTCAGCTCAGGTGCTAGAAGCCGCATGAAGTATAAGGACATGAGAGATAAAGAGAAGGGAATACAAACATTTTCTTTTAATGCTAGGAATACCACACGTAAGACGATGTTCTGGTGGTGTAAAGGCTAAGTTTAGAACTAGATTATAAGTGTGTGTGTTCACACGATCACGTCAGCGCAGGTGCTAGAAGCCGCACGAAGGATAAGGACGTGAGAGCTAAACAGAAGGGAACACAAACATTTTCTTTTAATGCTAGGAAGACCACACGTAAGACGGTGTTCTGGTGGTGTAAAGGCTAACTTTAGAACTAGATTATAAGTGTGTGTGTTCACACGATCACGTCAGCTCAGGTGCTAGAAGCCGCATGAAGGATAAGGACATGAGAGATAAAGAGAAGGGAATACAAACATTTTCTTTTAATGCTAGGAAGACCACACGTAAGACAGTATCCTGGTGGTGTAAAGGCTAAGTTTAGAACTAGATTATAAGTGTGTGTGTTCACACGATCACGTCAGCGCAGGTGCTAGAAGCCGCACGAAGGATAAGGACGTGAGAGCTAAACAGAAGGGAACACAAACATTTTCTTTTAATGCTAGGAAGACCACACGTAAGACAGTATCCTGGTGGTGTAAAGGCTAAGTTTAGAACTAGATTATAAGTGTGTGTGTTCACACGATCACGTCAGCGCAGGTGCTAGAAGCCGGATGAAGGATAAGGACGTGAGAGCTAAAGAGAAGGGAATACAAACATTTTCTTTTAATGCTAGGAAGACCACACGTCAGACAGTATTCTGGTGGTGTAAAGGCTAAGTTTAGAACTAGATTATAAGTGTGTGTGTTCACACGATCACGTCAGCGCAGGTGCTAGAAGCCGCACGAAGGATAAGGACGGTCGCGTGCAGAGGAGGCGCGAGCGCAAACATTGACTTTACACTGACCTGACACGGTGTGTGTGTTATTCCTCTTGAACAAATCATTTGAACAGCCGCAAAATGTATATTGTGAGAGAACAATTATTGGACCTAACTATTGTTTTGACTAATACTTGACAATTGAGCAATATTGTACTTTTTATGCTTATAGTTTACTACAAATCTATCAGAAAGTATGCAACCCACTTTAGATATTAGGAAAATTACAGCATGCAATGCTATTTCTCTAGACACACGGTAATAAAAAGGAAATAGCCAAGTACAACTAAACTCTTGACCTAGACAAACAAAACTACCCTAAACTTCTAAACTAGTAACCGACTCCTAAAACAGGAAACACCAGTCTGTACAAAGGGTGCACTGTTTACTTGTTCTTTTTAAGATAATACTGTTGTGAAAACCTTAATAACATTAACAAAATAAATTTTATTAATAAGTTATATAAAATTCATTATTTATGTAAATATGATTTATTTACACAGTAAAGTAATCAGAAATATTCTTTTGTTTAATTTTCTTGTATTATTATATACAATGGGTATTTTAAGAACTTGTTTTCAACGCTTGGGCATTTTATTAAGAGAAACACAAACGAGTTTAAGAGGAATCGGTAAAACCCCTCAAATATTTATGGACTTCCATGGATTTGAACCGGTGAACCGAAGTCCAAGACGCTCATCATTAAGACAATGAGATACCCCGATTATTATTCCTGTCCCACTTTGTCTCTGGGAGAACGTGAGTTCTTAAAACTTTAATTTGCTTTGAAAATACCTAACGAAATAAGTTTGAAGTTTTTGGAATAGAAGTAACAAACTTTAAAGTAGAATAAAACATGGAAATACCACAGGACTTGGATTGCTTAGGTGTTGTTTAAAAGTATATCAAGAGATATTTTCCACTTTAAACAAAATTAAAGAAACTATGCTGTAAAAACCCGTAAATATAGATTACAACATAAAAACCCGTTGCTTTTTATGTCTCCAAACGTAAGCTAAAACTCAAAAACAACCAGTTTGCAAATACTTATCATAAACGTATTTCCTTGAGTGCCAATCATGTAATTTTGGATGTAAAGTACAGACATGAGTCGTGTGAGAGGCAGTGTTGTCACCGCCTCCAGCCCGTCCACCTCTGTAATGAGCACCTTACATGCGAGTAACGTGCGATTGTCACACAGACTGCGGCCATTTACTTGCGACACTGTTGCTTTTGACACTTTGGATTTGTAAAGTCAATGGAGAGGTCACTTGACCCCGGTGTCGATAAATTGCGAGACTCGATTGATGAGTGGTTTCACAAGTGTATCCGGGGAAATCGGCCGTCGTCACCGCGGGATGGCAACTTGCCCGGAATCAGTAGGTCCTGCTTGCGGTGGGGGTGCGGGTGACGTCACCGCGGGATGGAAACTTGCCCGGTATTAGTAGGTCCTGCTTGTGGTGGGGGTGCGAGTGACGTCACCACGGGATGGCAAATTGCCCGGTAGTAGGGGGTGTTAATAAGTCATGCGTGCTGCTGTAGTGCGGGTGATGTCACTACATGATGGGAACTTGCCCGGTAGTGTGGGGGAGTTAATAGGTCCTTCATGCGGCGAGGGTACGGGTGACGTCACCGAGGGATGGCAACTTGCCCGGTCCGATGTTCAGCCCATTTAGTAATTGCCAACTGCCTAGTAAAATATATATGTCTTTAGAGAATAGCGGCCGGACCTCATTCACCCATGAGAGCATCAGTAAATTTCGTAAAAAATATCAAATAGTGTGGTAAAAGTATTATGCGTATTTGGCTTCCTCTATGAATTCCAGTTTCTTGATTACGCTAACAAATATTGTGTATTCAATTTTCTCTCCTTGATAATAAGTAGTTGGATAATCGAAATGAAGTGGAGAGTATCCTCATACCCAACTTCAATGCTTTTACTGCTAACAAAAGTTATTCGAACTGGAGCGTCTTTACGCATAATAACTCAAAAACGCCTCTATAGATCTACATTAAATTTTGCAGATAACTTATTTAGTACAAAATCTCGGTTGAGTTCGTTATTGGAATGATTCTGTTCAGTATTAACAAAATTATCTTGAAAACAAATTTACTTTTTTATCCCATAAGAATAACATTAGAAGCCATTTTAGTGGTGCTAGAGTAGTTGAAATTTAGCCATCGTCTATGCTTCACCAATAGAGTAACATGGATGCTATCACTTGAGTATAAATTTTTATACTGGATAAAAAGAGGTTTTTGTAGAGCAAAATACACACAAATTAAAAAGTAAACTGTAGTGTATTTTATAATTATGAGCATATTTCTTATTTTGTATTATTACTATAAAGATGCATTATTAAAAAAATACATAAATCTGTATAATACATTATTCCCTTTTCAGGCTTACTCTGTGCAAGCCTACTTCGTGGACGCGAATAAGCAAAACAGACAACAGACGACGACGCGACGACTAAGATACGAATACGAATAATAACAAACCATAAAATAGTTGGTTTCATTACATTGTGTTATCGATAATTGGTAATATTATGATTGCCACGTAAAAAGAATAAAACACCTTGAGTACTTAATATTTCCAAACAATTACGACCAACGTAATAAAACGGTAAGTATGTAACCAAATGAGACGTTTAGTTATCGCTAACTTAATTTTGTGGATCATTTTTAATCTTCCAGATATTTTTTTAAATTTTGTAACAAATACATAACATTGTTTATTCTGTGAAACTTAAAATACGTTACCATAGATTGTGTATCCAACCACAACAAAACCTTCCAACTGTTCTAAGACTTTTTGCAGGTTATCCAAGATGATTTTAACATAGCCTAGAATTGACCTACAGGAATCCATTTTCATTGTGTAACTTAGGCCTATAGCCGACTTGTCAATTAAAACATATTGTGTCATGTAGAATCGTACACTAGGACATATTCCTTGCATTTAATATCATGTATAGGTCTATGGATCAATATTTTGACGTCTAGTTTGCCAAGTGTAATTTGTATTATTTAGCCTACCTATCGCATTGAGCATCCTTTCAACTCTGACTGTAAATTGTTTTTAAAATAAATAAAAATATTAAATACGAAAAATTAATATTATTAGCCAAAATTATGGCAAAAACAAGTTCATAAATATTTTCCTATAACAATAATATCATGACGCGACTAGGGATCGATCCTGCGACCTCAGAGTTGTGCAACTAGCGCGCTTCTATCTGAGCTACCACGTCATAAATTTGGAGCAGAAAAGTCGCTACTTAAAGCAATGAAGCAATTCAAAACTAATCAGCGCATTCTAGCGGCCCTTGAATTAAACATAGGGACAAATTCAATAAGATGATTAAAATCAGATCATTAATTTGTTTGAGGCACAATTAAAAATTATTGTTCATGTGTTTCGATTATCCTTATACGGAAGGAATGAGCGTACACCTAGCTATCTCTCCGTAGAATGTGTGTGTTTTTATTTTCAGTTAGGAAATAATTAATTAATAAGTTATATGCAGGTAATTATAAATACCAACATGTACTCAGATTTTGCGTTAAACGAAAGGATAAGTTGATTGGATGCTTAACATTATTCATTGGAACATACAATTCCTGAATTATCTGTTAGTAAGTAGAAGGTAAAAACGAATGTCACTTGTTTAACAATTGCCTGCACACAGGTGTTTTTAAGAACACCTAGCGTAACTAAAATGTCTAAATAAAATATGACAAGGTATTTGTAACTACTCTGTAAAATTGCATTTTACTTTTAACATATTCCCTACTATTGTAGAATTATGGCACATACTTAATACAATCACCATGGAAATTAACTTCATCAAAGTAATAGAATTTTCTATAGTTAAACCACTATAAAGTTAGTTCGCTAATACAGTTGTAAACCACAATACTCGCATACCAATAAACCAAACACCACGGGCAACGATATTACAACAATACAATCCAAACCGCGGTTTCACTAATTCAGTTCCGTGTGGGCGATGCGGTGACATTTGAAACCCATTTTCTCTGCCATTACAACGCCATTAGATACTACCGAGAACACAAACTAATGGTCAGACTAACAAGACATTAGAGTGGAGAATCACTTGACACTCGGCAGGTAACGATGGGTGGAGGAACGTCAGTCGTTGTAAGGTAATGGTCCAGAGAGCAACAATCTCCAACAAAGAGTCGTTGTTACAGCTCCATAGTATAACACGCACTTCGTGATAGAAATATCGTTCGTCCTATTAAATAAGATTGATAAAGATTTCAGACCCACATTTACGCTGTGGTGGAAATTACTGAACGATCGTGGTGTCTACTTAAAGCTACTTTTAAGTAGAAGATGATATATTGTCTCATTTATCTTATTCTATAATACGAAAACCCCACTTAAGAGCTTAGCTTAGGGCTAACAATATTTTCTTAGATCCAGAAAGTCTAATTTTTAAGAAAAGTCGAATTTTGGATGTATGTTTATATCCGTTATTGAACTGAGCCAATTCACCCGTTGGTCATGAAGAGTGGCATTGCGTTAATTTGTTTGTTGTCAGTCTTGTATTTTCACCCAATCCGATAAACAAATAAATAGTATAGACACGTATTATCTCAAATTATTGGAGCAACAATTGATCTAAATAAATTTCCTAAATGCCATCGTTTATTTTCTGTAATTGGGAAATCGATAGCCTACTAGACACAATTGTATAAAATACTTTTAATCTATTAACTGTTCATTTGATAACCGAGCGTTATTTTTTGTTTATTCTCTTTTCATGGCGTACCTTTTAAATTATGTTTCTCATGACATTTTATCCACGAGTGTAATTAAAGCGAGGGCACATGTGTTGTCCACCCAGCCTGTTAAATTACACCTGACCATATTAATTTATAAAATTACAGTTATTTCTAATATTAAATTAAATTAAACATGTTAATATACAACAAATAAAATAATTATGACAAGTAATTAAAATATTAAATGGCTTATAGCTCTTTAAAAAATATTACACAAATAATGTGTTTAGATGATTTATACGTATTTAGTTGAATAAATTAGTAAATATTTGATTACACATTATATACAACTTATCAAATTATTCAACTGAAAGCACAGGCATGAACAAGTGTTGGCAATTTGCGACATATGTGTTTTTTGTGTTGGTATATGTGACATTTCAAATGTAAATTAAATATTTACTCGATAAACTTGTTCTTAATCGTTGTACAGAAACAAGTCTTCCTCAGCAGTTTTGTTGAATACGCACATGGGAACAGGGGAGGTTATAAGGTAGCTCTAGTTAACCCAGATTGATCCGCTGATGGCGCGTAGTTTCTGCTAGGACCCTGTAATCTCTTTCTTGGGAATGTGTTTCATTGTTCTGAGTAATTTGCTGAACTGGGGCTTACAGCTGTTAACAGGTGTTGCAAAACAGATTCTGCAGTTGTAAAGTTATATGCGATGATTTGTGATACAATTAGTGTAAAATATAGTTCCCTGTTAAACTACCCCCCCTTAAGTAACTTTCACATACTCACATCCTTTATATGATAGCATTATTTTAACTAATGATCAAGTATGAGCCTCTGTGTCATTCGTGATGACAAGAATTATTATTTGTTACATTTTAGTTATATATCTTATTAATAGCCTGAGAGAGTTCAATGATATACCAAATATGATTACATTATTTATCAACTTTTGCCTGAAAGCTATGTTGGTATCAAATAAAACTGTAAATTTAATTTTAATTTTTTTCCAATATTAATTTAAATTTTGTTTTTCAGATGCTGGATACAAAACCCAAAGGGATGTCGTGGCAAATCCTAGCCACAATTCTGTTTTGTGGATTGTCTTACGTATACTGCGCAACCAAGGTAGATTTTGGATAATTTTTTTATATTAATTAATTAACTTTAGGCAATAATGTTCAAGCTGGGTTGCTTTAATCTATTTATTCGCTATTATTAGTTTATTCTTTCCCAATTTACAGTCCTTATATATGACTTTATATATATATATATATATATAATTAGTATATTATTTTACACAGAAGCTGTTAGAGGGTTACTTTACTGTGTTTTAGGCAGTTTTCCATACATATTTTCCTTACAGTTATATAAAAAAAATACTCGATACGAAGACAAAATACAACTTTCACACAAGTATACGAGAGAATTAATATATGTTTCCATCCAATATTCAATGCTGAAATATATATTTTATAGTCTGTATACCATTAAGTCACATGCCAGTGAATGTTCACTAATGAAGGCAGTGACACGAGTGGCAACGGCGTATTACGCATTCAGGTCGGTGGTCAGAAGAGCATAATTCGATTCTCCGGACCCGGTAATTTCCAAAACTCGTGATCGCAAAGAAAGGGAATTTGCATGAGTTACAAATGGAAATGAGATCGATTGGGTCTTATTTGGGACTGGGACTGAATACGTTCTCCCGAAAAGTGTGGGGCAAGGGATTGTAACGTCCTTGATTGCGAAGTAGAAGACGCGAGACACTCGAACGTAGAAAAAATGCGAAGACCACCACGTTCGGAGATTGTGTCTTCACTAGTGACTTGAGCACACTCGGTCTTTACGGTGGGCAAACGTAGGTAATAACCAATATTGACATTTAATGTTAATCTGAGGTAATATTAATTCGAACTGAACAACCTAATTATTTAATAGTTCGGTTTAGTTATTAATGTATGTACGTTACGACCGATAAATCCATGCGATAATTTAATTTATTTTATTTTCTAAACTAATGGTAACTTGGATCATAACATTTCGTACTGTTAAACTAATATAGAAATCAACTTAGCTACTTATCAAATTAGCTTGACTCTTTGAGGTTCCAAAGGGGATGTTATTTATTTTGGAGGTTTAAAAGATTTAACACCGATACCAGAAGCCATTACGAAAGATTTATAACAGCCATCTAAAGTTAAACTGACGATATCTGGAATTGATAAGGCAAGAACCGCAATTTAATCGGTTCAAGTAAATTGCACTTACAGTTCCCTTACATTAAACGTTAAATGAAACATAAACTTGCGTTTAAAGTTCCCTATAATGATTGGACATTTAACTTCTTAAATAAATTCAGATAAGTGTTGTATTTTGAACTGCTGTGTTTTGAGTTTTTTTATCAATAGGAAAACTGACTCAAACACTATATAACTCTAACGACAAATATTACTTACGTAAGGTCCCTCAATAATAAGTTAGTATATATAGTTTGATCAATACTAAACCACATGAAATGTAGGTCATAAGCCTATGACAATTTAGCCGCTTGAGGGTTTTATTTTATTTTAACAAAAATTAGTTTAAAGTTTTATATAAAATATAACATTTGAGGCATATAATTAAACATAATACAGATATAAACTACATATTACAATATACCAAGATTCCTTTCAAATATAGACTTTTTGTCTTCTATGAAGACATTCATATTTATATAACTTGCTTACCATTTACTCGGCATCAGGACAATTATGACCTTTGATTCAAACAAAGCACAACAACCTAACCAAATTAACCCTAGAAAATAACATTTAAATGTGTTTTCCTGCGAATTGTTCCTCAAGTTCAGTGGCGGACCGACGCTCTCTCCATTGCTCCGCATCACAACAGAAACACAATAGCAACACACTTCCGTGTCGCACATTTCATACCGTGAGGCAACTGGCTTCTTGTCGGCCATCTCCGCCATTCAGGATCCTATCACCATTACAGAAGATCCATAGATAGCCTAAATATTTCAAAATATTGTTTGTTCTAACAAACGCTGTAATTACCTATGGTTTACCAATACTTTCAATATTATGAAATTAAAACTATACCAGAAGTTAAATTGATCTTTTGAATAAATATCATTGACTATATATTTCGACTTATACATTTTGAATAAATATTATATTCTATATATTAGTAACAAAACATAACGAGTTTAAAAAAGAGACATATTACATCATAACTATTCAGGTTTTCTGTGGGCCATTACACTTCCTTAACCATGTTTTCATCATTTGATATTTGCATCCATTGTATAACCGGAAGCCATGCACCTGCCGGCAGTGATGCTCACCGCGAAGGTTAGCTCTGTGTAATTCCTGTGATCTAACACTAAATTACAGGTTTTATCATACCCTTCCACTAATTGAAATGTGTTTAGAGGTCGTCCAAGTTAACATTGCAATGTAATATATTCTCATGGTCGCGCCATCTTTTTGAGCCGTCGGTAAACATTTCCATACGAGGGTATACGCGATCATCATGCATTTACTGACCTCAATTTGTGTTTAAGGTCACGTACCAGCGAGCTGTCATTACTAAATAACATTTTAGGCGTATTTTTGGTGGTGAAATATCTCAAACACCTCGAAATATAGATGAGGTCTTCAATATTAGTCTCAATGATGTCCAATATTGAATCCTATGAAATAAGTAACGTTAAACTTTCTTCAGAAACCTCAAAAAGTTTATTTCCTAGGTGATTGAATAATATTCGTTTATGGTTTTCTTAAATAGTTATTTCTTAGTGGAATCTTAATCTTTATATCATTTTATATTAAATTAAATAATAGGTGCAAGTGAAAACAGTAAACCCAGGTACAGATACCAAGTACTTTTGTATTGTTTATAATTTTTAACCAATTAGTTTTATTGCTTACACAGTACAATTTGCAATCGATCAAATATGTCAAAAGGTGTAAAAGTTATCAAAAATGTTTGAATTACCTGGTGATACTGCCGAGTAATCCTATGTAATGGTACAACTACCACTGTATTATGTAAACGCATCACCACCACAACTACCACTGTATTATGTAAACGCATCACCACCACAACTACCACTGTATCATGTAAACGCATCACCACCACAACTACCACTGTATCATGTAAACGCATCACCTCCACGACTAACACTGTCATGTTTTTGCCATCATGTAAACGTTATGCAGTTATATGCAGCACCCAACAAGCTGACATTGATGGACAGCTAACATTGATAAGTAGACGCGTGCATGATCACCTCGCTGGTCTATATCCATAAGCTGGTTTACATAAACAGTAATCTACCTACATCTGTTAAAAATATAATATATTTTATATATATATTTATATTTTGAATTCCACTCTCAATATTTTCATTATTTTGTTAAAACAGGTTTTTGTCTTACCACCAATAATGCAATGTAATGTCACGTTAGAATCTAGCCCGTTATGACAGTTGAAATTGCCAAGGTCTGTTTTTTGTTGAATATATTACAAAGTGTTCGCTACCCTTTGTTTTGCCTGTGTCACGCTCGCCCCACTGGCCCGGCCTCAGTCCTACAACCTTTCCCCGGGACGGACCGTCACGACCGGACGGATGCGGCACTGGGCCCCGGGAAACGCCACCAAGGCTCTGGTTGTGTAACTAGCCACGTCTTATCTGTGGTGGGGTGGTGGGCAACGTAGTTTAGAAGCTACTAGCTGTGAGATGCCGCTACGTTTTTTAAGTGGAGTGATCAGCTACTAAAGCCAAGCGGCATTTTTAAACTTTTATTTTTATTTGAAATTATTATTATTATTAAACAAACTAATGTGATATTCACCAAGGCTTAATATCTTAAATTCTACTAATACTTCTGGATTCCCTTCGAAATTCGACTGATACAATAATAAAGTTGGGTATTCCGGTGCCCTGAAGGAAAAGTCACCAACAACAAAGTATTTGTAGTTTTATCTAGTTTAGCACAACGTGACGTATCACAATTTCACTCCGTAACTTTTAATAATACTTTGAATCCTATATATTAAAAGGAACTGTTTTTTTTTAGATTCTGAGACAACAATTTAACGGGTTTAATTTTTTTTTTAGATAGGCAATTTTTAGTAGAAGGAATTGAATTTAGGAGCAACATATTATACGAATTTGATTTTAATTTTCATGAGTCGTTCGGCGAAACATAAATTTTAAGTTTGTTTTCAAAGAACTTTAAAATTACGTGGAGTAAACATTACGTTTTAATAATTATCTTTTTAAGTGTATGCGGGCAAGGTCGCAGCAAGCTATTAGTTTGTAAATACAATTATTCATTAAGTCTTTAAAAATCAGATCTAGAAAGCTAAAAGAAAATCACTGCAAAAAAGTGCCAAAGTAAGCATACCATAAACTGTGCAATGATCCATGAAAATCAATTTGTTCCCCTACTGTGCCTTAAGTTTACCATGTTATTGATAACTTATAATGAAAAATGTATAAAACTTGTTACCAATACACCAATAACTAAAAGGATAGTTCATTTAAAAATTCACAGGCTTGTTATGTGGACTATTTTCAATAAAAAATGTCATATATTTTGGTATCATATTTCTCATAATTTACAAGCTATTGACGTTTATAATATTTTTATTTGTTTATTTCAATTTCATAAATTATTTTTAGGCAACACAATATAAACGGACCATAAAATATTACATTGAATCAAAATTAACAGTAGTTATATAGAAAATATGTTTTTAGGACTTTAATAAAATAAAAAATTTAGGTTAATGCTATATTAATCTAAATTTTACATTTAAAACTAACTTTTTAATAACAATCGATGTTGCCGTTTATAGTTTCTGCCTTAGAGGATGATTCTATATCTTAAAAGCTTTCCCATTTATTGTAGATAATAATATTATTAAGAGATTAACACATTTATTTCCCTAATTTTAGTATTGACTTTTTTTTAAATGAGCTTACTTTTCCTGAAATTAACCAATAATTTAAAGTGACAAAAACATTGGAATCAAAACAAAAACTTTATTGGTGTTTTATTTTTTTATTTTATTAAACTTCTAAAAGTTGCATTCCCCTATAATTACCGTATATTCTCATACGTTGTAAAGGTTTTATGGTCCTACGTGCACATTTGTTGCCTAAAAGTGATTTATGATATTGCAATACGGAGGTTATAACAATAATTTAAAACGTCAATAGCTTGTGAGCTATGAATAATATTATATGAACATATATAACCTTTTTTAAATATTCAATATAACAAATCTGTGAAGTTTGGTCGTCAACTTTTGAGTCATCCTGTATATCTATTCAAAAAATAAATACTTAAAAACATTCCAATACATAAGTATATTCGTTATGAGGCGCTGGTTATTAATGATTCACTAAAGCCTCGATTTTAAGAATATCTCTTTTATTATTTTTAGCCTGGTAAACTTGTGTTACCTTAGCCAACTGAAAAGGCAGTGGGAATGAAAATGTTTAAATATATTTATAAATGTAGTTTTTAAAACTTACAACGAAGAAACGTAGTAAAAGTATATAAAACATACAACTGTAGAAACAATTCATCATTCATTCAGTGCAAACCGCTGGTAAATCGGGACGATTGAATTCTCAGACGAACCGTCCAAACAACTGCAAAAGTAGTTTACCTCCCGATGAACACTATAAAAGAACTCTTATTCTTGTCTTTTACCCATTTAATGAAATTATCGCCAACATCTTGTCAAACGTTTGTAAATCAGGCCACGGGAAGTCTTAGACGAACCGTACAAGGACTTAATTTTCCGTTTTAAAAATAAGGATTGCCCAATTTGTTTAGATGAAGAATCATAAGAAATGTTTTTATTTTCTTTTGAGATACGAGAAGTTTGGAAAAAAACTTCATTATTTGGAGTAAAGTAGTTTTAAAAAAGCAAATATGAAACACCATCCTTGTAGGCCTACGTAACCTGGATTTTTTTTAAACAAGCAAAATGATGTAGTTTAAAAATGGTGATAAAAATACCTCGTGTTTATAAGTTACTATAGGCAACGGTTTTAGGTCATGCATCTAGAAAAAAGATGTTTTTACATAAATAAAGTAGTAAATCAAAGCGGTCTTAATATTCCAATAGTAAGTTGTTTTAACCATAGACTTGAACAACTATATTACCCAGTGGGTAGCATTTAATGTTTCTATTTAATATATCGAGCTATATTGTTAAAAATGCAATTTTCCTTGGATTTTATAACAATAAATAGTTTTTATGATTAGTAGTACTATTTTATGAATGCGGATTAACTCAATAGCCGTTTATTGAACTGAAACGCGACCAGGTCACGACGAAGATTTCGATTCACGATTAGTAACCAATTTCTGGTCAAGGTCTCACAAGCAATAACCCCGAACCAAAACACTTCCCAAGATATGGACCGATCAAATTCCTTTGAAGGCCGAAACTAAACTCGACCTTAAGTCAATGTGTTAAAATATTATTGTATTTTTAAATTGGCTGAACGCAATAAAGTGAATGCCATGACCTCTCAAAACACAAAGCACATCACATATTGACCCAAGTTATTAGTCAGGGTAGTTTTGCATAAGCTATTACACAACTCTCAACGCATTTGAAAACAATGAAGCCTGGTAACTCCATTTTGAATATGTTTAAAGTATTTTTATCACGGTTAATTTACAATTAGACGTTTGTTAATAATTAAACAAAACAACTAAAGGGTCAAAGAATCCTTACTCAGTGTTTGAATTTTAATCACTTGAGGCCTTATTGAAATAAAGTTCGTGGAGTAATGTAACGCGCCTACGAATTTGTATGTAATCAATTCAAATTATTGAATTTATAGTTAGGCATTTATTAAAAATTGTTAGCCAACTAATGTTTTATATGAAATTTAAATTGTATATAATTAGGTATATTTTATTTCACCTCAGTGATCAATGCAAATTCCATCACCACTATTTTATCATATTACTTGTATCATTTATATTTCTTTAACACGTTTTCTCACTGTACGCTCTTTGTGAGTCGTTCTTTTAGATGCTAACATGCTAGAAAAATAATATAAAACTATCATTGTTATTAAAGTTTATAGTATTTGTAACAAGAAATATTAATTACTTGTTACAAATTCTATAAACTTTAATAACCATGATAATAACCATAATAAGCATGATTTTATTTATTACCAATACTTCAATTGTATTATGATGGTAATAATTTTCACTGATAATAGAAAACCTGTAATAATTTTTAATATATTATAGGCTTTTTATAAATGTAACTAATGGTTTATAGGTAATGATCGTTTATGGTAATGAGTTTCCTTAGAATTACTCTCGCTTGTACGTTTCTTGATAAATGTTTCCCGTTGTAAGGCACAAAGACCACAAACTAACCTCAAAATTCGCTCACCATGACAATGAGGGTGTTACAACACAGTGGTGTGCAACTACTGGCTGCTCGCTGCTGACAGCAGCGACCGGGCTTCGTCTCCACCAACGCCATGAGGGCGTTTTCGCAACTAGCCTCTAAATAACCTCTCACGATCTGCCAATAAATCTACTCGTGGATCTTGAAAATATCTGTAAATCATCAGTTTGACCGTCAGAAAAGAAATTACGCAGAGGTATTTCTCCAACGATCGAATCATTCTTTGGATTCATGTTATCAAGGTCTATTGACTTGGGTTGTCATTTTCATTAAACCTATAGTGTAATTGTATGTTATTGTAAAAGTAATCTTTATTAAACAAAATCATGGTTTACTAAAATTACAGTGAATGATTATGCATAGTATAATCCTAGTTACTACATTTTCAAATTAATGTCCAAAAAATTAGAAAATATGTATAATGGTTTCTTTTAAACACTATATTTTGTAGTTCAAATTAAAGTTTCGAGCTATAAATTAACAGTTTCTATGAATTACAATTTGCATTAAATAAGAAATACCTTGTCAAAATTAATTTAATAAGTAAATTACCTTCACTTATTACATAGTGCGTTAAGAGTATTTGTTATGACACTTTCAGACAAATGAATGCTTGTCTGCAGCATAAATCACACATTACAACAATGGGTTAGAGCTTATAGGTGATGACAGGCGACCTCTGCCACTGAGCCCACACTCCAGGGCCGAAGGTCGGTTGAGCCCTGTGGGACAACTCTCGCGTTGCCACAGATTGATATAAATGAGGATCCCATTGTAATTATATTCCAGGTTTTGGCTGGACTCCGATTTCGAGGAGGAGGCCTTCTATTCGCCTACATCGCGGTTGGCCAATCCGATTGCGTCAAGTTATAAATTAGACAATCCTACGCGCGCTTTCTATATAATAAAAAGGAGATTCTTGTGGGGCTGCATGTTTAACTAAATTAAATTTCTACCCGATCTTTTGGTTAACGTCTCTGTATGTTAATCCAACATTTGTAGTTTTAGATTAAATAAGAATAATCAAAATTCCAAATAAATTTTCCGCTTATGTGGTAAGTTGTATTTATTTAGTAAACTAATTTTACTCTTTTGGAGAAAAGGAAATTGTTAATAAAGACACCCAGTTCAATCCTTTGAGTGCCAATCTAATGGCTGGAGTTGTTAAATCTGTGTTATTTTGTTGATTTTCTTTATATATTGAACACGGGTACTGTGTTTTTAGGCGGCAAATTCAAAAGCCGTTATATCGGTCCATGGGAGTCAAAGGAATAAACACAGGGAAATTATAGTTTTTTTAATGATGATGTATTAACTTGACCACCTGCGGATTGTTTGAATTCATTACATATATATTATAAATTATATACATATTTTTAGCTTACGTAAAAAGTTGTATTTTTTAAGTAAACCAATTTTTTTTAGCAGCTTTGGCTTGTGAAAATACCCCGTTTCATACCCAGTTTGACAGGAAAATTATGGGTTTTCTTTAATGATAATGTATTGACAATACCATCTGCAACCTGATAATTGTTAGAAATAATTATAATGGGAATTACATTTTATTCTAGTTACAAAACCGTAACAGGACTAAAACAAGTATAATGAAGAGAGTCATTAGTCTCTCGTAATGTGAGACACAACGCTCACAATCCCATCAGTGGTGTCGCAAGTCGTAATTTAATATTCATATTACTTTACTTATTAAACTGAAGCAAATTATTGTAAATGTGAAAAGTAGTAATGTGTACTTAATACACCCATATCTTCCATTAAACACAGGCATTTAGGTAGTATAGAGGCATTCCAGCTAATGCACTGCAGTGGTGGGTTCGTGTAGCTAAATTACGTTAAGGACAAAAATACTCATCACAATTTATTTCCACAACATAAAATATATTTAGCTTGATAAAAGGTACGAACTCGATCAAGGAAAAAACCGATTAATGAAGTAAATATTTTAAATTGAGGCTTGTGGATTTAATCCACCCTGTTTGTTATTTGCTTTATGCACCATATTATTGACAACTCTATTAATTATATCCAAGTTGACATTCATGCTTATGATTTTTCTGCATTACTTCGATTTATAAGAGCATAATTAATGTAAAGTTTGGGGTTTACGGTTTGCTCACTAAGAAGCTTTATTAATCGATAAAGATCTATAAAATGTTCTCTGTTGTGTTATAAATCGTGTCGATGTTTCATTGAGTGCTGGGTTTGTGAACACTAAGTACCATCCTAAGCGTTATTGCCCGTCTCGAACTGCTTTATCGCAGATAATGGTGAAATTACAGCCATATCCGTGATGCTAAGCAGATACATGCAGGCAGATTCAAGTTACCTATCTCCTCAGCATTCACTTGGTGTTCACTCGGCGTGACGTAATCCTTGCGACGTGACTGTGATCGCTGGCTGGTTGTGTATGTGGGCTTACAAGAGTTTTACTTATTGGGTAACGTAGAGCGACTTGATCCTCAACTTTGCATCTTAATATCTAGCCTTCCAATAAATGGTTGCCACTCTCATTGTTTATTAGTGAATTTCCTATGGAAAGTGAACTATTAGCATGACCCGCACGGTGAAACTTAAGCCCGGAACCACCATAGAAGTTCCTATCGTGACCCCCTGAACACGTTTTGGGGGTTCATTCAAAATTGTATATATATATATATATATATATATATATATTTATTTATATATATATATAATATATATGTGTGTATGCACTCTAGCGGTCGCATTTTTTGTCCGATTTACTTCAAATTTGGTAGGGACGTTTCTTTCTATAATCTGTTGGACAAGTTCGTTGGGCAAAACAATCGGAAAACTCTAAACCCCTTTTTTAGGGATTAATCTGTCAAATTTTGAGATTTTGGATCCAAAAAGGGTCAGAAAAGCCCCGGATGTGAAATTAACGCATGTAAAAAGATGGGAATAAGTGTGGCGAAACATTTAAGCCCTCTCTCGTCATTCTAGCATAAATATTAACTAAGTTATTAAAGAAAATATGTATCGACCAAACACAGTACGTTGTCTTATGGGGGTTTTACATTAGAAAAGCCTATTATTCATTTGTTGTTGTACTTTTATCATCCCCAACAACCTCACGCCTACTTTAGAGCCTGACTGGACCTTCTTCTAACCTTATAATGCGCAAAATTGTATTCTCAGCATTGCAGGTAAATAGAACCAGGAGCATCAGAACAGCCAAAAAATCAATATTTTCAGTTTTTAATAAAAATTGGAATAAATGTATATTTTTAACTGATTTTGAGTTGTTATAGTTTTTTATGTGGAAATTCACTTCTCTCACGTCAGCGTGCTGCGTGCGAACTCGTTTAATTTTAATTTTGTTATGACTACAATTAACCTAAAATCTATTACAATTGATGTTTCATACGCACCTGAACAGTAATACATTTTTACTTGAAGTGCTCGAATCGAAATATATAAACTTGATCAAACGGGCAAGTTGTTAAAAGTTTTTTTTATTTTTTTATTGTTGAAGAATAGCTGAATTTATAAATAATAGTATAACTGATTTGGGAGTTTGGAGACTCTTGTTATCTCACCGATGGTACCTTGAAAATTGCCATAGATAAGTATGTTAAATCAGTAGATTTTTGCAAATTTGTGAACAAATTTATGAGTCATATATTTCCAAAGTTTTTATATTTTTTCCTCATATCATAAAACGGGGTTCGGTCTGATGTTTTTACAAACGACACGTTTTCAATATTTATGGCCAGACACGTTTTTCTGAAATCTAAAATCTAACGTTTCTACAGGATAAAAATATCACTACACTACCACATGAAGATACTTATCAAGTGTAATCAAAATATAAATTCGTAAATACGTGATGCATTACAACATTTGATTTATTCCCATAGGATTCATATTACACATGTTTGCTGCAGCAGGGGCCAAAAAAGGGCTTTATAACCAAATACCAATATACCACGTACCATATTTTTATATACTGACCACATTTGTGATTGGAATGCATGTATCGAACGTTTTAGTATGGGATTTAAATATCACTAAACGACGGTTCGTATATTTGTTTACTGACTAAATCTATTGATGGAAATAAATGTATCTAACACGTTTTTTGTAGGTTTTAATACTTGTATTTTGATCTAAATTAACATGACTGCAAGATTAATAGGTTTTTGTTATAAAATTACAACTTTTGTATCCGTAAGTGTTAATCAAGGAACTAAAATAGGCATGCCAATCGAAGTTTCCTGCTTGGGACCATCGACCACCAAAGGACGGTGATGACATTGACACAGTAACATCCTCCTTCCTACGAGGCCTTGTCTAATTCCACGTAATGAGATGGTTTACAAGTCTCTGGACGTCTTTCGATACCAATGAAGGTCTGCCTATTGAACATATTTAGCACCTTATACCCAATACCACACTTATAGGAGCAACCGTAACAAGATAATAGTTGATCCTGAGGTTTGACAGAAGAAATGTACTTAACTGAATTATAATTTTCTTAGATCAACTGTGTTAAGTAAATATATAACATTCCAGCAAAATTTTATTAGTTGGCATGATGCAACTAGCCAGTTACCGCTGTAACAGTAATACTATGTCATGACGATCACTTTGAAAATATATTTCTTAAAATGTTATTAGTGTTTTATATTTATCAAACAAAAATTAATATGTAATACTAAGAATACTTTTGATATATAAATTCCATTTACCCCACAAGCGTAAGAATAATTAGTTCTTCATTGTTTTTTGTATATCCATACTGTAATTTGCCGCTCAATGGCAGGAGGTGGAGCTTATTGAGGAGGAGGTAATTGGACTTGGGTCCCACGAATGCTGAATCTGGTTCAGCTGTTAACCTTTGTTACGAAATTTAATCAGAATCCCACACTCTTAGTATACATAAATAGCATTACCTGATTATAAATGTAATGTTTCATAATTTTCCACAATCGCAAACGCTGGTAATCCAGGTCATGCCGTAGGCAAGGAATGATATTTTCTCCGTCACTGATACGGGCTATCTCCCCCTCAGGTCATATGAATGTTGATATACTTGTAAGATATGGAAAATGTGGAGAAGCAACTGCATAAAATGGAATATGGGACAAGTGTGATTGCCTTTACACATTTTTATAAGTGCTGCTGTTCGCATTTAATAAACACCAAAAACGGATTATACATAAAGGTTTATTTCAGTAGCATCAGTAGTCAGTAACAACTTCCCAATGTATATGACTGGTTGATTGTTGTTTATAAAGTAATGCTGAAATTTGTACTATTAATTTTATGATTTTTTATTTCCATCGAAACTTAAATAAACAAAAACAAAACGCAGTTAATGTTCCAATTTGCTTTTTGAGCCAATTGATGTAGGTTGGGAGCATTTTTCAAATTTTAATTTACACTTTGAACACTGCTCTATAAATTTACTGGTATGGACAACAAGCATAAATATTTACTTGAAATATAAAAATTATATCGTAAGTTTTTTCTCAACGACGAGTAAAATGTATTAAAATTGTAGACAGAAAGATATTTTCACAACATAACAAATATAACCACTAACTATTTAAAAACATTTAAACACGTACACGACGAAATCGCAGAGTGGTTGGAGTAAATGCATATAGGAGATGGATGCATTTTGCTTGTAACCCTCAGTTTTAATTAATTTTCAAGAAAATCAAAAATTGCCTTCATTTGGTTAGCCAATTTATCTAATGTAACCTCCACAAAGATGTTACCTCTTCCGTTGACCTTAAAACCGATAAATACAATCCGAATATTATTATCTATTTCTCCTCACAATTTGCATACTTATCGTTGACCATTAGTTGACCTTTAGTAATCAAAAATAATCTGCTCGTGACCTTGAAACATCTCTCATTCTTACAAATTCGTAAATTGTCTTGGTCCTCGCATTATCCTCGCTTAGTTGTGATCGACATGATACTCTCATCGTCTTAAAAACTCTTATCTTCAGGCTTCACATTATTGCTGTCCCAGACATAACTTATGCCTATAGAGTCGAGGTATTTTTTTGTTGGCTTCGCTGTCCTTGTGCATTTAGTTTCATTATATGTGTATAGTTTGCAGTTTTTAATAGCTCGACCTTTTTAAACTTGTAAAGTGATTTAATAATCTGTATGAATTTTAAATGTTCGTTTTGTTGTATCACATGTGGACAAATCCGAATTTGAGTTAATTATAATTAAATTAATATAACAACTTAGATAATGTGTCTACTACTTAGCACAATTATACCAACATACCAGCCAGCAATCAACCAGCATACTGCGTAGCGGGTGTTGTGTAGTGCTGAGACAAGTTCTGAGGAGGCCTGCTCCGGAACATATGTACTAAGTTATTCATATTTCTATTCCTCTTTTCCCACCACGTTTGCCAACTTCGCTTTGGACAATTTGAGACATACTAAATTTGGATTGTGAAAATATATCCGTCTTGAAAGTACTCACTGACGGCCATTGCGAAACGCTAGGAAAGAACACACCTAGTTATTCAGTTTCAAATTTGCTAATTGTAAAAAAATATTTATGTAACATACAAATGAATTATTTTATAGTCTTAGTAAATATTGAAGTCCACAGCTACAAACCCCTCGCTGCTATGCACCACGTGGGTTAACAGACTTGGTCAGTAATGTTTATGGAATCCCTTGCTATCCTCTGCTCCCAGGACCTTGTAGTCACGACGGGTCCGGACGTCAACATAGGTTATGCGTTCTACAGACCTGGGCCTACAGCCGTTATTTCCACAGCAGCCGTGACGTCACTGACAATCGGTAGGTTCTAGAGGCAGAAAAAGAGGACCGCTCTTGGCATTACTGATAGCGTCCTCATAGGCGATACTAACGTCACTTTACTTATCTTCCGCATATATATATATATATATATATATATATATATATATATATATATATATATATATATAATACATTTAAACACGTACACGACGAAATCGCAGAGTGGTTGGAGTAAATGCATATAGGAGCATAAATGATTATAGGATATATAAAATAGAACAAGTATTCCCATCCCAGCACCACAATTAGTTCATTCTGTTAATTAAAGAGGAAGTTAAACAAAAATGAAAAACGCAAAACCTTTATAAAATGAAGTACCTAAAGTTCATAGATTCACCAAATCTTCTTAACAACTTACTATGAGTAATTTAATTTTAAATACTTGTAAATATTGAAACAAATTGCTAGTCCGTTTGTTTAATTTTGCAATTAAAACCTTTACTGAAGATGATTTCAGATTGTAACTCAAAATATACCTTTTGAAGTACAATTTGTATATTATTTACTGTAGTTAGGAATGACGAAATAAGTTTTAATAATAATTACGCCATAACGAATAACACGTACTGGAATTAATTTATTACCTTCCGCAATTAGAGTATTGAAATATATAGATTTTTATTTTTGAATATCAGTTGATACATATTTTTCCAGTTGTTACTTCAAACATCAAAACCATCATGAATCCATCATCAATCAATCAAATAAAAACTCCAAAAGTGTGTCATGCTATCATACCATTATGCATATTCAAATTCTGTAATATAGTATACAATGAAATCAATAGTAATCATAAAGGAATCAATTGTCTTTGTTTTGTTTTTTTTGTAAAGGAATTAAATGTCTATGGATGAATAAGGAGTTATTCGAAAACACTAGACTACATAGAGGGATAGCTTAAATATGATGACAAATTATATGATTTAAATATGTTTAAATGACAAACTAAAATAACTGTTCTGTCTTTAACAATTTTTTATCATAAAGTAAAATACAAACGAAAGAAAAACTGCAGCGTTTTCGGAGGTACTGTTATACTAACTCACATTACAGTTTATTTGTTATAATGGAGTTATAAAAAAAGACGTCTTTGATGTTTGTGGATATAGCAATCACGTCATAAAGTGATCTAGGATGGCCCGGTTTGATCCTAATGGAATTATGAAAGCTTTTGTAAATATTTGTAACTGCGAAAAATCACTTATACTGTGATATTAATAGATATGTATCGGTTTGACTATTTTAAATCAAAATCTTCAAAAAGGTTTTGCTATAGAAATTCCCTTTTAAAATAAAGTGAACATTAAGGGGAGTGTATCAATCTTTGAACAGTTATATTGTCAGTATTGGAAACCGTTTGGACGACTCACATTTCAAGTTCTTTAAAGAGCAATAATTGATAATTTCTTGGAACTCAAAAAAATAACACTTTCTAAAGAATTTTCTATCCTGTGGTTCTTTCTACTCACAAAACTGTTAAAATTCTGCCAGAATTGTTTTAGAATTTATTTTATATTGTGGAACTTTTAGTTACCCTATGTACCAGACTATTTGTTGATACCTTTTATTTCGATTTTATAAACGATTAAAAATGAATATTTTCGCTAAAGTAACAAATTTTCTATATGATTTATAATATGCTATTATTATACGCACAAAATTTCGATGTTTTTTCTTAACAATAAAATGCCGCTTCCAGTAAGAGAGCCAATTTATAAAAAATTAGGTGTTAATCGAAAACTCATCTATTTAGCATTTTTTATAGCAGAATCATATTATTTGTTCACATTGCATTATAATCGATAATACTCTTATCTACAATATAATATGATTTGTTTTATTAAATGCAAAGACGTTACAGGGCCTATAACGTGTTTATAAAACGTGTTTATATCAGGTTAAGTAATAAGAACTCTTAACATATCATGAATACATCGTTAAAGTTAAGCATTAAAGGAAGATATTTAAACAAGAATGTAAATCTCGATGGTGCGTGGCGAGATTCAGGGAAGGTCTATAAACAATATGCGGTGCGTGCCACTGCCAGCGGCTTGTTGAAAATAATCTCAGGTATCCTCCGATCTCAGGCTACTCCATACGATCCCCCTAGTAGTGGAGAAACAGGAAAGAGGCCCCAGAATCGGCGCCTTTTCCCCATGTTATTCTTATGGGGAGCCGTTTTTGCACCGACGCCAGCTCCCGCCTATAGAGCTCCCGCGCGTTGGCCAATACTAATGTCCAACCCCTGCCTATATTAAATATATTGTCCCCATCCCTCCTCTATATTTTTAAAAATTAATTTTCAAATTCTAAAAAACTATCTTTGGTGTTTACTGTCCGATTTGTCTGCAATTTGGATATGTTATTGTCCTAGTGTTTTAATAAATTTCACATTTCCCAAATTCACCATTTCCAAATGTGTGTTAATACCTAAAATGTGTATGTAAAAAATAATATTGCACGACCAAATTGGAAATTTTTTTAATTTTTGCAGTAATTAAACTGCAAAAATGTCTTATTTTAGAGTTAAAAAATATGTTTTTATTATTTAAAAAAGATAAAATTTTAAAATTTTCAACCAAGGATATATATAGAAGCCCCAAAACCACCACCCTCATTCCAACAAAAAATGTTGACCTGTGCACAGTGCTCCACGTCTTACTCCAACAGAAGCAATTTATTACGCCATTATCGACTTGTTCACAAAGTTATTCCTAAAATTTGTAAAATATGTCATCAAATATTTAACAATAGCAATTTTAAAATGCATATGTTAGAGAACCACAATACTTGTAATGTGTGTAAGAGAGTCATCACCCGGAACAAACCCCGCCACCACCTACGATGTGACAAGCGACCCTATAATGTGTTTAAGTTTTACGGCGAGTCCGCGGATATATTAGACACTCTCCAATCTTGTCCTCTACCCATCAAATGGATTCTTATTAGGAGAGTAAAATTCATCAAACACTCAGTGGACAATAATGGTGATTTAATCATTGACAAAGAATGTATTGCTGATTTTCGAAGTTTAACTAATTTATCAATTGAGAAAGCACAGCTAAAGACTCAAATTGAAAATTCACTTTTAAAAATCGATACCTCCATGCATAAGTATCAAGCTCAAGGCAGTGGATGGATATATGACCGCACCAAATACTGGCAGTTGCATGTTTATAAATATAAGCCCCTAACTCCCAAATCATACATTCCCACGCCAGAAAATATAAAATCAAAACATGCTGTTTTAAATATTAAAAACACCGATAATAAATGTTTCACCTGGAGTGTTTTAGCAAGCTTGAATCCAAGGAATCGTAAAGAAAATGCAAATCGAGTAGTTCACTACGAACTCTATGAGGACCAGTTAAATATGACAAATATAAAATATCCAGTAAAAATATCTGACATTGATAAATTTGAAAAACAAAACAACATAAGTGTTAATGTATATGGAATTGAAGGAAAAACAATATATCCACTGAGAACAACTAAACTAAACGACAATACTCACGTCAACCTGCTGCTTCTAAAACATGGTCAGAAATCACATTACTGTTTAATTCGTGATTTTGATAAGTTAATGTTTAATTCTACAAAAGATGACCATAAGAAATATTTTTGCAAGTTCTGTTTGCAACATTTTGGCACCAAAGATATATTGGAACGTCACACAACACACTGTAAACCCCTTGATGCTCAAAGAGTACAAATGTCTGAAAAAGATACACTACAATTTACGAATTACAAATATCAACTTAAAGCTCCCTTTGTGATTTATGCAGATTTCGAATGTTTTATAAACGGCGGCAAACACACTCCTTCTGGATTTGCTTATGTTGTGGTGAGAGACTCTAAAATTATTTACGAAGAGTTGTACAGCGGTGAAAATGTGATGGATGTATTTTTCGAAAAGTTATTTAAAACCTATGACTTTATTAAAAGTCAGATGGAAGTATATGTTCCCCTTGTAATGACTGCAGAGCAAGAGGCATCCTTCCAAAACTCTAAATACTGTCACATATGCCAACAGCTGTTACTGGGTGATAAAGTGCGCGACCATTGCCATCTAACAGGCAAATTCCGAGGACCCTCCCACAACGCTTGCAATTTAAACTATAAAGTAACCAAGAAAATTCCAATATTCTTCCACAACCTTAAAAACTATGATGGTCATTTAATAATGCAACACTTGGGAAAACTCAATCGCAAATTGAATTGCATAGCCAAGGACATGGAAAAATATATATCGTTCTCTGTTGATGATTTGGTATTTTTGGATTCCTACAACTTTCTGTCTCTTCCCTTAAGCAAATTAGCTTCCAATTTAAATACATTTAGATTTATAGACAATCCACTACTACAACGCAAGGGCGAATTTCCATACGAATACATGACAGGACCAGAAAAGTTTTTAGAGACCCTACCACCCATAGAGGCATTTTACAGCAGCCTAACTAAAGAATGTATATCTCCTGTGCAATATGAACATGCTAAAAACGTATGGAATCATTTTAATATAAAGAATTTAAAAGAATATCACGATTTATACCTTAAAACAGATGTGTTGTTATTGGCTGATGTGTTTGAGACATTTAGGGACTTGAGTTTAAAGGATTATAAACTCGACCCTGTCCACATGTACTCACTGCCTGGACTAACATGTGAGGCGTGTCTTAGAATGACCGGCATAAAATTACAGTTATTTAGTGACATTGACATGCATTTGTTTATAGAACATGCCATTAGAGGCGGTGTAAGCATGATTTCCACGCGCTATGCTAAAGCCAACAATAAGTACATGGGCGAACATTATGACCCAAATCAAGAAAGCACCTATCTTGTATACTTAGACTGCAACTCGCTATACTCTACAGCAATGTGCGAGTCGTTGCCCGTTGATGGCTTTAGATGGACAAACGAGAAAGATTATAAAGCCAACAAAAATGAAAACTTTGGATTTATTTTGGAAGTTGATTTAAAATACGATAAAAGTTTACACGATTTGCACAACGACTACCCGCTCGCACCAGAAAAAATGAATGGAAAATTAATACCAAACTTAAATGACAAAACCAAATATATTCTACATTATAAAGCACTAAAAAAATACGAAGAACTGGGTTTGGTAGTTACAAAATACCACAGAATCTTAAAATTCAGACAATCAAAATGGCTCGCACCCTATATTAATTTTAATATTGAAAAGCGACAAAAAGCTGAACATGATTTTGAAAAAGACTTTTACAAACTGTTAAATAACAGTCTCTTTGGTCGAACAATTATGAACCAACGCAAGTTTCGTGATATACATCTTGTAGATGAGTCTATGTTAACAAAGTATGTTACAAAGCCAAGATTTGACTGCAGCAAAAAGTTCGATAACAACTTGCATGCTGTGCATTTAAATAAATTAATTGTAAAGTTTGATAAACCAATATATTTAGGAATGACCATTTTGGATATCAGCAAAGTAATCATGTATGATTTCCACTATAATTATATGTCAAAATTTAAGAATAAAAAGTTCTTAATGACAGACACGGATTCTCTGATGTATTCTATAGTAACAGAGGACTTTTACAAGGAAATACAAAGCGACTTGGACCGTTTTGACACCTCTGCATACAGTAAAGACCATTTCTTATACTCTGATAAAAACAAAAAAGTTACGGGCAAGTTTAAAGATGAATTAAATGGTCAAATTATGTATGAATATTGTGGTTTAAGGCCAAAATTATACTCTTTCATTCCTCTACAGTGGTTATACGAAAAAGAAAAGCAGCTAGAGGTTAAGAAGGCAAAAGGAGCTGACGGCGCTACAGTTAAACATCTCTTAAGACACCAACACTACTTACACTGTCTTGCAACTGGAGAAGATTACTACGAGAATGTTACAAGAATTAAATCCACAAACCACCGTCTGCAAACATTAACGATGAACAAAAAGGTACTCTCTTTTGATGACGACAAGAGGTTTATTGTGGATGGCATCAACACCCTTGCCCTTGGTCACTATAAAATTGGTCAAACATAAATCTGTATTTGCCATTATTCTTTGGCCTTTCCTTGTCTATTACAATAAAGCCATATTTAGTCCTATCCCAGCACTGATGGCAGAGATTTCTAAATTGGTTAAATGAAAAATCATTTCCCACATGATTGTTATACACATGTTTTAAATTTAAATCGTCTTGTTTAAATAATATTAGGAAATTAACATTGTCACGTAAATGTTTGTTTACTTTACTGTAAGATTGACACAAGTAAAAACTGCTAATATTTTTGTGTCTGCCCATTGAGAAAAATTGTGTGATATTTGGACTATTTATGTCGTCAAATACAACTATGGAGTGTGATTCTACATCATTTGGTGTGATTTCACAGTTTGAATATGTGTGTAATTTAACTTCATCACACAGACGGAATATTTCAATTATTTTTTTATATTTTTCTTGTTCTAAAGATTTGGATATTATATATAAATTTGTAAACTTTAATCCTTGTTTTTTTACAATTAAGTTATAAATTACAACAGTCTTCCCCGAACCACTGGGCCCTATTATAAGACAGCGAATATTATTAGGAAATAGGCCCAACTTCTTTGGTGTATTTTCTTTATGTGCTATTTTAAATTTGTTCTTTTGTTGAATAAATGACATTTTTTATATAATGGTGTATTTTCTTTATTGTGTTGATTCTTTGAATTTTTTATATAATAAAAATGGCAAAGAGAAAGTGTAAGAAGGGTAAGGGATTATTCTTAAAGCCATATAGAGGCCGTGGCTTGTTAAATACCCTTATAAACAACCTTCCTTTCCCACTCCACATCCCGTCGTATTCATATTGTGGTCCAGCAACTAATATACGTGAAAATTTAGCCAAAAATGTACCTCCAAAAAATAAGCTAGACTCTTATTGTAAAGAGCACGACATATTCTACATGAATAATCCTGATACAGCCGCCCGGAACAAGGCAGATATGAGATTAGCGGACCAGGCTTGGACTGGGGTTTCGGCAAAGGACGCCAGTCTGGCCGAAAAAGCAGCAGCTTATGCAGTGACAAATTTGATGAAGGCTAAGGCAAAAATGGGAATGGGATTAAAATTTAATAAAAAAGATGGACAACTTTCAGCTGTTAGAGGCAGCAAGAGACGTGCCTCACTTTCGAGGGGTGTACCTAAAAAACGAGCTAAGAAAACTGAGACCAAAAGTAAGAGAATGTGGAATTATTAATTTAGACAGTGACAGGGGCACACATTGGACAGCATATCGTAAAAATAAAGATATTGTAATATATTTTGACCCTTTCGGAATACAGCCTCCAAAAGAGGTAATTGAATATTTTGTACCATCTAAAATTTACTATACAACTGATCAAATACAAGATTTAAACAGTTCCATTTGTGGAATTTTATGTTTATCATTTCTGAAAAATTTTAGTTTATAAAAATGGATTCATTTACTATAACATTCACAGGTACAGAGCCAGAGTTGAAGTCGGTGTTCTTTCCTCCTATAGAATTAAATGGTGATTATGTAATTGGGCTGGTAGATTTTCAAAGTTATAATTCTATATTTAATGTTAAAAAACCTCTAAATACTTTGACATATTACAAAATGCACAAAATTACAACCCCAAAAGGGGAGGTCACAATTGACGAATTAAACCGGGCATTGGATGGTAAAGTTGAAGTTATTATACAAAATAAAGTAGCATTAATTAATACAAAAGTCAAACTTATATTTTACAAAGGCCTAGTTCCAAAATTAAATAAACTTAAAGACACAAAATTAACTATAGACGAGGGTGAGGATGTGTATTATTATGATCACAAAGCTCCAGATGTAATTGAAATTGCTGAAGGTACATACGAAGTGTTTGAGCTTGCGAAGGAAATTCAAAAGCAACTCCCAGATTTTGTACTTATAGCCGATAATAAAACTATGAAAGCCACATTACATTCTGGCCATGTGTTTGATTTTACAAAACCGTGTTTAGGGTCTGAATTATTGGGATTTAAAGGATTTTCTACTCCAGATATTGCGTTTAAATCCGTAAATAAAATCAACATAAATAATGTAAATGTGATTAGAGTAAAATGTAATATTGCGAATGGGTCTTATTTAAATGGTGACAAATCACACACCATACACAGTTTTTACCCAGAAGCTCCTCCGGGCTACAAGATTATTGAGGTCCCCAGAAATATTATATACTTCCCTGTAAATAAGAGAAGTTTAGATGTTGTTAGCATTACATTTGCAGATCAACACGACAAGCCAATTGACTTTAATAAAGAAGAAACTACAATTACTTGTCATATAAAAAAGATATGAGAATTTACAAGAACGGGTTGAGTGTGCAAAATGCCAGGTTTCTGCGATCAATTGGGTTAAAATTTTCTATTAATAAAAATGGAAGATTTTCTAGACGTTGCAGGAAAATTCCAATACGATGATAGCCTGGTTAAAATTACAAATCACTCCTATGTTCCACACAACACTTTAGCAATAAATAATTCCGATGAAATTCGAATATGCATAAATAATCAAGATTTACTAACACTCCCATGTAGGAGTTATTTGTATATTAAAGGAGAAATAGAGAATCATGATAAAGGACATTTTATAAATAATGCATTTGCATTCTTATTTGACGAAATTAGATACGAAGTTGCTGGTAAAGAAATAGATATTGTAAGAAATCCGGGAATTTCCAGTCTTATGAAAATATTGTGCTCTTACAATAAAACAACTAAATTGTCAAATGTAGCATTTGATTCTGATGAAAATTTAAAAGAGTTCCATAAAAGCGGCAAGTTTAGTGCTTGTGTCCCGTTAGAGCTGTTAATGGGTGTGTTTGAGGATTTTAATAAGGTTTTAGTAAATGTTAAACAAGAATTGGTGTTGAAAAGATCCAAAAACGACTTAAATTGTATATTAACAACATCTAATGCTGGTGTCGATCCTATTCCTAAAATTACACTTAAATTGATTCAGTGGGTGATGCCGCACGTGGTACCATCTGATGGGGAGAAGCTTCAATTACAAAAGATGTTATTGCAAAATAAAAATTTGCAAATTGCATTTAGAAGTTTGGAGCTACACGAACTCCCATCATACCCCGAAACCAAGAGACACACATGGTCAGTTAAGACGTCTTCGAGTTTGGAGAAGCCCAGGTATGTTATATTTGGTTTCCAAACGGGTAGGGACAACAGTGCACGAAAAAGAACTGATGAATTTGATCACTGTAAATTGAAAAATCTCAAAGTGTTTTTAAACTCTGAATATTATCCTTATAGTGATTTAAATCTCGACTTTGAAAATGGAGATGCCTCTAAAGCTTATGAGATGTTTGTGAGGTTTAGGGAGAGTTACTACAACACCGTCCCCGATCCTATGTTTAACAGAGCTGACTTTATAAATAAATATCCTCTAATTGTAATAGATTGTTCTAGGCAGAATGAATCAATCAAAGAGGGGGTTGTAGATATTAAATTAGAAATTGAAACTGCAGAAAATGTCCCTTCAAACACATCTGCATATTGCCTAATAATACACGATAAGGTGTTTGAGTATAATCCTTTGACAAATGAGATAAATAAAATGTAAATAAAATGAAAACAAATATTCAACAAGAATTGGTAGAGTCTGCAAAACAAATAAGAGAAAAATATAGGGCGTTAAAACGTGGTAAATTTCTAGAGGCTGAAGAGAGGTTCCAAACATTCCAACCGTTAATAGAGCCTTTGCAAGAATTAAAAAATTTAGCCACAAAAACAGAGAGGCCAGTTCTCCCAATGATTTTAGAAAAGACCCCGTCTAGAATACCAAGAATAACACAAATAACACCACACAAATTAGATTTTGGTCTTTTAGCATCAGACTATTTAGGAAATTACCTTAGTAGAAGTAGTATGACAGACACCACATATGGTATTAGGCGAGAAGGAAATAAATTTTTTATTGGGAATCAGGAAGTTCAAATTGCCAATGATGATGTTACAGTTGGAGAAAAAATTTATAAAGGGACAAAGGGATTGTGGGAATTGTTAACTTTAAAAGAACCCGTAAACTATAGTCAGGCTGATTTGCAAAATTATAAAGAGATTTTGGAAGCTACAAATGCACATTTAAAGGGTTATAAAACAGGTGCGGCGATGTCAAGCAATAAACACACTAAATATCTTAATATAATTAAACCCCTGTTTAAGACTGTTGGTGAAGGTTTAAGGCAGGTAACTGGTAATAAAATAGACTATGTTTATTGGGACGATCCTAATGAGCTTGTAGATAGGTTAAGACTGCTTTGGTTAAGCCGATTGGCGGGAAATTCTGGAGTGGATAATGAGATAGATTCTATCATAGAAGAATTGAGGGAAAGTGGAATTGTTTATTAAATAAAAAGATGATAGATAAATTTTATCGCGTATATAACCCATATAGTAAACCAGAAGCTAGAAGTTTTAAAGAAACTACTTTAAATCTAAAAGATGATTGTTGGAATGCTTTAAATTATAAAATTAGTAATGTTAAAGGTGGGGAGTTTACTGACGATGTATCGACTTTGGGGCAGACGTTAACCAGGAAAGGTGATGCTTTTGTACAAGGTAATACTAAATATAAGTTTTTAGAATCCAAGAATAATAATTGGAACGCTAATAAACGCAAAATTACTAATGTTAAACGAGGTGAAAGCTCAACCGATGTGCCCACATTAGAGCAAACTTTAATAAGAAAAGATGGTGTCTTTGTACAAGACAAAAATAATTATGAATTTTTGGAATCGGAGAATGGTGTTTGGAATGCCAAAAAGCGAAAAATAAGTAATTTGTTGGCTGGTAAAGAAAGCGATGATGTTGTAAACGTCTCTCAAGTACCAAAAATGGATCTAAACTTTTGGGATTTTAATAATAAAAGGCTAGTTCGTGTTAAACCCGCTGTTGATGAGAACGATTGTGTTACAAAACATCAGACTGTGACTTTAGACGGTCTTAAATTTGATGGTAAAAATAAGCAATTAACAAACATTTTACCTGGGACATTGCCAAATGATGTGGCTGTTGTTAATCAAATATTAACAAAAGGTGAGAAAAGCATAATAAAACAGGGGGATAAAAATTATAATGTATTAACATTAGATAGCGATATGTGGGATGCAGAGGACAAATTAATAAAAAATATACCTGAAGGCAAAGATAGGAGTGATATTTGTTTAATGTCACAGGTTTTGAGGTATGACGATAATATTAAAACTTTTAGACAAGACAATATTAAATTTGATATTTGTTTAAAATCACACGCATTAAGGTTTAACAATAAAACTAATAAATTTATGCAAGACAATAATGAAATCGATTTGATGATGTACAATCCTAAATTGTTGGTTGCAGACCCTACATCTTTAAGCGGATTTAAGACTTTAGATGGAGGGGCATATTTGCCAAAAAACTATGTATATCAAAGAATGAGTGATGGTATGTTAGTTGGTAGCAATGGAGGTGTTTTTGAAACAACAGAGACTGGCAGATACGTTAACATTAAAAATAAAGAATAAAAAATGGAAAAAATTGCTTACGAATTGCATAAGCCCGCGAGAAAGAACTTTGTTAGAAGGTCTTTTAAGGTGTTGGGTATAAACGAAACTGTTCAAATCGATTTAATAGATATGCGGAATTATGCTAGAGAGAATTCTGGGAATAAATATATTTTAACTTTAATAGACACATTTTCTAAAAAAGCTTATGCTGCTCCACTAAAGAATAAAACTGGATTAGTAGTCACAGAAGCTATAAAAACTATTCTCCCAAAGGGAGTTAAAAATATTCAATCTGATAACGGAAAAGAATTTTTTAATGAACATTTTACCAAACTAATGAAAATTCTAAATATTAATCACTACCACACTTACTCTACAACTAAGGCAGCTATTGTGGAAAGGTTCCAGAGAACTTTAAAGAATTGGTTGTATAGAGAGTTTAGTGCACAAGGGAGTTACAAGTGGTTGGATTTACTTCCAAAGTTAATAAGGATATATAATAATAAAGTACATAGATCCATAGGCATGAAACCTAACCAAGTAAGTGCTAAGAACTCTAAAGACGTACACGAAAGGTTAGCATCTAAAGTACAAGTTAAAAAGCCAAAATATAAGGTGGGGGATAGTGTAAGGATATCTAAATATAAACATGTATTTAGTAAAGGATATACCCCTAACTGGACGGGAGAGCTTTTTACAATAGCAGAAGTTAAGAAAACAAAGCCTGTGACTTATATTTTGAAAGATGAGAATGGCAATATAATCAAAGGAGGATTTTATACAGAAGAATTGTTAAAGACTAAATATAAAGACATGTATTTGGTAGAGAAGGTAATTAGGAGGAAGGGTGATTTATTATATGTCAAATGGCTCGGGTTCCCAAGTAGCCAGAACTCGTGGATTTCTGCAAAGGATGTCTTAAAATGAATTTTAGGGTCAAAATATGGCAAGAGTCAAAACGGAAATTAGGGTGCAAAAGTCAGTAAATAGTTGGCAGTTCAACCGTAATAGTGAATTTGGGAAATGTAAGTGAAATTTATTAAAACACTTGCCTAGGACAATAACATATCCAAATTGCAGACAAATCGGACAGTAAACACCAAAGATAGTTTTTTAGAATTTGAAAATTAATTTTTAAAAATATAGAGGAGGGATGGGGACAATATATTTAAGGCAGGGGCCAGCGGGCGGGAGCTCTATAGGCGGGAGCTGGCGTCGGTGCAAAAACGGCTCCCCATAAGAATAACATGGGGAAAAAGCGCCGATTGTGGGGTTAAACCGGTGTTTCTCCACTACTACACAATAACTTCTAAGTTGTTTACATGTGTTGTTTATTTAGTCTGGAGTTATTTTTGAACTCGTGGATTTCTGCAAAGGATGTATTAAAATTAATGCAAATTTTAAAATGGGGGAAAATAAGGCAGGGGCTAAAAAGAAAATTTGTGTAGGGTAGGATCGGGCGTCGGTGCAAAAACTGATCCCCATAAGAATAACATGGGAAAAAAGCGCCGATTCTGGGGTTAAACCGCCATTTCTCCACTACTCCCCCTGCCTGGAATGTAAGTATCTTTCCCTTCTATGAAGGAATAGGATAACATATTGTAGCTTTATATTGTTAAACTATTACATAAATCATACATTCGATATGGAATAATCACATTCACGTATTAAACTTAGTTTATAGCTATTTATGTATATATTAATTTAGTAACTTATTAGAAGTTATAGGGTGTGGTACTTCACCGCGCTTGAAATTATTTATTTTTATCTCGTACAGATTTCAAACACAAATGACTACATGTGTGTAAAATTAAATATCATAAGCTGAGGATTAACTTTAAACAGGTTATTCACAGTTTTAAATCGCCAGATTTGCCTAATCGCCATTTTATCTGGATTTCCTCTACATGATGAACTGCTTCGGGCCATTCTTTAGCCTTATGGGGCCATTAAAGTACTACATAACAAAAATGCTGAATTTTTCCCACGTTAAATATTCGGTTTTTATAAAAAATGTAAGAATGAAGCCCTCTCAGGACCTAACCACCTGTCGATAGCCTGCATATTCAATCGTGGCCACGTGATATATCGGATGGCCCGTCACGACTGTCGGAGGGCGGCCCCCAAGGTCGGCTACATTCTACACTCCGTGTTACAAAATACAGGGTCCGAGGGTTCCACACGTCGCGGCGCGGCATATCCACACGTTCAGTGTCTTGGTTTCGACACACTGACACACTGAATTGGCTTTACTTTGTTGGCCGTTCCAAAAATCTTTAAATAATTTGAAAATAAAAATGTAAATATCATTTAAGTTTAATTTTAGCGAATTTTCCCTATAGGGAAGAAGCTATTACCGTAGGTCTCATGGTAAGACTTAAGTCTGAGACCATGATAATTTTTGTTTTGAGGTCCCCAGATGACAAAAACACTAATTGTTCAAATTTATATATATATATGTGTGTGTGTGTGTGTGTGTGTGTGTGTGTGTGTGTGTGTGTGTGTGTGTGTGTGTGTGTGTGTGTGTGTGTGTGTGTCCGTGAATGCGATAACTTGAGTAAAAAACGTCCGATTTCGATGAAATTTGGCTCAAATGTGTAAAATGACATTCATGACTTTAAGTTCGAAAACCGGAAAAATCGGGCCATGGGAAGGGAGGTTTATGGGGGTTTTAAATTTTCCAAAAATCAGTTTTTTGCATTTTTTACCCTCCAGTTTTTTTAAAACTTAATGTTGGTTTTGACCATGTTATAGAGCTTAAAAACAAATAATATAGTATTTTGAATTATTAACCTAGGTTAAGTGGTTGCGGAGAAAATCCAAAAAAACCTGCTCATAAAATCTCCCATGTTAATCTTATGGGAAAAAGGTTTTTGGCATTTCCTCAGTTTATTTTAATTTAAACTTCACAATTGCCTTTAGAAATCTATTCAGTTCCACAAAACAATCATTTTGGTCTTTAAATTGTGATTCTACGCCCAACCGTTGCTGAGATATTCAAAGTGCTAAACATAGTACGTTGTCCAATGTAATCCTTTTGGAGAATAAATAAAATTTGATATCTCGATTATTTATGAATGTATGTTGATGAAACTTGTTATGTGGCTTCACATAGTACTGGTATATTGATATTTGCACAAAAAATTTATTTTCGCTAGTTATTCCCGTAGCAGCATAACTGCGTACTCAGCCCCCATATTATTCTTATGGAGAATAAGTAAAATGTAATGACTCCCTTAATTTCGAACATAAATTAATAAAACTTGGTATGTAGCTTCACTTGATTGAGTTATATTCATAATCCACAAAAACCCATTTTTTGTTCCTTGTTGCAGCAAACCTGCTTACTCAGCCCCCATGTTACTCTTATGGAGAATAACTAAAATGTTATATAGCGCTTATTTATGATTGAATATTGATGAAACTTGGTATGTGGCTTCGCCTAGTTAAATTATATTTATATTAGCATAAAAATCAATTGTTTGTGTTCGTTGTTTCAGCAAACTTACGTACTCATTACTAATGTTATTCTTATGAAGAATAATTAAAATCTCTTATATGTGAATATATTTTTATGAAACTTGGTACGCGGCTTTATGTGGAATTCAGACAAATATTATGCATTGGAAATTCGCTGAGTACGCAGGTTTGCTGCGACGGGGGTATTATTTTATTTTTATTTATTCTTGTGACGCAACACTTAGGAATAAGTAAATGGATAGGATTATATTTGGCTGTTAAATAGTATTCAAATTGTTATCAGCAGTTTCTCAAACCGTAGATTAAAATTATGTTAACCAAATAAACGGAATCATACACTTTTGATCCGAAGAAATCAGGGTTTAGTTAAAAGTGTGTACTCTATATTTTCTTATTTAATTTAATGCAATTATAACATTGCAGTGTAGGGGTTCGTTAGTGTCTTTTCTGCTCTTGAAATTTATAATTACATAAAGTTAATTGCTAAGTACTTTATTGAACGTTTATTGCTGACAAGTACATGAGAGACTTAGACAGGCCACTCAGCTTACCACCGCAAGATGTTTGTAAAACAAATTGACCATAATAACCCCCAGCGCTGCTTGCTTTGCATGGCTATAATTCTTCTCCAGATAACTATCTTGAATACGAAATATCCTGCAATTCGTGATTTACTAATACTTTTGTTGCACATATTTAATGTATTGTTTTATTAGTTTTAATAATTAGTTGTATTAGCCAATCAGCACCAATGTAAAAACGTTACCAGTTAAATTGCCTACCTCCCCTCTCACAAATGTGAATTTTAAATTAGTAATTATTCTGTATTTAGACCTAAGATCATTTAAAAAACTAACATAGTCAAAAACAAGAATTTACCGTATCTTGTATGACATTAACAACAGTTATCACGCTATTTATGACATTTTATTTCTTGTTTCAGTTTCTTTATTGACAAGTTATTTATTACGTAATATTAAAGCTGAATTGCTATGGGAATATAGTCCTTTAGCCATGTTAAAGATAAATTGGACGAATTTGTTATCGTGTTTAAAATAATGTGTTATTTAGCTGTTAATACTCTTCATTGTCAAAATGATACATGAAAGTGTTTTGTCTACAAGAACCTATTAATAGTAGTTTTGTCAAGTGGAAGTACTCTTGCAATCCCTTTATCCACGGCACTTTAAAGTATCGGTTGGACACAAGCTAATTTTAATGCATATGTAAGCCTTATCATATGTACTGTAAAAGTAATTCGTATTATGTAAAAGTAGATTAATACTGCTATGATAACCTGAGGATGTGCCCTTGACCATCACCGGAAAGCATCTAACCTTAAAATCAGTCAATAAATTGCTCATCGGATAACAATAATTTAAGAAACCTTAACAATTATAATACGTATAAATCCGCCTGGCTGACTGGCTTATTTCAGAGCGAACTGTTATTTTCAATTTTCTACGACAACCGATCATAGTAATCGATATTTTTAGTTGTGGATCTAGGAGAAAGTCTAATATTTCAAGGCAATTAAATCATAACACTAATAGAGGATACTAAATATCCCAACAAATAAAATATGCTTATGGGTTGCTATGTTAGAACTGTTTATTGAAAATGGCGAATGTATCAACACATTTTTATTTAAATAGAGGAAATGTGTAAAGTTGCGATCCTCAACTTGTATGATAATGACATTTAGTCAGAACTTTAACCAACGACCTTAAATCACTCCCACACAGAATATATATTAGCAATGATGGTGTAAATAAGTTTTTCTTATTGCAAAGATGACGAGAAAATATGATTCATTTACTCTTTTTTAAATAATAAGTGTTTAAAAAGTGTCATCGTTTTAGCGAATTTCCCCTATAGGGAAGAAGCTATTACCGTAGGTCTCATGGTAAGACGTGAGCCTGAGACCATGATAACTTTTTGTTTTGAGGTCCCAAGATGCCAAAAACACTAGTCGTCTAAATGTATATATGTGTGTGTATATATATAAACACACACATATATACATGTGTGTGATTATATCACAAATTAATTTTAGCTGAAGCAAATAGGAAAATCAGTTGGCCCTTTATGTAGCCTATATGATAAATTAGAGCTCAACTACGGTCTCTGGAACGTTTAGGTGCAAATAGAAACCGATGGTAAATATGAAACTGGTATAGTGAAGTTTACCTGAACTGCAATGGTATCATGAATTCATATCATGAATTAATATTATTTTTATTATGTGTGAGTTGTATTATGTGTAAGTTGGTGAGTCTATGAGGGTAGCCATTTTGTAAAATGGCCGCCATCATTGATACTTTAAAAAAATAGTAAATGCAATACATATAGGCATGTGAGGTGTCATTTTCATGATTTTTAGGGTGCTGAATACGTTACAGACATTTAAAAAGCATTTCAACGAAGATTTAAATATGAATAATTGAAGACCAAGTGGTCCGGTTTATAGCCACTTCATATCACCGGGAAAAAGACCAGGTGACCATTTACCGGGCCACTCTGTTTTTGTCTTAAATGTTAGTTACCTTGCAAAATCTTTTACTATATAGCCTATAAATGGTATTTTAGCGGATGGCTGCTAACTTGTTTCGGTCTTTTACAAGCTGTTAGTTTTATTTCTATTGTTGTCAAAACAGCTGTTTCTGAATGCTGTTAGTTAATACATATTCTAACCTCGTTTGTAATTGTCTCGCATAATGCATGTTATTTTGATGTTTTTAATAAATAGTTGTAATAAATACTGTTACTAATGTTACGGTTAAAGTGTGGTTATCGTATTAGTAGTAATTTATTAAGACAATTTGTGGGCTTGTAAATGACATTGTTATTATTAATGATTTGTTTTTATTTTTAGGAGAGAAATCACAAAAAGTTTGATTTTTGTTCACCTTTTTAACATACCCCGTGGCAATCAAGAGAAAAACAAAAATATTATGATCATTTTGTTTTCTTGGTCCTTGGTTTTCAAATAGCCTTATTCTGCAAAACTAATGCCTTTGAGATTATCTTGAGATGTCGAGCCATACAAACATAAACCAAAAGGTATATGAAACTGTATACGGACAATAGATTAGATTAAGGGTGTCCAAAGAACAAATGTTAGTCATTCTCCCTAAAGCATAAATACCCGAAAAAAATTATTTTTCAAATATAGGCTACATGGATTCCCCAATTTATTTCACTGTAAATGTTTCCTGTCGTGAAATAAACGCATAGACAAGTTAAATCTTCAGTATTAAACGATAAACCTGGGCATAAACAAACTTATAAGTGATTTTTAACGGGTAACAGTGTGATATTGACGCAATATTGATGCTTAATTACATTTATTGTAATTTTTTAATCTTATTGAATTTACCCTATAGGGAAGAAGCTATTACCGTAGTCGGTATGGTAAGAACTATGCCCGGGACCATGATAACTTTTCGTTTTGAGGTCCCCAGACCCCAAAAAACACCATTCGTTCGAAACTGTGTATGTATATATTATATATATATATATATATATATATATATATATAAAAGTTATTATATGAGAAAGTAGATGAAATTAATATGAACGCTCAACCAACGAAATGAGTTTTACAGATGACGAACCTAAACTTATTACCCAATTCCATCCCGGTTTACACAAACTTAACAACGGCATCAAGATCGCCTTCAACATCCTTCAAAACTCATCAATTACTCACCGATTATTTTCATCACCACCAAGGGTCATTTTCAGACGACCACCTATTCTGAAAGAGATGATTTCACGGCCAAAGCTTCCAACTGGTGAAGAGGTGAACAGAAACACAGGTTCTCTCCCATGTCTGAAGGCAAGATGTCTTGTTTATGCACAGATTGAAGATGCGTCCAGTTATAAAAGCAGTATCACTTCAAAAACCTAGAAAGATCCAAGGGAGTTTGTCGTGTGATTCCAAAAATATTGGTTATCAAATAAAATGCAGAAAATATCCAAAAGATTACATAGGTTCCACGACAAACACTTTGAGAGTAAGAATGACTGGCCATCGTTTTGACTACAACAAACATCCATACATGACGAATCCACTGGTTTTACATGGGTTAGAACATGGAGAAAACTTTGAAGATACATATAAAGTGAAACGTCTTCGTCAGTTGAATAAGAAATTTAATGTACCACTTCTGAGGTGCCTTGAACAAGCCTATCAAATCATCACTCGTTCTTCAAGGCCTTAATTTTCGATGATCATTCTTACACCGCATTATTTTCATATATAATATTCAATGAAAGCACCGATTTCAACAATTATTTATCCAAAATCTGTTTATCAAAAATAAAAAAAGTTGTTTGCGAAAAATTGCAAGAATCATGGGTTACTTTTAAATTTTTAGGTTGCAGTATTAGCGAATTTCCCCTATAGGGAAGAAGCTATTACCGTAGGGCTCTTGGTAAGACCTAAGCCCGAGACCATGATAACTTTTTGTTTTCAGGTTCCCAGATGCCAAAAACACTATTCGTTCAAATATGTATGTATATATATATATATATATATATATAAATATATATATATATATATATATATATATATTTATATATATATATGTGTGTGTGTGTGTGTGTGTGTATGTGTGTCCATGAATGCGATAACTTGAGTAAAAAACATCCGATTTCGATGAAATTTGGCTCAAATGTGTAAAGTGACATTCATGACTTAAGTTCGAAAACCAGAAAAATCGGACCATGGGAAGGGGGGATTAAAATTTTCCATAAATCAGTTTTTGGAATTTTTCACCCTAAAATTTTTAAAACACTCAATTTTTGTTTCGACCATTTTATAGAGCTTTAAAAAAGAATTTATTATTTTGGATCATTAACCTAGGTTAAGTAGTTCCAGAGAAACCTTCCAAAAAACTTGTTTAGAAAATCTCCCATGTTTATCTTATGGGAAAAAGGTTTTTAACTTTTCCTCAGTTAATTTTACTGTATACTTTAGATTTGCTTTTACTAATCAATTCAGCTCTACAAAACAACCATTTTGGTCTTTAAATTGTGATCCTACGTCCAACCGTTGCAGAGATATTCAAAGTGCTAAACACAGTACGTTGTCCAATGTTATCCTTATGGAGAATAATTAAACTTTGATATCTCGATTATTTATGAATGTATATTGATGAAACTTGGTATGTGGCTTCAACTAATACTGGTATATTGATATTTGCACAAAAAAGATTCTTTTACTATCCCCATAGCAGCAGAACTGCATACTCAGCCCTATGTTATTCTTATGGACGATGAGTAAAGTTTTATATCTCCCTTGATTATGAACATAAATGATTAAAACTTGTACGAGCTTCACCTGGTTGAGTTATACTGATAATTGCATAAAAATTCATTTCTTATATTTATTGTTGCAGCAAACCTACATACTCAGCCCTAATGTTATTCTTATGGAGAATAAATAAATTGCTACCTATCACTTATTTATAAATGTATTTTGATGAAACTTGGTAAGTGGCTTTATGTGGTAAAAACATATATGTATGCATTAGAAATTCGCTGAGTATGCAGGTTTGCTGCAACGGGGGTATTATTTATATTTTACACCATTTTTGTTTAACTTTGTTTACTGTTCAATTTGTTTTTCCTCTTAAAATTAAATTGAAATCATATATCTGGGTTAAGGTTGTTAAAAAAATCACACGACTTTTCTCCATTCACGTTATTTAGAAAAATACGACTCCAAAAATATCGATATCAACTTAAAATTGGAGTTCTAGTCACAAAAAACCTAGCGTATTAAATAAGTATATTGTCAGAATCATCAATATAGCTGATTATAATGTTATTTTAAAATATGAATTATTCGTCAGTTGGTTTTTGTTTACATTGAGTTTGAGTACACACAATTATTCTGTTGAATGTATTTATAATTTGATAGAATTATTTGAATAAATGTTATAAAATGAGTTTACAGATTTTACTTACTGTATTTGGATTTTAAGTGTATTTCATCCATTGAAAGTTGTAAAGCTCTTAGTTATATTTAATTCTTTGGTTTTCCCCACAAGGGATTGTGGGGAAGAAACAAGGAACAATATGACAGACCAGGAATTGAATAGATTTAAATTAGAAAGGAGTCAACTTAAAAGGAAATTCACCGATGGTATTAATAGTATTGAACCTTTGCTTATTGAAGAAGATCCATATATTGGTAAGCTTAATAAATTCTACCTAAAAACTGCAGGTAAAGCAGAAGGACTTTTCAAAATCGATCAGGTGGTTAGTGATTTTCTATTTTCAACCGTTAACGATAAGGAAGTACTAGCTAAAGAATATGACGTTACAGGGAAAGATGGGTTTATACTTGTAATAAGAGGGAAGAGTTGTTAGCACTAAAACATAGACCCACTGACCTATCTGTAGCAAACAGTATCCAGTCTTCCTCATCTGACTCTCGTAGGAGAGTTTATCGATCAACCAAGTTGGAAATTGAGAAATTTGATGGTAGTATAAAAAATTGGATTAAGTTTTAGGCACAGTTTCGTAAGATTCATGAAGACGAGAGTATCGATAAGGAATATAAGTTTCAATACCTCTTGCAGTCAACTATTAAAGGTTCACCAGCTAGAGAGTTGTTGGAGAGTTTTCCTACCTTCTCTGCTAATTACTTTAAAGCTATAAATCAGCTAAAACTTAGATTTGGTAGAGATGAGTTGTTGATAGAGCTCTACATAAGGGAACTGTTGAAATTAGTTTTAGCTGAAGCAAATAGGAAAATCAGTTGACCCTTTATGTAGCCTACATGATAAATTAGAAGCTCAACTACGGTCTCTGGAACGTTCAGGTGTAACATCGGACAAATACGCATGTATGTTGTACCCCTTGGTCAAGTCAGCACTCCCTGAGTCAGTTTTAAAGTAATGGGAGCGGCAACGATCAAGGCTTTCTGACTTTGAAACGGACGACCAAACTACACAATTAGATGAAATTCTTAAGGAAAAGTGTAGAGTGTGAGGGGTGACTGGCATTTGCAAAAGTTACCTTTTAATGCAATGAGTCTAAGACTCTTCATCAATCAAGTAACTACAAGTTTAAAGGTTCATATCACACTCGTGTCAGAAGTAATGACGTTAGATCTGGACAACGTTAGGCTACTGCAACCCACCTGTGTGTTCTGTGAGGGCCAGCATTCCAGCGAAATGTGCTTTAAAACACGTAAACTGACGTCTGAGGATGTGCTGAAGGTTTTCAGAGAAAATGGCTGCTGCTTCCGATGTATAAAGAAGGGTCAGATGTCTTCAAAGGGTAAGGTAAAGGTAAAATATACTTTATGTAAGAGGTGGCATTCGATGTTGCTATGTCATGACTAGAGAAGAATGAACAATCTTAAGAAGCAACAGGCAGAAGCTGTGGAACAGAATTTGTCTAATACTATATCAAACCAGGTATTATTGCAAACTTTGAGAGTGAAAGTAAATGGGGAAGGTAAACAGGATACAGTCCGCTTGTTAATTGATACTGGGTCTCAAAGGCCTTACCTAACTAAGCGTTTTGCATCTGTAATGAATTACAAACCTTTATCCAAGCAAAGGTTATCTCATGCCTTGTTGGGGAAGAAAGTAAAATACATTGAAGCTACAAGGTTAGGGTTGAAAGTGTTGTAATCAACTATGCTTGTATCTTTGAAGCACTTGACACAGAAGTACTTTGTAAAAATGTTTCTGTTGTTGGCAAAGGTCCTGTGGGTTGAGAACTTAGACTAAATGGGAATCTCTTTGTCTGACGTTGAACAGGGCTCATTAGACATTCTTGTGGGCGCTGATATTGCAGGGAAACTGTTGACGGACAAAAAGGAGGTATTGAGTTGTGGTCTCGTGGCAATCAAAACATTGTTAGGCTGGACGGTCATGGGCTGAGTCAGAGACAGCAAAAACAGTTACATGGAAAACATAAATATGTTTTGTACTGATCATTCAGTTACACCTCTTTGGAAACTAGATGTACTAGGAATTGAAGATCCAGCGCAGCAGAAATCTCAATGCCAAAAGGTCTTTGATACTGAACAAAACTTCCTGGATACAGTAACGATCTTGGAGGATGGAAGGTATGAAGAAAATTTACCTTGGTTGGAAGTGCACCCGCCTTTACCACGCAACTTTGAATTTGTCAAAAAGGGAATCGAGACAACCGTGAGTAAACTTAAATCTGCTAATTTAGAAAATGACTATGAGACAGTATTTACTGATTGGTTGGACAAAACTACCATTGAAGAAGTTCCAGCTTAACATTTAGATTCAGGTTATGATGTCGACACATGTGAGCAGCTATCCCTCAGCAGAGACACTAAATATCCGGTAACAGTGACCAATAAACAGTGCGAGAGTTTCTACGTGGAGGATTGTGCAGCCAGTGTTGGAGATAAAGAGAAGTTAACTAACTTTATTGATGAATTTCGTCTATATTTCAGGCTGCTAAATTTGAGCTCAAAGGGTAGGAGTACTCTGATCCTAATCTTGACAAGACATGTCTCAGGTCAAAGAGTGATGAAGAGAAATATTTCAAACCACACTTTGAAAGAAGTATTGAAGAAGAGTAAGATCATAAAAACAAAGAAGAAATTTAAAATTAAGAAGAGAAAAATAGCAAGAAATAACAGTTAAGACAATAAGAGGTCTTGTAGTGAAACTTCCATGAATATTTAGACAGTTTGAGAAGCAATGACTTAATTCTCAAGGTGGGAGTATGCCAGAATCATTAAAACAGCTGATTATTTTGTTATTTTAAAATATGAATTATTTGTCAGTTGGTTTTTGTAAACATTGAGTTCGAGTACACATAATTATTCTGCTGAATGTGTTTATAATTTTATAAGTAGAATTTTTTTGCCCGGGGAAGGCCAGTCAGTTTGTTTAGATGCCTGGGAGTAATATTTCACCACTTCCCCCAACTGATTATCATATTTTTTATAGCTCATTTGCCTCTTTCCTGAATTTTTAAGGTACCTCCAGTTGTTATTTATAGCTCAATGTCCCTTTGCTTTAATTTGGATATGACAACTCTATATATGCAATCTTAACTTAAAATTTTTAGTCACTGCTCTCAGGAACCCACATGTTAACAATTATAAACAACACGAGTATTACTTTGACAGTTCCCTGATAGATTATGAACACCTGATACAATTCGTTTGTTTTGACTTTTAGCTCCATAAGTCCAATATTATTTTTTACTTTTCAATTTCGTTTTTTAACTTTCTTTTTTTAACTTTAGATTTTTAGCTTTCGTTTTTTAACTTTCGTTATTTAACATTATTTGATTTTACTGGGGATGAGACCTGTCTAGAACATATTTTTATACCAGAACTTAGTTATTTCCAAAATTTGAAGGAAATCCTCTGAGCCGTTTTCGAGATAATTGTACAACCAACCAACCAATCAAGCAACCATTGCTCATTTAAGAATATAGGATAAATGTTATAAAATGAGTTTACATATTTTACTTGTTTGGATTTGTAAGTGTATTTCAACCATTGAAAGTTGTAAAGCTCTTACTTCTATTTAATTCTTTGGTTTTTCCAAAACATATTTATAATTACTTGAAATATAGTTTTACGATACCTGTTCTGTCCACTTCTTATGATTACTGCAGTTTCCACATTAATATGTCATCATCAGATCCTCCATGTATAAAACACAGGTCATATTCAATAAAATCGTTGTCAACATTTTAAATTTTACACTTACAATATGACTGAAACATAATAAATTTCAACACTCACATAAAAAACAACAAATTTAGACATGGACTAGGACACTTCTTGTGTGCTGGCCAGCAGGTAACAGAAATAATAATAAATAATTACAGCTATAGATGATTACATTTTTTCTGGGGACGGCACCTGTCTAGAACTTATTTTTAACCCATAAATTACTTAATTACAACATTTGAAGGATATCTTTTCAGCCATTTTAAGATCAGAGCTGCAAGCAAACTTTACTAATATCAGATTTATTTTCTAAACTTTATTCCTGGTTCAAATTGCATATGCTTTACATTACAAACAGAAGAAAATAGCAATAGGAAAATAACAGCATTGGGTTCGCAGTTCAGGGACACTCGGTAATATACAAAATCAGTTCAGAACAAAATAAGTGATAACACAATATAAATATTACATGTAAATTGTTTTAAGGCAGGTCATCCATATGCCACATTCGGAGGGAGTCAGGCTTTTAAACGCCGCCGATGTGACGTTAGCTCTCCGATGTTAAATGCCACCACACCAGAAACAAGTTACAGGTAACAGGTGTGACACAAATTTTGTCGTACTTCTTGTTATAAAACCAATATTTGTGTCAAGGGCAAAATCATGATGTATGTGTGCATTACGAATATACCATGGACTATTACTACAGTTCTTAAAACTTTACTCTGGAAAATGTGTATTCCGTTTATTTTACTAGAGGTTATATAATAAGTTTAGCAAGAATGTTTGAAACTAGATAACAGCTCAGATGTTTAGAAAGTCACTTGACGGCTGAATTCGGGTGTAACTTACTTTGAGTATCCTGGTGAGTTTAGTGCATACACATTTGAGATACAAATTTTCCATTCGGGTAAGAAATTTACTTTTGTAAGCATAATACAAATTTATGTCTTTTAGTAGTTCAAATTTAAGCAAACCCAATGATCTCAGATGTTATATATATATCATCAATGTTTTATATTGTATTTACCTTTCGGTAATAAAAACAAAAGAATAAATTATAATCATTTGTCCTTAAGCACTTGGAAATTTGCACTTGTCTATTTGTACAGATATGTATGACATGACGTGTACGTTACCAATCAAAATAAATACAAAATAATGTATTCAAATACATTTTTATGCTGGTTTTGTATTTTAATTCGATATTACTGATTACTACTAGTACATTAACATTTTAATGCATCATTTTTGCAGGAAAATACAAACATAATCTATGTTGTGTTCCAAAAATATACAGGGTGTTGAAAAAAAAACCTTCAGGACTTCGGGATATGATTACTTACATAAAAACTAAGAAAAAAGTTCCTGTTAACACATGTACTAAAATGCTCGGTTTTCCGTATATCCGTCTGTATGTGTTTTTTACATGGCCAATTATATCTCATGAACCACTAAACGTATAAACTTCAAACTTGGTACGTGGATGACTATTAACAAGACCTATTTAGGTATGTAGTATCAAGTTTCTAATTTGTACCATTTCAAAATGGCGGCCATTTTTAGATTTTAAAGCTTTATATCTTAAAAACCGTAAATTTTACAAACAAATTTACAAGATACAAAAAAGTTGTGCAATATTATTTCTAAAAAGTGGTATACAAATTATTAAGATCGGGCCATAAATAACTGATTTATTGCAATTTGTTTAATATAATACATGCTTATTTGTCATAATTGCTACAAAATAAGGATGTATTCTATTAAACAAATTGCAATAAATCAGTTATTTATGGCCCGATCTTAATAATCTTTATACAATTGTTTAGAAGATAAAATTGCACAACCTTTTTGTGTCTTGTAAATGTTTTCGTAAATTTACGGTTTTTAAGATATTAAGCTTTAAAATCTAAAAATGTCCGCCATTTTGAAATGGTACAAATTAGAAACTTGATACTACATACCTAAATAGGTCTTGTTAATAGTCATCCACGTACCAAGTTTGAAGTTTATACGTTTAGTGGTTCGTGAGATATAATTGGCCATGTAAAAAACACATACAGACGGATATACGGAAAACCGAGCATTTTAGTACATGTGTTAATAGGAACTTTTTTTTTAGTTTTTATGTAAGTAATCATATCCCGAAGTCCTGAAGGTTTTTTTTCAACACACTGTATACTTAGAATTGTAACACACATATAGTTAATATAAACTTTATTGTATTTATTTTAATAATACCTTCCATTTGCAAAAAGACTAAATGCGATGGGGGGAGCCCGAATGTGAGTATCTGGTATAAAAGTGATAACAAGTGCAAGTTTAAAATGATTCAATTTCCACCACCCTTTATTGTTCCCTTTTGATTTGGCGTGGATCGCCTAAACTAACCCGCTGGGATACTCGACTGTTGCAACAGATAACCATCTGAATTGCCCGTAGCCAGATAACCCGTGCTGATTAGTGCTCAGATACTGGAGGTTAGGTCAGTTCATTTGAATATTCCATGCTGAGACCACTCAGCCTTCGCTATGGGCTGAACTTTCAAAGTGGAGCGAAATTTAAAAGTATAATAACTAAAATATGTTTAAGAGAACCAAATAAAAATCATATGAGGAATTTATTTATTTTACTCATTCGTTAAGCAAATTTTAACTTAACTTCGCTTAGGTTTTTCAGGATATCGAATACATTTTCCAAGGAATCACCTCATATATTTCAGCCTTAATTTGGTATGGTCTTGGGCTCCAAATTGTATTTCATCCGTCGCCATAAAAACAAGTAAACGTAAGGAAATTACCGATTGTGTATTTGATGTTGTTTGGTTGCGTCAATCCTTTTGGAGCACCACAACTCATCATATTTGTATAAACTAAATAAATTGGGATCAAATTTTGTTTTTTTAAGGGGGGCAAACATTTATGAAATCAATATTGCCAAATAATGAGAAAAATGTAAACGTAACAAAAGTTGGTTTTCTCTAAAGATCCACTCGCAAGTTTATATAATAAAAATGAAATTAAAAATTAAGACACCTCGTGCAAGCAATTGCAATAATTCTAAGCTTCAACAAGTATCAAGTATTTAAAACTTTGGTCTTGCAGTTGGCAATTTCATTTTACGTAAATGACGCCAAGTTGCGTCGATAATAAGCCATGGGCTGAAAGAAGCGGTCAATACTGCAAAGAGGCCTGCAGTCACGACTGGAGTAACAACTCGAGACATTCCTGAACATCACGAGGACTTGTACAAAGGTCGAGCGGAGGACAAAGTGACGCTGGAAGACTGAAACTCCACCTCCACGGTTGTGTAACATCCGGAACTTAGCGACTGCACCGCGACGCCTGAGGGCAGTTCGACGATCGACGCGACGGCACCGCGACGCCTGAGGGCACTACAACACCGACGCGACACGCGGTGGCTACTTGGTAGCATATAAGTATACCTCACTCGTAATCGCTCATTGTAAATCATATCAAGTGCCTTCAACAGAGTTTTCTTCAAAGACTTCAATTAATAATAAAATTGGTAGATTGTAAATTTAAAGGTGTAAAATTATAGTTTTAAATATAATACGTTTGAATTTGATAACATCTAAAGGGCAAATAGAAGGTAGCAATATGTTAGTAAAATAGTGTATGATTACTATTTGTTTGCTACTCTTTATAACGTTCATTATAATATATTATACAGAATGTCCCGTAACTCCCTACCAACTTTTTCAGTTATTATTCCTGGACCATGGTCAGGTAAGAATATCATATTACAAATTTCAAAAACTGAAAAACTCGTATAGCCGCCATTTCGTTTTTTTACAACAGATTTTGTAATTAAAGAACAGCTTTTTGTTACAAAATGAAATTTGGTATATAGCCTCATCACGTAAAAACCTAATTACAGAAAAAAATAATAATTTTTTTAAATGTTTATTTTTTAAATGGCGGCTGCTTAAAACTTTTAAACGTAATCATCTCAAAAACTGCATATGAAAAAAAGGTTCAGCCATCAGGCTCTTTGTAGGGATTTTATTTCCAAATACAACGTTACCAAAATTAAGTATTGGCTCATAAATAAGGGATAAAAGTCATTTTTAAGAAAATGTGATCATGTCAATATAAACTGTTATTATGTAATTTACATTACCACAATTTCTTAAAAATGAGTTTCCTTCCTTATTTATGAACCTATTCCCTTAATGTTGGTATCGTTAAAGTTGTAATTAAACTATCTATAAAAACCCTGATAGCTTTTCTTACATCCAGTTTTTGAGATATTTAAGTTTAAACTTTTTAAGCAGCCACCATTTTGAAAATAGAAATTTTTAAACAATAGTTTTTTTGTAATTAGGTGTTTACATGATAAGGCTATATACCAAATTTAATTTTGTTACAACAAGTCGTTCTTGAATTAAAAATGATTTTGTGAAAAACAAAGTGGCTGCTATACGGGTAACTTTTGAGATTTTGAAATTTTGAATATGATATTTTGACTTGTCTATAGTCCAGGAATAATACCTGAAAAGTTGGTAGAGAGTTCCGGGAGACTCTGTAGAACATAATGCATGTATTAAAGTACAATAAAAATTAACATAGTAAAATATTGTTGACATGAATGCAGAATACTTAGTGCCTGATTCCCTTGAGATATCACATTCACTGTAGGCCGATTTAATAAAACGCAACGTATGCGAGTTGAATCATTTCAACTTTATATTACAATAGTGATTTTATATATACAGTATAATTATATATTGATATTAAATGCCAAAATTCATATAAATCTGGTTGTTTGTCAAAATAATTATGTTTTAGTTTGTTTACTGTTTGCTCATCAAAATGTAATACAGAAAACATTATCTTTATAGACTGATCCAATATAAGTTTATTCAATCCTTGGGGTTTATTCAATAAACCTTGTTCAGAAAGTTGATGAGTTATGACAACCATACCAGAAATAGATTAAAATAATACTTTCATTGGCAACAAATAAAGTTCATACTCTGAGATTTTATGTTTTCCCATTTCAAATCATAAACGTATAAAACACTGTATGGAAATAACATTAAAGTACCGGTACCGTGATGCAATACAAAAAATTGCGAAACAAAACATATCACCTGTCTGATATTTACGAAATGCATTCCATGCAGTCCGTGAGAAAGACAGGAACATTTAATATTGTGGGCGAGCTGGGAGAAGCAGCTTCTTTCACAATACGAGCACGAGACACCACGCGATCTGAGACCCGCGCAGGCGTAGCTAGCTATCCCACCTGTCACGGGCTATTGTCACCGGCTCACCACTGTATTTGAAAACTGTCATATTTTGAAATTATAAGTAAATTGTCATTCAATTTGCATTTGTTGTTGCCATATTAACATTGTGTCCATTTAATAGTACTAACAAATATTTATTTTTCAGTATTTAAGATATTAAGGTATTTAAGATTAAGATATTAAGATTTAATATTATTCATCAAGAGCGAACTATTTCATCATCAGCATTAGTTGGGTGGTTGTGATTTTTGTAAACATTTTATTTTCAAAAGTTGTTGAGCATTTTACTTAAATAATCTGTTTTTACTCAGGCCTTGTGCTCCATTGAAAGGTCCCCGGCAATAAAAATAGGAATGGAAAATGATTTTAAAGACTAAAGGGGAAACTTTCAATTTTAATTTATTATTATTTAAGATGGATATTATAATTGATTTATTCTTCCCCATGGGATACTATACTAGCATCAGCTTTATATAATAAATATATATCCGAGTTGGAAGTATTTTCGATTAGGCATAAAATGACCATTTTTTAAAGTTATGAATGTCTATGAATCACTTTTATTTCCACAACCGCTATGATCACACACTGCCAGACAGACTCTGTATGTTTATTGACTTTAGCGAGGAGCTTTGCCTCGCATTCTGACGTCACATCGCTGTGAAGGGCGTACTGTGTATCTTCCTTGTTTTTAATGTAAACCGAATATGTTTGCTTGTTTTTCCAACTGCTCGTTTAAGTTGTCCTGGAACGATATATTATTGTTGTCATAGTATAATATTATTTAGATTAGAATAAAGTAAATGAATAGAATAGAGTAAAGTAAAATAAAGTCAAAAGTATTTTTAAAATTAAAATAATTTCATATAATATTTCAGTTAATAGTTATAATAAATATGTTTTAATAAAAGATATATATATATATATTGTATATATATATGTATATGTATAGTTATACATAATTGTTTACTAATTTTAAATGCAGTAACCAATTAATGTACAATTAATTGTGTTCCGCAATGACTAACATATTTTTACTTTCTCCCCCTATACATAGTATATGGAGAAAGTATTGTTTTCGTCAAAATTTTCGAATTTGAGTTGTTAGTGGAAATATTCGTTTTGGTGCTCCCTGAACCCAAAAAAGTGGTTTTTACGTGATTTCTGTCTGTGTGTGTGTGTGTGTGTGTGTGTGTGTGTGTGTGTGTGTGTGTGTGTGTGTGTGTGTGTGTGTCTGTGTGGATGTGTACAGAGCTAGAGCCCTAACCTATGGACCGATTATTATGAAATTTTGTATGTTGGTACTAATCCACGATATCTCCAGGTTTTTTTTAATTTTTTTGAATTTTTGATTTTTAAGGGTAATTACCCCCCAAAAACCGCCAAAAAACATGAAAAATCACAATTTTTCAAAAACGGCTCTAACGATTTTGATTAAACTTTAGTCGTTTGTAGAACTTTAGTTCTCCAACAAAACGACACCACCCGAATTTCTGGAAAAATTCGGGTTCAGAAATTACAAGACTTAAAACATCAAAAATTCAGTTTTTTGGATTTTTCATAGACAAACAAAAATATAAAAAAATATTAATATTCACCATTAAAAAGAGCTCAAAAAACTGAATAATTTAGTATTTTGAATTACTATTCTACGATTGCTGGTTGCGGAGTAAATTGAAATTTTAATTTTGCGGTAAACGCAGTACATTGTCCAATGTTATTCTTATGGGGAATACAAAAATCACTATTTCTCTCTTATTTACTGATCAATTTCATTCAAACTTGATATGCTTGTCAAGTTAGCATTGACCAACAGAGGAAATTCGAAATATGTTGCCCCTTAATAACCCTGGGGGAGAATAGGGGGCATTTCTCCTCTTAAAACCACGAGTGAAGCAATGAATTCTGTAGGGCCTCCAAAGCAGGGATTTGGGTTGATGGTTTTTAAAACAACTTGTTTACAAGATTTTCTGTACGTTCGACCGTGCTTGTACTCTATATTTAGTAAATGAAAAGTAATTTATTCATTAAAGTTGGGCTAAAAGGGAGAAAGTATGTGTCAGTTTCCTGATACCGTTTATTTTTTAAGAAAACATTTCATTATTTCTTATTCAAATTTGTTTTGATTCGATTTGCAAACTTTTGTTCAAGGACTGTGTTAAGAGTACTTAATTATATTTAAGGTATCTGAATGACTTTTGGTCGGTTCCTTTCAACATTAATGTCTCTTCCCAAGATTTATTTCAATAACAAGTTTAAATAATTGATAGATGTCAATGCTATTGACTTGCAATTACATGGTAATTTGTCATGTCCCGTGGTTGAAAGCTGCCAAACGGATGAATTATATTGTGTGCAGGCTCTGACAGTGATCCTTGACCCCAAGTGCATCATCTTCATCTCCCTGTCTCGTACTTTTGGTGATTCCGCTGTTGTTTGTAAATAATACAAACTTTACCCATCTCTTAACCTTTGGTTTCTGATTGGCCAACAGCTGTTTGTAAAATTATTAATGTAACCCAGTATCATTCTTGTCCTCATATAACTAATAATAACCATGCAAGTCTTGAACTGTCTGTAGCATTTGCTATAAAATCCCACGAGAAAGTCTAGTCAAATAACGTATAAGACAAGGGAGTCAGTATGCACGGTAAAGTCTCAGACGAAAGTCAATAAACAATTTAGTGCTGTCTTACTGTTGTGCACAACATGCAGTCTTGTTAAAACAAAGCTCAAGAGTTATTGTAAAGAACACGGCTTCTAACAAATGATGTCTTGTTCATTTTTGGAAGTTAACAACGACAATGTAAAGCTCTCATTATAATAAGACGTGGCACCGCTGTTTGGGATTACAGTATTCTGTTTTTAATGCACGTTCGGTAATCTTTGTTTGTCACTTCTCGCAATTAGTTATATACTCAGTTTATATAAATTGTTTACTCATTTGGTTTACTCTTGGAGATGGTTTTACGTTTCTTCGGAATGAATTTAAAATTTGTAATTTGTTTTAGTAGTATATAAATAGCTAGTCAATTTTAAACTCATTTGTATTATTTTTAAGTAATTCATGAAGTTTTATTAGAGCGTTTTAAACGCAAAGATGGTATAAACTGTGTAACAATTAAGGATGTTTTACTACTTTGGTAATGCGAAACGGAAACATTAACGATAATAAATTAGTTGTGCTGGAAGTGCTGTATCTTTACTTATCTTTTATATAAATATAAAAGAGGCTAGTTTTTAATGTAGCGTATATACAAAAATTCTTGATAATGATTCTCTGAAAAATCCTCTCATTTTGTTTACTCTTGGAGATGGTTTTACGTTTCTTTGGAATGAATTTAAAATTTGTAATTTGTTTTAGTGGTATATAAATAGCTAATCAATTTTAAACTCATTTGAATTATTTTTAAGTAATTCACGCAGGTTTATTAGGGCGTTTTAAACTCAAAGATGGTATAAACTGTGTAATAATTAAGGATGTTTTACTACTTTGGTAATGCGAAACGGAAACATCAACGATAATAAATTAGTTGTGCTGTATCTTTACATATCTTTTTATAAAAATATAAAAGAGGCTAGGTTTTAATGTAGCGTATATACAAAAATTCTTGTTAATGGTTCTCTGAAAAATCCTTTTTTTTAGCCATGATTTAAATAATATAAATCCACATAAAATTGATATCGTACAGATGCCTTTAAAGTAATGTTAAATTATGAGATTTATAACATTCATTTTTTTAACCAATAAAGCAACTAAAAATAATATCATAATATCAAGTTATGAGAGGGAGATATTTTGAAAGTTTAATAACATTTCAAATAGTTTTCCTTACCTTGAAATTTTAACAAACAACTAACGTTTTTGCCTCTTTGGAATAACTTTCTAGCACGATATCTCGATAAAGCTGAGCATGAAAGTGGTTGCCTAAAATAGTTCGTCCTTAACATTCATGTCAGTGAACTTTCGCACCTCTGCGTTCTGGTACACATCCTGGTCATGGGTCATCTGTTAGACTGTAGCAGATTGCTGGGGGAGAACAATGCCACATGACCTTGCTGTGCAGTGCGTAGGCTGGCGGATCTCCCCGGCTCAGAGGATGTCACGATTATGCGCCTGAAAGATGTGCGAAGGACGTGATTGACAACGGAGACAAAAATAGTACTGTTTAAGTATTGTTTAGCATTTGTATTCATATTTTAGTTGTATTATAATGTATCTTAGATTAAATAATATTTTTGCATAACCATCTTGTAACTAGCCTTTTTAAAGACTTTTGGACCTAATTAATTGATTGACGAATTAATCTTGTTACTAAATTAAAATATTACCTTCGTCAATCAGCTCATAAAGTTGTAACAAATGTTACGGCCGTTTCAGTATCACTGTGCCATCCTTAGACATTGAATTTCATCCATAAGGCGTCGTTAAAACATAAAATTGTCACACACAACACATACATTTAAAAAACTATATTTAAAAAAAATGTAAATGTATGTGTATGTGTTTTTACATGTATGTGTTGTGTGTGACAATTTTATGTTTTAACGACGCCTTATGGATGAAATTCAATGTCTGAGGATGGCACAGTGATGCTGAAACGGCCGTAACATTTGTTACAACTTTATGAGCTGATTGACAAAGGTAATATTTTAATTTAGTCATAGAAGCAGCTCGGGGGCTAGAAAAATGGATTTTAATCTTGTTACTTGTGTTTGATCTAAAAATTAGGGAAATCACACATATTCATCAAGGTTTAGTCTATAGAAAAAATTCACTTGCAAGCTGTGTAGACCTGTAGATACCTTTGACAACTGTAGAAAACTATTAAATACCTTGTCGTTATACTAAATATTTTGTTGGAATTTAATAACGCTTTCTTGATGTAATGGGTCCATCTTCGTGTTATCATCCAGGGTAGTGGGGTCACTGTTGCACTATACAAGAAGGGTGGAGGCTTTGGCCTGCCCCTGCCATCTCGTCAAAGATATTGACTACTCTTGACAACTCGTGGGTTACTTCGGGGTTAAAAAATACCATTGTGTAGCGATATTGGCTCGATTAGTTTATTAAACTACATTAAATAGCTTCACTCAACATGTGGTATTCAAGGCGAAAATAAGTCAGTATCTGTGTATGTATTTTATTCCCACAAAACGACACCCGGTTTGTGAAAACTACAAACAATAACTCTCTTATTAACTTAAAACTAATCTTACTTTTTCGTTGTTTACAACAAATCACATATTCCAGCTTATTCCTAATCCAGTGTTTGCAATCCTTTTTTATGTATTATTTTACCACTTTTTTATATCATATATGTAATTTGAGAAACAAGAAAATATGGAGGGATTACAAATGTTTAGTTAATCGTTATAAATTACAGACCCCTAAAAGCGGTAAAACATTCTTCACTAAAACACAATAAATACTACTTAGTTTACTTAGTAGTAATTAAAATGTGCTTAGTTTACTGTGCAAAGTTTAAAGTTTTTCTATAAAGTTGACACTAATGATCATCAACTCTCTAACGATTAAACATTGTTTTAAATGTACCTTAGGAATATACTTTTTATAAATTATATAAGGTGAATCTTATTTAAAGTCTGCAAGAAAATTATAATTCTAAAATTATCTACACATCACTTAACATGGTAAAGGACAGTATTGTATGTTATTAGAAACCTGAAATATGTGAGTCAGCACTCTTCACTTATGTTTAAGTATTAAACAAAGAATGCACGGCGAAATTTACTTTGAACAATAGGTGTTTTATAGATTTCCTGTATTAAATATAAAAATAAAAGTGTTAAAGTAACTAAGAATGTGACAAAAACTTAACAAGTAGATTAAAATAAATATTCTGAAATATCCTTCTTTCGCAAAAATACATTTTTATTTTATATTAATAAATCCAGCAACAACTTAATACAGTACATGTAATAAGACAAGAACACTAAATCTCCTTCAGGCTGCAGAATGTCCGTTGGAATTACTTTTAACAAGGCCGCCTGCTTTGCGCGCCTCACAGTTTCTGGTTTTGTTATTGACTTTTGGCTTAACATTACAGCTATGCCACGCTCCCTGACATTTGTCTTAGTTGGCGATTTTCTTTAACAAATAGGACAGTGACATTCGGTTTTTGCTCTATCTTATTCTTTTTTTCCATATATTCCGGATATAACAACAAACTGGGATATCTTGCCTCTGTATTTTATTGGAAAATCTATTTTTTTTTTATTTAAACTAGTTGACACTAGTTTAATAAAATATATCTTTGCTGGACCCCATACATATCGTAATAAACACAACAAATTAACATTATTAATACTCTTTCATTTAAAAAATATATGGCTGTGCAGTTTTTTCTAAATTGAATAACAATTGTTAAACACAATGAAGTTGTTGGAAACAAACTAAGGCCTTATTGTAACGATTTATGGTCCTAACATAGTATACAATTCAATGAAAATAACTTCCACACAGTCCTATTAAAGACATTTTTATTAATTTAACATTTAGTTTTGATGACTCAAGAAGGCAAGACCAACATTATTGTAAAAGGTTCGATACATTTTATAGTTCATGGTTCTTGAACTTTTCTACATAATATTATAGTTTGAGTAACTACTGATGTGTTTATTATTTTAGATCAATATTACTGATTCTGTTATTTTTCTTTGCTATAATTGTTACCGTCTAAATCAATTGCCTCCGGACAAAATTTTCAACATTGAATGTCTATATGTAAAATTAACTGTTACCCGCAGGCTTCGCCCCGCAAATGATCTATAAAAACTATGACAGTTGTGTATGCTGCATTCTGTCCCGTGTAACTACTACGAATCAAGATCAGCTATTTGTATTTTCATAAACTCAAACCAAAATGAATGTCCATAAGGCATACATCGGAAATTTGTTGGGGTCTCTGGCGGATCCCTAAGGTCAGATCAGGATGAAAACCATTTAGTTTTACTATTTTATGACTAAAGAATCAGTGTGCAAAATTACAACTCTCTAGATAAATGGGAAGTAGGAGAATTCGTGATGAGTAAGTGAGTGAGTCAGTCAGTGAGGGCTTTGCCTTTTTTAGGTATAGATAGAAGATAAAATATTTAACTGTAAAATTCAATTTGTTGTCACATTTTAAAGCATATTTAATTCATATTAATTGAACAGCTGTCAACTTAATATATGCATTTTACGATCACATTCATTTTACGCTTCATATATATTTCTTATTTTATAGTAATAATCACAACAACAGTAGGACCTGTTCTATCACTATCTTTCACCATTCATCGATCACGACTTTTTCATTCGGTTGTTAACATCATTTCTCTCACAGAGATACCATGTTTTGGCGTATTGAAATGGAATTACCATGTAACCCGCTGAGTACGTGAGGCGTCGGTGATCACACACAACGCGTGATCAATGTGGCACGATCAACAGCGACAGAGACGGGAGATCCTTGATCACGGGATAATGAGCTGCCGTTGCGATCGTCATACGCTGTCAAACACTGTTGCCGTTCGCACTCAACTGAACATCCACCTGACGGCTTTTAATTTGTCAAACATGATGAATTACCGCATCTCTCCACATGAAGCTTGTATACCACATCTCCGACACAGTAACACACACTTCTACTATTACACTTTTACGTTTATCTAAATTGTATTATTTTTAATTTAAATAGTAGTTATAACTGCCTTACAATCCATACAATATTTTATAAACTGTATGTTTGAGACTAGTTCTTTACCAATAAGGCTGAGAGCATAAATAAAAAAAATGTATTAGCTTATAAATTTAGGTTCGAAGTAAACCTTGTAATCAACATTTCTTGTTGAATATGCTGGTATCTAATAAACGTTAGGCTTATTCGTTACCATGTCATTGAAAAGTATTATCGAGAGCTACGTTACATGAGTCTGGTTTACATCCCAATAAATTAATCTCTTCTTTTCACTTGTGATGCAAAAATGGCTCTCTTAAAACCAGAATTCAGAAAATATATTCTTACATTTTTTTCAAGACCTGGATTTTAGATCTAAATAATCTAAAGATTTAAATTTCCTTTTCTTTCCATAATAGCCTAAATAAAATGTATCATAAAACTGGAATATACTTTCCCTCTCTTGGTCCTATTTTTAACAATGAATTCCTTCACATAGATTGTAAAAAAAGTAATAATTATTTAAAATCGTCTCGTACACTTTTTTCAGAAAAGACTATTTAAATCCATTTACTGGATGCGCTGCAGAGAGAGTCATTTGCTAGTTACAGTGGTTTTAAGAGGCGAAATCGAAGATTCAGGAAGTAAATGCGCAAACGTAAAAATAAGCGAGTAGAGATTATGTGATCTCTGCAAACAAAAACGGTGAAGGGGTAGTGAAAGATAATGCCAAGGTGTTTGATCGTTGTTAGTAAATCAGATGAGTAAAAGCTTGCCACCTACATCACATCAGATGCCGTGAGAGATTATAATATTGTTCATATTCTCTTCTATTTATAAGATTACAAAGTTTGTGATTGATTGTTTCCAATGAGTTGTTGTTTTGGCTTAACTGTTTTTGATTAGTTTTATATTTTCGGACGTTGTTATGGTTTTTGGGATACTTATAACAAATGCGTCCTCCAAGAACTACATAATATCAGCAATAAGTTTTAAAATTCCTTTTGATGATGAAATTTCGATTTCATGTAGACTTGGATAGTCGAATTCAGACAGATCGTCATATCTATAATGAACAGCTTTGATCACGGTCTACTGTCGTTTAGTAGCCATCCTTTATTAAAGTAGCCTATACAGACATAGGTATATTCTGGGGTGGCAAGGAGGGCAGTTGCCACCCTCCCAAAATGAATTTCGAGATCATATTACTGTAATAAATTAAGACACATGATAATCGCAATTATGATCACTCCCCCCCCACCCACCAATCAAAATACTCGAATTACGCCTAAGCCTACAGAAATGTGTTTTTGTATGTTATTAGATCAAATTACTATGCTGCAAAGCCCTTATTTGTAGTCAACATTTTATTTTCTGTCAAATTGTAGATAAACAAATAATGGACTATTGATAATATAGACATATCGTTGCTGAACGAACCTGATGGCTAGTTTGAGGTAAATTCGTGTTAAAAAACAGGACAAAACCTTAACGGATTCGTTGATGTTCAAATTCTTAATATTTTTTCCCACAAAAGGGCATGCGAATAAAATTCAAAACGCTTCAAAGTTAACAGTTTTAATTGTTTTGTAATCAAAACCAACCAAACTAATATTAGCTATCAGTGTTTTCGATATCAACAGGAGAATTTCTTTATCCATAAATGTATAGCATGTATTACTATATAATTTTATTTTCTTCGCAATTACTTATAAAACCGTTTGAAATTATGAGAAGGCTGTTTTTCTTACCCAGGCTTTGAATGGATGTTACAAATTTAGCAATCACAAACTAGTTATGGAATACATAATGACATCCCGTTGTTGTTGAAATTAAGCCCCGTCATCTCAATTTCAGGAGATGGAATATTTTTAGTGAATTTCCCCTATAGGGAAGAAGCTATTACCGTAGGTGGCATGATAAGATTTAAGCCCGAGACCATGATAACTTTTCGTTTTGAGGTCCCCAGATGCCAAAAACACTATTCGTTCAAATTTACACATATATATATATATATATATATATGTGTGTGTGTGTGTGTGTGTGTGTGTGTGTGTGTGTCCGTTACCGCGATAACTTTTGAAAGAAACACCAGATTTTGATGAAATTTGGAACAAATGTGGAGAGTAGCATTTATGACTTGAAGTTCGAAAACCAGATCGATCGCGCTATGGGAATTTTCCAAAAATCGGTTTTTTGCAAATTTGACCCCAAAATGTTAAAAACACTCAATTATGGTTATAGCCATTTCATAGAGATTTAAAAAAAAATAATTTAGTATTTTGAATCATTAACCTAGGTTAAGTGGTTGCGGAGAAAATCCAAAAAAATTTCCCCATGTTAATCTTATGGGAAAAAGGTTATTAGATTTTTCTCAGATAGTTTTACTAAAAACTTCACATTTCTGTTTATTAATGTGTTTAGCTCAACAAAACAAATGTTTTGGCGTTTTAATCGTTGTTCTACGGCCAACCGTTGCAGAGATATTCAAATTGCTAAATACAGTACGTTGTCCAATGTTATCCTTATGGAGAATAAATAAAATTCTATATCTCGATTATTGATTAATGTATATTGATAAAACTTGGTATGTGGCTTCAACTACTTGTGGTATATTGATATTAGCACAAAAAACTAGTTTTTTGTTGATAGTCCCCGTAGCAGCAAACCTGCATACTCGGCCCCCATGTTATTCATATGGAGAATAAGTAAAGTTGTATATCTCCCTTAATTATGAACCTACATTAAGAGAACTTGGTATGTAGCTTCACCTGGTTCGGTTGTATTGATAATTGCAAAAAAACATATTACTTATCTTCCTCGTTGCAGAAAACCTGCGTCCTCAACCCTAATTTTATTCTTATGGAGAATAAATAAAATGCTATATATCACTTATTTATGGATGTATTTTTGTGAAACTTGGTAAATAGCTCTATATAGTAGTGAGTCACATATATATGCATTGGAAATTCGCTGAGTACGCAAGTTTGCTATGACGGGGGTATTTCATCTGATGATTGATAATGCTGTTGTATTTCTTAATACCAAGATTAAAGAAGTAGAGGTTGTCAAAATATATCTTTGTTATTAGTGAATTTCTTATGGAAAGTGAACTATTAGCATGACCCGCAAGGTGAAACTTAATCCCGGGACCACCATAGAAGTTCCTAACGTGACCCCCTGAACACGATTTGGGGGGAAAGTTTAAAATTATATATATATATATATATATATATATATATATTTGGTATACATTTTTAAAATATATATATGTGTATGCACTCTAGCAGTCGCATTTTTTCGATTTACTTAAAATTTGTAGGGACGTTCCTTTCTATAAACAGTTGGACATGTTCGTTGGGCAAAACAATCGGAAAACTCTAAACCCCTTTTTTGGGGATTATTCTTTAAAATTTCGAGTTTTTGGGCCCGAAAAGGGTCAGAAAAGCCTCGGACGTAAAATTAATGCATGTGTTAAGATGGGAATTACTAAGGCGAAACTTGTAAGCCCTCTCTCGTCATTCTAGCAAAAATATTTACCAAATTATTAAAGAAAACGTGTATTGACCAAACACAGTAAGTTGTCTTATGAGGGTTTTACATTAGAATAATCTGTTTTTCATTTGTTGGTGTACTTTTATCATCCCCAGCAACCTCACGTCTACTTTCAAGCCTGACTGGACCTTCTCCTAACCTTATAATGCGCAAAATTGTATTCCTAGCATTGAAGGTAAATGAAACCAGGAGCATCAGAACAGCCAAACAATCAATGTTTTCAGATTTCAATAAAATTGGAATAAATGTATGTTTTTACACTGGTTTTGAGTTTTAAAAGTTTTTTATATGGAAATTCATTTCCCTCACGTCAGCGTGCTGCTTGTGAACTCGTTTTTGTTGCTGTTATAATAGCATTCAGCACAGTGAACACCACTGAGGTAATTCTTGTAAACAAAACACCTCCTTTATTTTCAAATCACAAAATGTGGCATCGAAATATCTTGTTCTTAGTTGTAAAACGTAGTTTTCAATATTTTGTGCTTTTATACTCTAAATGGAACAGACCGCCCAAGCAAATTCTTTTCTTCCTAAAATATTAGCATGAGGACAGCTTTAATTTAATCACTTTTAAAAATAGATAATTATGCAATAAGCTCCAGTTTTACATCATTAAAATACTACGCGCAAGTTTATATTCATGCCCGTTTGACGATTATTGTTGTTAATTAGCAAATATGCAATTTTTATTTTGGTATCTAGGTGTCGATTGCTATTAAATTCCTCCCACAGAAATAGTTTTGCTAATGTGTTGTGCAAAATGAAATTAACTAGCTCAAACAAATCAAAACAACCATTTAAATTGAAATCTCTTTGTCCACTCAGCACTAGAGACACTGTTTGGAATGACATAATGAACAATCACGTGGTTGTGGGGCAGTCAAATTAATGATCGCTGCGAGCGATGTAGCCATGATGTGATGAGAAGAGAGACGCAGCATCGATTTGCACCACTATCATTAACCTGTTGTTTGGTGGAACTCCCGGCTCGTGTGAACTCAACTATTGATTTGCTGGCCCTAATTTGCTGAAAGCTCTGCTTTCAGCAACTTTAAATGAAAATTAGTTATTATGTAATTGAAGGGCTTTATAGGCATTTATTCCGTAATGTGGATTTTGGTTAAGAATCAAGCCAGAGGGGGGAAAAGGTAATACACGGAAAATGCATGTACGGAGTGTCTCACGTAAGGTGTCACAAACCGATTGCAGACGAACCACTTGACCTAGAAGGATGAAATGAAATTATTTCCCATTAAATCGACCTCAAGCAAAATCGAAAAAATAATGTTAACTTTTTACTTTCTCCCCTTATAATATTATATATAGGTACTAATCCACGATATCTCCAGGTATTTTTTCTTTTTTTTAATTTTTGATTTTAAAGGGTAATTATCCCCCAAAAACCGCCCAAAAAACATGAAAAATCCAAATTTCTCAAAAACGGCTCAAACGATTTTAATTAAACTTTTGTCGTTTGTAGAACTTTAGTTTTCCAACAAAATGACGCCACCCACTTTTCTGTAAAAATTCGAGTTCAGAATTTATAAAGCTTAAAACATCAAAAATTCTGTTATTTTGACTTTTCATAACAAATATAAATATAAAAAATATTACTATTCACCATCAAAAAGAGCTCAAAAAACTAAATAATTTAGTATTTCGAATTACTATTCTACGATTGCTGGTTGCGGAGAAAATTTAAATTTTCATTATGCGGTAAACGCAGTACGTTGTCCAATGTTATTCTTATGGGGAATACAAAAATTACTACTTCTCTCTTAATTACTAATAAATTTCGTTCAAACTTGATATGCTTGTCAAGTTAGCATTGACCAACAGAGGAAATTCGAAAAATGTTGCCCCTTAATAACCTGGGGGGGAATAGGGGGCATTTCCCCTCTTTAAACCACGTGTGTGGCAGTGGATTCTGTAGTGCCTCCAAAACAGGGATTTGGGTGGATGTTTTTGAAAAAAACTTGTTTACAAGATTTTCTGTACATTCAACCGTGCTTTATATTCTATATTTAGTAAATAAAAAGTAATTTATTCATTAAAGTTGCGCTAAAAGGAAGAAAGTATGTGTCAGTTTCCTAATACCTTTTATTTAATATAAAGGGTGTTTCAAAAACTGAGGGTCACTAGTTCGAATCTCGAAATTTTCAAATGTAAACATACGTCATGTCATAAACTATTTTAAAGCGCTTTAGCAGACAAACAGTTTAGTGAAAACAGAACTCACTTATCTTTATCCTTTTAGCGAATTTCCCCTATAGGGAAGAAGCTATTACCGTAGTCGGCATGGTAAGACCTAGGCCCGGGACCATGATAACTTTTCGTTTTGAGGTCCCCAGACCCCAAAAACACCATTCGTTCAAAACTGTATATATATATATATATCTATATATATATATATATCTATATATATATATATATATATATATATATATGTGTCCGTGAGCACGATAACTCTCGTAAAAATTATCCGATTTTGATGAAATTTGGTATAAACGTGTAAAGCAACATTTATGACTTTAAGTTCGAAAACCAGCCAGATCGCTTTATCCGAAGGGGTATTTTGGGGGGGTTTTGTACCCCAAAAATGGGTTTTTTGAATTTTTTACATATAATTTTCGAAATAGTCAAATTTTAGTTTTTACCATTTGATTCAGCTTAAAAAAACACACAATTCGGTATTTTGATCATTTCTCTACGTCAATTGGTTACCGAGATATTGAAAGTGCTAAACACAGTACGTTGTCTAATGTTATTCTTATGGAGGAAAAGAAAAATTTTATATCTCGCTTATTTATGAACATATACTGACAAAACTTGGTATACGGCTTCATCTGGTTGTGAACCATTGATATTTGCTAAAAAAAACAATTTTTTGCCAAAGGCTCCCGTAGCAGCAAACCTGCGTACTCAGCCCCATGTTATTCTTACGGAGAATAAGTAACGTGTTATCTCCCTTAATTATGAAAATAAATTAATGAAATTTGGTATGTGGCTTTACCTAAATGAGTTATATTGATATTTGTATAAAACCCCATTTTTTGTTTTCCTTCCTTCAGCAAACCTGCATACTCATCCGCCATGTTATTCTTATGGAGAATAATTAAAATGTCACAAATCGTTTATTTATGAATGTATATTGATGAAACTTGGTATGTGGCTTTATGTGGTATTAATATACATATATATGCATTGGAAATTCACTGAGTACGCAGGTTTGCTGCTACGGGGGTATTTTAAATGGCTTAACAAAAACACACAACAACAACAACAACAACAAAAACTCTTTAACGTTTACGGAATACTCTGCATCTGCTAAACCGCAAGACTTATTTCTCAGATTTACATTTTTCCCTCGTATTAAACACAGTTTTACCCTTATAAGCTACATGCCAGTATTATAAACATAGTAAAATTAACAAAAATACTTTTTTATGTTTATACGCTGAAAATTCAAAAAAGGTAAAATAGTAACATATATAAATACCACGCCGCAGTAAATCTGCGTACTTGGCGAATTTCCAATGCATTTGTATGTTTCTCACTACCATATAAAGCCACTTACCAAGATTCATAAAAAATCAAAAATAATTCAATTATGTATAGCACTGTATTTGTTCTTCATAAGAATTACAATAAGGCTGAGTAGGCAGGCAAGAAGTAAGATAAGAAATCTGTTTTTAAAATATTGTCAATATAACAAAACCAGGTGAAGCTACTTAACAAGTATTAATTTATGTTCATTATTAAGGGAGATATAAAACTTTACTTACCACATACCAATATTCATAAATAATCGAGATATAAATTTTGATTCATTCACTATAAGAATAACATTGGACAGTTTACTGTGTTTAGCACTTTGAATATCTCTGCACCGGTTGGGCGTTTAATCACAATTTAAACAACAAAATAATTGTTTTTTAGAGCTTAAGTTATTTGCATAGAAAAATGTGCAGTTTTTAGTAAAATTAACTGAGGAAAAGCTAACAACGTTTTCCCCATAAGATTAAACTCGACAATTTAATGAATTCTTTTTTTGATTTTATCAGCAACCACTTAACCTAGGTTAATGATTCAAAATACTAAATTAATTGTTTTTTAAGCTCTATAAAATGGTCGAAACCAAAACTGTGTGTTTAAAAATGGTAGAGCGAAAAATGCAAAAAAACCTCTTTTTTGGAAAATTTTAAACCGCCATAAAACCCCTTTCCCATGGTCCGACCTTTCTGATTTTCGAACTTAAAGTTATGAATGTCACTTTACACATGTCTGTCAAATTTCATCGAAACCGGACGATTTTTCCAAAAGTTACCGCTTTCACGGACACATATATGGGGTACAACACCCTCTAACACCCTCCTTCGGATAATGTGAGCTATCTGGTTTTCAAACTCATTCAAATAAATGCTACTTTACATATTTGTGCAAAATTCCATTAAAATCGGACCAATTTTACGGCCGTTATCGTGTTAATAGTCACCAAAAAGCTGAAAATTTGGTTTCCCATATAAACACATGTAAAACGTTTGTGCAAATAGTCTTTAGAACAATTAAATATGAGTTTCCGACACACAAAATTGTTTTATATTTGGAATCTATAGCTAAAAATACATCAGTTACAATCCATAAAATATATGTTTGCCAACGGTACCCTATACTCTATGTTTACCCTTCCACGATACCACACGGTAATAGCTTCTTTCCTGTAAAGAGAATTCGCTAAAAGTTATACGATTTTAAAGGTTATGGAAGTCATTTAAACTTTCTAATTTGCATCAACCTAGTATCTCTTTTTGTTTTCTTAGCATTCAACAAAAATCATCATAATAATATACGTTACTGTTTAACCTTTTTGAATTTCGGGCACAAAAACATTAAAAAAATTGTTTGTTATTTGTTACTAAGTTTGAAATACTGGCATGTATCATATCAAGGTAAAGCTGAGTTTAATACGAGTAAACAATTTAAATCAGAATTAAAAAATGTCTTTTGGTAAATGTTAATATTTTTCGCAAAAATGGCCGCCATTTTAAAACGAATAAATATAAGTGAGTTCTGTTTTCACCACAATATTTGTCTGTCAAAGGGCTTTAAAATGGTGTGTAACATTACGTAGGTTCACATTTGATAATTCTGGGATTCGAACTAGTGACCCTCAGTTTTTGGAATATCCTGTATTTTAAACAAGTTTAAAATGTGTTTACGTTACTCCTTGAGGTCGATTAAGTGGAAAATTATTTTACTTTAACCTTCTAGGTAAAGTGGTTCGTCTGCAATCGGTTACGTGGGACAACCTGTACATGGAGCAAATAAAATTGAATTATTTTATTTAAAAACGTCTGCACATGAATATGTGTTGTTGTTGTGGTTGCTCTTTAATTGATGTTATTCTTAAAGGATATTAAATAGCTTACAAATAAAATTGTTTCTTTATAATTACTAGTTTTCCTGTTGCTCAAATCCCAGCAAGTTTGTACCCAACGAAGTTACTAAAGGTTACTTCAGTTCTAAACAAACATAACAAAACATCTGATATTAAAACGGATGATAACAATATACTTTCAATCAACACATAGTTTAGATTTCTGCCGTCGGATTGCGCCACTGTTCCGAATATTCAGCCGTTTACTGTATTTAAATTATACCTTTTCTTAAAATTCTGAGACATATTGGCAAATCTACGTACACCTTTGATTTGACACCTCAAATGTTAAAATCCGCCCAGCCGTTATCGAGTTATGACTGTGAAGAAAAAACCCCTAGCGTATTTATATATAGATTTTGCTTTACACACACATCTTCTGTTGTTTAAATCTACACCTATTGGGGAAATTGTGTTCAGAAAATTAGGAGGTAAAGATTTTTCTGTTGATTTTATACAAAGCATCGTTTATGTTAATAATAACATAGATAATACACTTAAATCTCCCTCAGAAATACAGTAGTTCATAGATAAGGAATAAATTTAAGTTTTTTAACTAAATTCCATTACTAAAAGGTACTAATTTAGGATTTTATCATATTCATATTATTTAGTTAATAAGTCTATAATTTGTATCTTCTGTTTACTTTTCAACACCAAACCGCCTGTTTTATTAAAAATAAAAAGATTGAATACCAAGAATATTGTGCTAAGGAGCTTTTTATTAAATCTTACATTTAACCTTAATACTTGTAACCGGTGCTTGCAGTTTATTTGTGACCTCTGCAAGTAATCGACATCCAAAGATACTACTGTATAATATTTCAAAAAATATTTCGAGGTCATTTATTTTCGTAAGAATAACTATTTGGACTACTTTTGTCAATAAACATTCTGAGGAAAAGTAGCTGAGCGTGTTCTGAACATTAAAACAATTGTTGAAAACAAATCTTTTAAGTTTCCGCCGCTATATTTAGTCAGTCAGCTTTGACAGACATTTCATTACGATTTCTCTCCTAGAATATTATCAGGTTTTAATTTGTTTTGTTTATATTTTAGCCTCGAAGTATATTAATCTTTAATAGTATCTGTGAAATTGGTTACACAATTCATTGAGGGTGTTCCCTTCCTCCTCTTTCGTTTGTTGTTGTATAGTAGCAAAATTTCGCAACTTGTGAATCATTACAGCTGAGATCAGTTAAGAAAAGTGAACAGTGAAGGATGTGCGTAAATATGTGTGATCAAAAATCCATGGAAAGACGTTTAAAAGAAATGAGTTTCTACCTCACATTGTAAAAAGTCCTCTCTACTCTAAATTATTGGCGTTAAAATTATTATTTAGGTACAAAACAAAATCACACAACCCGTTGATGTCGTCGTCGTTGTTATTTTTGTTTTTATGCATTAAGAGGGCATAAAAAGAAATGCTAGTGATAAAACCAGTTGTTATCGTAAATACGACAAATCTTTTGCTAAAGACCATTTTAATGTTTTAATGTTTTATTGATTGCATCACAGTACATGGAAGTTCGACAAATATAAACCTACTGCTTAGCAACCAGACTTAATCAGAAGAACAAAATGATTATGTCAAGTGTTTCGATTGATACGTGTGAATCTGTGAAACTGTCGATATTTGGGCTCTCGCGACGACCTGCACGTCTCTCGCTCAGGCTCGATATTACAAAACACATAGCCTGGAGGCACATCCTCATTAGAACCCCATTACTCTCTACAATGTCTGTTTATTATTGTTAATAGTTTAGGACGTATCTGTAAATATAATTTATGGTATAAATTATTTACTAAAACTGATTTGTATCCTCATGAAGTGTCGACAAAAGCATAATGTTAAAGAAGTCTTAATCTTGTAGCTACAGTAACGGTTCCAACCATACGAGTGGGAGAAATATTGGTTGTGCAACTAAATCCTTTGAGTCGAATATATTTTAGATTCTAGCTAAAAGCTAGTTTAGGTAAGGGTTCTCACTTTGCAGATAAATTACTGTTCTTAGCTTTAAAAGTTTGTTCATAAAAAGGTAAAGGATGATTACATAGATTAAATTTGTCATTAACCCTTCAATTTAAACGCTTAGGTGGAAAATGTCCAGTTCGGTATTATAAACAATTATTAGAAAGTTCCTTACTCGGATGTTACTCTAAAAGTTTTATTTTCCAAACAAATATGTATAATTTCTATGATTAGTAGGTTTTTATACAGAGAAAAATTATTTACAGAGATTTAATAGTAAGAATTTTAGTTTAACTTAGCATAATTTTAAAAAAACGTTGAAATTGTTCTAACAAAATGATTCAGATACATTATTGCCTTGTGAGATTGCATGAGGCCTAAGACCACGCAACATAACTACTGGCATTTCTGTCCAGTTTTGTAGTGTACACCCACAAATAGAGAGTATTTAAGGCTGAAGTTAATACAAACTGTATTAGAAAGTGTTTGATGGGCAAACGGTGAAATGCGGGCTCATTACTGCTGAGTTAATTCATTATGGCAGCGTAGTGGGCCATAATTTTCAAGAAAGGCCGTACGCCCACAAGATGGCTGTAAAACAAATAGTCACTAATCACCCCGGAGATACTTTGTTTGCAAGGCAGTAATTTCCCATTAGGTGGCAGCATGAATATATTAATGCCATCAGAGTTCGTTAATTTCTTTATATATACTTGACTAATAACCATTATGTCGGCAGAACCTTAAGTTGTTGCATTCTAGTAAGTGATGTTAACTCTCTGGCTAAACTACCTTATCGTTCTCAAGCCGTATTTTGGCCATATAAAGTCATCTTTTAATACCCCCGTCGCAGCAATCCTGCATACTCAGCGAATTTCCAATGAATATATAACATAACACATTAAAACACTTAACAGGATTGATTACATTGTAAATGTATTTGTATCAAAATAACCCTCAGAACTTCCAGAGGTAGTAAGATTGCTGTGCTCTTTCAAGAAGTACAGTAGTTTGTAACAGCAGTATTACCTTTGTGTTAAGGGAAAATAGCTGGTTCATTATTCAATTTCTTGCTTTCAAATAAGTAACTATTTATATTTTTATATAATTTTAACAATGCTTATAATATAGCCAAAGTCAAGCCTATAGAGCCTAGCCACACCAGCATTAATATAACAGGTTCTTTATGACAAGTATATATGCAAAAATAGCAGGCAATTGTTCACTAAGTCTATTGTATTAACAATAGATAATTGTCCATACAATAGACCCGTTCATATAATCGTAGCCACTGAAGTTTGATTCTACTATAATCTATCAAATGAAGTTGCATATATATCTTGAACCAAGAATTGAACAGTAAAATATATCATAATATTTATTATATAACTAATACTACTTATGTATATTAAACGAATTTCTAACAATAATAAATAAATAACAGAGCAATTCGTTTATATAAAACTATTTTATTGAGACCGACGGCAAACAAATACTTTGTATTTCGTTTATAATTGTAATAGAAATACCCCCGTAGCAGCAAACCTGCGTACTCAGCGAATTTCCAATGTGTGTGTATATATATATATATATATATATATATATATATATATATATATATATGTGTGTGTGTGTATCTTAATACCACTTAAAACCGCATACCAAGTTACATCAATATACATTCATAAATAAATGATTTATGACATTTTAATCATTCTCTATAAGAATAACATGGAGTCTGAGGATGCAGGTTTGCTGAAACAAGGTACACACAAAATGGGTTTTTATACAATTTTTTTTATAACTCAACTAGGTGAAGCCATATACCAAATTTTATTAATTTATGTTCATGATTAAGGGAGATAACATTTGATTCATTCTCCTTAAGAATAACATGGGGGCTGAGTACGCAGGTTTGCTGCTACGGGAGCTATCGGCAAAAAAATCATTTGTCGTGCAAATATTAATAGACTACATCAGTATGAAGCAATATAACAAGTTTCGTCAAGATAAGTTGATAAAAAAGCAAGATATACAATTTTTCTTATACTCCTTAAGGATAACATTGGACAGCGTACTGCGTTTAGCACTTTCAATATCTCGGTAACCAATTTACGTAGTGCAATTATCAAAAGACCAAATTGTTTGTTTTTTAAACTGAATTTAATGGTTAAAACTAAAATTGGATTTACTAAAATACAATGTGTAAAAAACTCAAAAAACCCATTTTGGGGGTACAAAACCCCCCAAAATACCCCTTTGGATAGAGCTATCTGGCTTGTTTTCGAAGTCATAAATGTCGCTTTACATGTTTGTACCAAATTTCATCAAAATCGGATCATTTGCACGAGAGTTATCGCACCCACGGACACACATCTATATATAGATATATATACAGTTTTGAATGAATGGTATTTTTGGCATCTGGGGACCTCAAAACGAAAAGTTATCATGGTACCGGGCCTAGGTCTTACCATGCCGACTACGGTAATAGCTTCTTCCCTGTAGGGGAAATTCGCTAAAATTAGTTTTATAACCTGAAAACTATTTGTAAAAATTATCTAAGTCAATATGGTATATTTTAATTAAATATAATCTGGTTATTAAATTAAAAGATGAGAAAAACCCGAGATTGGTTCTTGAGAAACGGGGAGAAAACTGTTTTTTACTGCGCGAGCCGGGTCGAGGTGGGGTAAAGACCAGCTGAGATAAAAGAACGCCTTTGTCCAGCGCCCCATTCACCGACTTAACTGCAACTTGCGTAACTGTTTAGTAGGAAAATCTTATTGATTTATCAATTGGAATATAAACTTTGAATTGTGAATACTTATATTACAGGTTGCTTACGAATAAAGTCTCATTACAAATTCCCGTAAGTTATTGCAGCCACATGTCATGTTATCCATCAAAGAGAGCATCATATCATCCGCTTGCATACTGTACTGAGAGCTCATGGTTGGCAGTAACTAAAAATTTAAACTATGAAGTTAAAACTTAAAAATTCCAATAAAATACATTTTTAATTGACAAGGCCTTTTGACGATACCTGAGAATGGTATATTTGGTACTAAAAGGGTTATCTTGTTACATTACAGCAATACTAGTAAAACCATTCCATTATTTCCTACAACACAAATAAATTCATACAATTGTTTATCATACAGTAAATATATAGTTTTATTTTCTCTTTCCTATATATTTTGAATAAATAACTTATTTAGTGATTAAGTTTAGGTATAGAAACTTATATAATCAGTTGTTATTCATTTCATGTTTGAGAGCAACCCCTGCCATGTAGCTACATGACGGCCTATAACTCGAGAGTCTGTTTGTCTGTGTCTTACTCCCGTTTAGATAGTGAGTGAAAGTCTCGGAGCTTCAGTTGTCGTGCTGAGCCGAGGCTCTCAGGGACCACTCGAGTGTAACAATCGTTTCATCGTGTCGTGGGCGAGCATAACAGTAGTAAACATGATTCATACCGAAATGATGCACCTCGTAAATTATAAACCACTCGCCTGTCAATGGGATCAGGGCAAAATATAAGTTATGGTCTCGGTGAGGTAAAATCAAGGTGAAAATCTCATCCAAAGTATTATAAACTTTATAATCAGTTTGTGTTTTTTACATCTTCGAGAATATAGAAATTTCCCTAGATTTCCTCTTTTAAATTTAATTAATGATGTTTAATTAGTGATGTTTAATAAATTACCACTAAAGAAACTATTACAAATCTGTAAATTCAAATATTGTTTTAATATAATTAACATTATCTCTATGAGGTAGCAATACGAAATTACCTTTTAGTTGACACATTTTTTTTAAATAATTGGTTTTAAAATGAAGTTTTTTTTACTTATTCCAAAAACGATCGATATAATATGAACCAGTATTATCTCAACGGGGCTATCAATAGTTAGTTTCGATCAGTAAAAGTGTTATTCTACATTTTGCGTTTTACTCTTTTATTCATTTCGTATTCTTCAATCATTCATCAAGCGAATTACTCTAATACGGCCTAAAACTCTACCGCAGCTTATAAAACCCCTTGTAAAAGGTTTTGATGTATTATACATTAAATAGGAACACAGAGGTTATATAACCTCAGTACAAAACAAAATAAAGTTTAACAAAAGAGATTTATATACTAAATTAAAATCTCTTTTCCTCTCAGTCGTTATATTTCATGTATTACGTGAGTATACACAATCTCATTGCGGTGAAGCAACCGCAAGAATAGCTTGTTCCTCTAATCACACGAGTTAAAGGTCTTGCTTGTAAGTTGAGCCAAGAACAAGGAACGTTAACTTGAACTTTCGTTGCATTGTTTAACATTTAGCACAGAAAGTGCGTGTCTAGTTTCGTTACCACTAGTTAGTGAGCATTACACATGACCACTCAAAACTGACACACGATTTGCATGATAGTTCAGCCAGTGACTTTCACGACGAGACTTTCATCACTCCGGACGTTAAGCCGGGATGAGTATCAAATTTAGGATCAGAAAAAAATACTAACGCAACTCTTTCATATAATTATTCATAGCATTCTATCAGTGCTTAAGTTATAACTTCAATGAAAGTATATTATACTGAGAAATCTATTTCAATTGCATAGACAATGTATTTTTTAATCATTTTAACAGCAATAAATGTTTAATAATAGATTTGTTTTTATATTTATGTACGTTCAAATGAAAACTGAAAAGATTCTAAATTTGTTACAGTATAAGTTGCAAAATGTTTCCATATATTTTAATGTGGAATGGGATGTGACCTCCTCCACAGGCCATGGACACCCAGAGTGTGATCAGCTGCCCCTGAATCCGCCATGTTAATCATGTCATGCATCGAGCTCTCAAACTCCAACTGTTGACAGCGAGCAAATAATCATCCCTCAACCAATTGATCAGTCAAACTCTACTGACAAATTGTTACGTGCAATTTATTCAACGTCACTAATAAATTTACTGGTTCAATTTTATTATTCTGTAAAACCTAACGGCTATTCAGCGTATTATTAATATTAAAATCCATAATCCTAATTCTTGATTTATCAACTAAACCAATTTTTTTACTATTAGTAGTGTTTTGGTGGCCAAATACAAATTTATCTTTCGATGTTGTTATTTGTTTAGTTGTTCAAATGTCCCGGACATTGCTTCCCACAGTTCCTTTAGCTGTTAATAATCGATCAGAAACAACTCAAATGCTATCAGGCAGATTCGAAATCATTTCAGATTGTTGGTTTGCTCTATGTGTCACTTCTTAACGTGATGGAGTTATAGTTATCATTGAGTCAAGAATTTATTTAAATATATTCATCAAATAATAACTCTGTTGAAAGCCCAAATAACCAAAGTATTTTATCAAACGAGCGACACTTAATTGTCCTTTTAACCCTCTTTTAATCAATAAATTCCTTTATAATTATACTAGGTGTAGAATACAAAGTATTGTGTAACCTGTTTACAAACCCTCTAGTAAATATTTTGTTCTCCAAAATCCCTTTCTTATTTGAATTACAGAATCATTTGCTTCACACTGAAGTTTAAAGGGAGAAAATTCCCCCTCCGTCCTCTCCCCTCAGAGTTAGGTAGCAATATATTCCGAATTTCCTCTATTGGTCCTCATGTTATCCTTACGTTAGTTAAACATATATACCAAGTTATAATTAAAAGTACCAGTAAGATAAAAAGTTGGAATCCTCCACAAGATTATCAATGTACTAGGCACTGCGTTTATCACCAATTAAAAATTAAAATTTCATCCGCCATCATTTTAAACTTACAAATTTTAATTAAAATTGTTATATCCGTTTTTAGGAAATTGATTTTTTGTGAGAAAATAGCCCATCAAAATAAAAAATACAGATAATGAATTAAACGCCTGAAGATACTGTGGATAAGTACATACATACCAAATGTTATCTAAATCGGGCCATTAGTGTGGCCTATAGGTCCGTATACGTCCATACATATGGACAAACGTCATCTCAAAAACCTGTTAGTTGGGTTCAGGGAACACCAAACCAAAAAACTGCACCGAAAACTCAATTCGAAACTTTTTATGAAAACTAAACTTTTTCCATGAACTGTAAAATGGGAGAAAGTAAAAATTAAACAGTTTCATAATTATGAAAACATTCACTAGCCCTAGAATTGTTTATTTAAATGATAAATAGGTTTACTTACCTTACAAGTCTACAGTTCAAAAATTTTTAGTTGCAGGTTATGTCAGCAACATGTTTCGGTGTAATTAAACCATTTTCAAGCTGTTATGAAAATAGCTATATAAAATCGATAGCTATCCTCCGTATTTTGTGACTTTCAGTGTATTTTATGTTTCATCTCATGATAAGCCTCAAGTGAATACGAAAATTAGATATTTTATATCAGTCTTAATATGGTGTAACCTCCTTAAAACGTATTGCTGATATAACATAACATGCGAATATATATGTTAGAACTGTAGCCGTGTAAGGCATGTAAACCTATTTATTGTCTAGGTTCCATAATGTTGAATCAAATAAATCCATTAACATCCAACTAATATTTGAATTGAATATTCGAAAAATATTAACAAATCAGAATGAAATATAACACCAAGTAATCTCTGGGCATTACAAGAACAACATTATTGATGGCGCTTAACTACGCCAGATTATCTTGTAACCTCCGACGGAATGTGATTTATTAGTGACTGTTCTACATTGTTTGTGGAAAATATTAATGTGTTTTCGCTTGGGAATGATAACACCCTATCTTTCATGCCCTCGTCTTACTGGTATGGCATGCCCTTGGTTTCGCCGTAGCAGTTATTTAACATTTGTAACCAAAAATTGTATTAGTGGAATTCTAAACCAATAATTCCACTTTATACTCTCTAAAAGTAAAGGAATGAATATTCAGTCTGTCAGTCTGATATTTTCACTCTTTGGGGTAAATAAAATCCAGCCACTCTTTTAGAGTGAACATTCTCTGTTTAGAAAAGTGAACTGTTGTCATCCTGTGAAAGAGTGAAAGATTCCCACTCAATCATGGAGTGGAAACCGTTTATATCAGAGTGAAACGCACTCGTTAAAAGAGTGGAACGCACTCGTTGAAAGAGTGAAATGCACTCGTTGAAAGAATGAAGTTTGGTCTTGTCATCCTACAGAAGAGTGAAGTTCATTAAATTCATTCTTTGAATAAGTGAACAGATATTTTAGGTTAGGTCAGATTTTTTGGTTAGGAATCTAGGGAAATTAATTAAAAACCATTGTTTTATAGTTAATATCTCTAGTAGTTAGTTATTAGCTTAACTGGTACATCTAACGGTGCCGTATTATAATTCAAAATCAGTTACATAGTATAGTGGTCGACGCCAACAAACTTCCACTGGTAAAAGAGGTAAGTCAAGCTTTCTACATGTAACCAACTGCTTGCAAGGTGAATGTAAACTATATAAAGGAATATCATAGGCTAATATATAAATATCTTAGATTTTATATAAGTGATAGTTTGAGGTAAATTATAATTTTACTTCTTAACCTAAAATATTAAACTAACTCAAATTAGTACTTACTATGGATCTGAAAAGTATTCATACACTTTACTACAACTAACACTAAATCAGAATACAGCACCGTTAAATATATCAGACAAACTAATAGCTACGGAAAATAACTTTAAAACAAATAGTTTTCATTATCTTATCTTGGAATCCTTTGTTCTTCACCAAGTCCAAACATCACAAAACCAAAATTGAGGAAGACTTGTTATTCCCGCTCAGAGGTTCCGCCACTCCCACGAAATGCACTCGAATGAACGAATGGATGTCACTCTTTCAAAGGACGATTAGACACTCGCCTAATGCATGAGTGAAAATTAATCTTTTAATGAACGAAATTTTCATTCCTTTTCAGAAGATGACATTTTTCCAATTATTGAGAGTGGATATTCATTCTTTCGGAGTGAATACCTAATTCATTCTATCAAATAAACGGTTTTTTCACTGTTTGCATTTTAGCGTGTTCTGTAACAAATAGTTAATATTGTTTTTATTTTATTAACTTAGTTTAAATGAGTTAGTAAATGTATTAGGATTATTTATTGGGTTAATGTAATACCTTTAAAATAAACATTTTTATCTTTTGCTACATTTTCTTAGCACATATTTTTGACGCCTTAATATTTACCGAAAATCCTAATTTTTTACTCCTTTCAAGGGTACTTACATCACAATATGGCTACGACCCAAGCACACATTAGAAATAAAGATTTTTGGGGAATAGTAAATATATTTAAGGATTTTTGTTGCCAAATTTATACTCTGTACAGAAATGCAATTCATATACACCTTGTATCTATAAGAAATAAGCATAAATAAAGATAATATACTGGTAAAAACAAGATATTTAGCTCAAACAATGGTTATTTAACCCAGGATAAAGGTTAATAGAAGGTTACATCGATATATATCACGAGTTTCGTAACAACGGTAGGCCGTGGTGAGACCGATCTATTGATTGCTCTTAGACTTGTGTAATCTATAATCTGCCAGGGAATATCTCTGACTATGAATCCGCAAAGCAACATTTGAGAAGAGTTATACGGTAAAAACGTTAATTTTTCCTTAATTAAGTTAAACATGTTCTTGCCTGAATACTAATTCAATATTATTATTCCTGATGTACGTTTCCATTGAATTTCCTAAGTGTGTGTTTTTATTTTGACTTGTTTAAACATTTTAGCTAGCGATTCTTAGAACTATAGCTGTTATAGCTAGCCCGTCTTTAGAAACCACCATCAGATTTTTCACTCTTATCAGATTTTCATCCTTATTGTAAGGTGCAATTCATACTCTAATAGTCACCATATTAAGTTCTGTAAAATGGTCTTATTATAATTAATTATTCCTAACCCATATTTTTAGCCAATATTTTGTTTATTAATATAACATCAAATTTTGACTAGTCATATATGTATATGTTAATATTAATTTGTTTATATTATTTAATTGTAATATATTATTTGGTCTTCTCTAAACTCCTCAATGGTAAGTTAGGTTGAAATGGTAGCAAAAAGAAAAATATAATTCCTCTTTCGTTGTATTGTATACAAAATATAATCCGTGGGTCACTTTTTTTGTTTGATCATTAAATTATGATAATGTATTTTCTTTTTCAGTGCTCACAAAAAATAAATTAAGATAACTAACCCGGTATGTAACCGTAATCTATGTTTGTTCGGATCAGAAATTGTATTGTGTATCAATGTAATAAATCCTCGCATAATTAATTACACTATTCCCATATTATTCCAAACAAAAAAATGTTATCGAGGTACATTTTTAAGCATTGAATTATTGAAACTGAACACGACTGCAAAAGATACAAGTGCTACAGAGCATTCGTGCCTCAACAGAGTCAATAAACAACGTTCCGAGTTCCGCAGTGCGTGCGGAGGGCCGCCTTGTTAAAAACAAATCTCGCAAGTTACTGTAACCGAGTGCAGTCAGTCATTTCTGACAGACGTTTTATTGTGTTTTGATGTTTCATCGTATCTCGTTACAATAACAGCTGGAGACTTTTAACAACAGAACCTTTCATAACACCGAATAGCAGCTACGGTATTAATTTTTAAACACTTCGACCTTAACATTCGTTTCGGTGATTTTTCACGTCTCACTCGGTGTAATTCTTGTGCACGTCCTGGTCATAAACTCCTCGAGGAGGCAACCGCAGGAACAATGCCAGAGTGACCTCGTGCGTGGCTGGCGGATCTTCCACTTGCACACATTCCATCGCCGCCGTCACTGTGATGTACTGCGAACACGGAGCGGTTGCAAACAGTCCACTGGAACATTGGATATCTAGCCAAGTGAGGATAAAACGCACAAGGATAGCAACTGTGAAGGTTTATTATGTATCTTGACGTTGTTGGAAGACACGGTCCTTGGATCTCCAAACGGCATGGCTGCTCTAGATGGACATACTAACAACATGGATACTTGAATTTGGAATTTAATTAAATTTTTTTATCCTATTAATTTAATTTAATAACTTATTAAATTGAAATATTAGGTGATCAAAATTAATACTTCATTACTACAGCAAATTTGTTTGCTAACACAAATTGTAACTTTATATTTTATGTAAATATGTGACTTATTGTGAATTATTAGCAATACAGTGGATATATTTAAGCCATTCTACACGTGTTTCGTAGTAACTAGGCAGAAGACGTTAAGCTACATATATGGGTTGATCTGCGAGGATCCTGTCACAAAGTTAAAATGTTCAAAACGTCTGTTGGACACACACATACATCACACGAACAAATGGAAATGGCCATTTTTACACCGACTAGGATATGATCGACAATAACCTCAGCAGTCCCTATGAGGACGTGGTTGATAGCCGGCACCAACTGCAGTTGGTTATCATCTCATAATTCATATTTTCATTATGCATAATAGATTGTAAACTCACACTTTTATATCTAACTTAAGAGGAGGTCGTGAATACATAATAAAGTTTTAATGTGGCTCATAAATAAGATCAGAGATCTGGTCTAAATCACATATTACAGAAAGGTTTTCATAACCTTGGGAGACGTGAGACATTACATAGCCAACGGATGAGATCCCGGGTACCATGGCAGCCGACAGTGTTAACACACTGTTGAACGTTATTAATGAGACACGCTACGACGAAGGCACCAATGTGACCAGCTGGCCCCCATGCTCATACCACGAGCTCCCTCCAGTCACTTCCCCTCTCGGAGCCCTAGGTTAAGACAACAGAACCATAGTTAAAAAATTATAGGCAACAAATTAAAATACCTAGTCGCAGCAAACCTGCGTACAGCGAATTCCCAATGAATATATAACATAACACATTAAGCCACTTAACAGAATTCATAAGAAATATATTCACAAATAAGCGACACTTAAAATATTAATAACATACTCCATATTAATAATAACTCCATAAGAATAACATTGGGCAAGAGTACCAGATTTGCTACAACAAGGAACACAAAATATGGGTTTTTATGCAACTATCAATAGAACTGATCTAATTGAAGTCACATGCCAAGTTTCATCCATATACATTCATAAATAAACGATATATAACATTTTACTTATTTTCAACAGGAATAACATTGGGTCGGAGTACCTAGGTTTGCTGCTACGGGAACCATAAGAAAAAAAAACACAATAAACCACAACCAGATGAAGCCATTTAAAAAATTCCGTCAGTTTATGTTCATAAATAAGCAAGATATTGGTTTCTTGTTTTTCTCCATAAGAATAACATTACAACGTACTGTGTTTAGTACTTTCAGTATCTCAGTAACCGATTGACGTAGAATAATGATCAAAATACCAAATTGTTTGTTTTTTATGCTGAATTCAATGGCAAACATTAACATTTTATTAAAATAAAAATTACATCTAGAAACCCCAAAAAACCATTTTTGGGATACGAAACCCCCTTCATATGGTGCGATTTGTCTGGTTTTTAAACTCGTTCAATTAAATGGTACTTTAGACATTTGTACCAAATTTCATTAAGATCGGACCTTTTTTACAAGAGTTATCGTGCTTACAGACACATATATATAAATTTGGACGAACGGTGTTTTTGGCATCTGGGGACCTCAAAATGAAAAGTTATCATGGTCTCGGGCTCAAGTCTTACCATGTGACCTACGGTAATAGCTTCTTCCCTATAGGGAAAATTCAATAAAAACCTGGAACAGATTTTTTTTATTCTGAAACTGAAACTGTGGGTAGTCACGTTTTTCTGAATGCCACCCTAAACACGGAGTATATCACAATGCGGTATAATTGCGGTTAGACAAATACCAAGCGTGAAGTCGCAAGAAAAGTGTCGATAAAGCCTGAAAATATTTATTTCTTGAAAACACTACTTACTGATAATTATAAATTTATTATTAAAACATCAAATCAGTAGTATAATTTGTATTATTAGAGGATTAATATTATTTAGGGCCTGAAAATATTGTTTATAAAATGTGTTACGTGTAAAATTTACTTATCAGGACTATGATTCGAACCCACTACAGGGCCGCTTTCATGGATCCGAAGCCCGGTACCTTTAACATTAAACCATAGATTACTAATTTTACATTCGCTTACAGATGTTTTAAATAGTTATTAGCGAATTTCCCCTATAGGGAAGAAGCTATTACCGTAGGTCTCATGGTAAGACTTAAGCCCGAGACCATGATAACTTTTCATTTTGAGGTCCCCAGATGCCAAAAACACCATTCGTTCAAATTTATATATATGTATGTATGTATATATATATTTATATATATTTATATATATATTTATATATATATTTATATATATATATATATATATATATATGTGTGTGTGTGTCCGTAAGCACGATAACTCTCGTAAAAAAGGTCCGATCTTAATGAAATTTGGTGCAAATGTGTAAAGCACCATTTATTTGAACGAGTTCGAAAACCAGGCGAATCACACCATCTAAAGGGGGGTTTTTGGGGGGTTTTGTACACCAAAAATGGGTTTTTTGGGGTTTCCACATGTATTTTTTTATTTAAATCAAATTTTAATTTTTACCATTTAATTCAGCATAAAAAAAAACAATTTGGTATTTTGATCATTGCTCTACGTCAATTGGTTCCTGAGATATTGAAAGTGCTAAACACAGTATGTTGTCTAATTTTATTCCTATGGAGAAAAAGAAAAATTGTATATCTCGCTTATTTATGAAAATAAGCTGATAAAATTTGGTATATGGTTTCATCTGGTTGGGATTTATAGTTGTTTGCACAAAATACAAAATTTTCACATGTGGTTCCCGTAGCAGCAAACCTAGGTAATCGGTCCCCATGTTATTCTTATGGAGAATAATTAAAAAGTTATATATCGCTTACTTATAAATGTATATGAATGAAACTTGGTATGTGTCTTTACTTAGATGAGTTCTAATGATATTTGCATAAAAACCTATTATTTTGTGTTCCTTGTTGCAGCAAACCTGCGTACTCATCCCCAATGTTATTCTTATGGAGAATAATTCATATTTTAAATATCGCTTATTTGTGAATATATTTCTTATGAATCCTGTTAAGTGTTAATGTGTTATGTTATATATTCATTGGAAATTCGCTGAGTATGCAGGTTTGCTGTGACGGGGGTATTCTATATAACACTCTCCAAATCACGTCCCAGCCTCAGATCCTTGCAGAACAAATAGACGCTAATGACTTCCAGTGATACCTCGTTTGCATGGCTATAATTCTCCTTTAGAAAGCAACTGGGCTCGTGCTACACAAATAGAACTCGTTAATTTCTTCATTACTCTTTTTAATTGCTTATTTTATCGGTGGAATAGCTGCAATTAGATGAGTCGAGGGGTCGAGGCTCTCTCCTCATCGCGAGGCTAGAGGTGCAGTTGTAGATCATCTCTCGTGAATGTGTAGGCAATAAGCGGTGTCTGACGGCAGGAATGTAGAGACAATGGATGATGAAATGTGCACTGCGCCCTGGCCTCGTCCAGTCGTGTCGCTTCACAGTTCACAGACATGCAGACCAGGAAAAACTGTATAATGACGTTCAAGTTTAACAAAATCAGCAATTGTTTTAGTTATTTACGGTACTAATACAAACACATTCTAAAAACGTTACCGTCAGCTCGTAAAATATATGTTGTCCCTTACTAATGGTTCTTATTTACCACTTCAAAGAAAACATCTCGCAAATCACCTGGATGTGCTGTTTAAGCCTACATCAAGAGATCGTTCAAGACGATGAAACAATTCTGTTAACTGTAGGTGACGTTAACCAAAAATGTCATGGATGTTTAATAAGTTTTTATTTTTGTTTTTTTTGGCTCAGATGTTTGTACTGTGACTAGCAAAAGCCGTTTTAAAGGCGGGAAGGTCACTTGAGGTGTCACAGGTTAAGGGGTGATGTGTAGCAGTTAAGGGAAATAAAGATGAAGGGGACACCAATATGTAAACACATATTTTTAGTTTTTACATAAAATATTTGGTACAATTTAATTTAAATAATATGATGAATATATTCGAGTTTAAATAACTACTCCACAATGTTTAACCTAACCAAAATTATTTTTGGAGAATCATTTATCGAAGACCCCTCGTATTACTTCTAATGTACAGTGATTTTTACTAGAGCAGATACACTGTCTTTAAACAATTTTCACACAGTCCACTAATCGAATGAAATAATATTTCAATAGAACGATGACACAATAATTGGTGAAAACTTGATTAAAAATCGCTTTAAATTTAGTTATCCATATTCATATCAACTTATTGAACATTTTCCGAGGATGCAGGCTTGCTACGAGAGGAATATCGTAAATAAGTACTCAGTCGATAAGGTTTAGATATATATATATATATTGGTGCTATGCCTTTCATGTTAAATAATATGTGAGCTCTACAAGCACTTAAGGCATGGGAGATTGCGCCTGTACTACATATAACAAGTGAAAGTCTGTGACCATCTCGACCATCAGAAGTCGTGACTTACCAAACAGTTGAAATGAAACAAAGGGGAGCGCTTGTTGAAACTAACTGGGCCATTATATTAGTTTAATGTCACCCGGCGCTTCTATTTGTTTTGAATAGGTAAGAAAACATAAGGTACCTCAGACTAATATTTATATTGCAAGTTACGACGTTGACTTTATTTTACTAGCTAGCAAGGTTACACTGGAAGTAACGTAACTGTAAAAGTAAAGTTTAAAAAAATTCAAATAGGATGATGTATATGCAGTCCATATCTAGTTAAATATATAATTATTAATAAAATTATTATAGGTAATAAATAAGTAACCGACTACCCTTTTTCTAAAGATTTTTAAAATCCTTGGAAAAAGGGTACTTAGTTACTTATTTATTACCTATATTACTAATATCAGCCCTTACATGTGAATAAATTCTTAAATTAATAAACGAATATATATTTAGTATTTAATATACGTGATACTTAAAAACGAAGACGTTTGCCTAATTCCGCTCTTTTATTTCTAATGTTGGAAGTACAATATTAATAGAAGTATTGAAGTGGAAGTGAACTCGGATGAGTAAACATTAAAAAAATATGAATTAAATTGAGCAACGCATTGTTGTATGGGACATGCAGAAAGGTTAACAATGCAGGGATTATGAATGGGAGTGGTAGGAGAGGTATAATGCCAAGGCTACCATTATGAAGATTAATTGGTTCAGGTTGTCTGTTGGTGCCGCTGTTCTCCTAGGTGTAGCTACGATATTCTATAGAAACCATTTAATGTTAACTATTATATTAATAGTTACATAAGTGATGTAAGTATAATATGAGTAATTTATATGATTTTCTATAGTTTCATTTTTTCCGTATCTGTTTTGAAGAACTGTAGAAAAAGGAAATTGTTGAACTAAATTAGTATGTTGTACCCATAAACAGCTATTTTAGGATATAATTCATAGAGTAAAACAACAAATGACATCCATGCATTGATTACCTCGAAATACGTACCAGATATAACGATTCCGGTTAGTAATGGACTATCTGAAAGTATAAACAAATATATATATATATATATATATATATATATATATTTATATATTTGTTTATACTTTCAGATATATATAATATTATATATAATATTATATATAATATAATACATATACAACTTTTAATAAGAACGACAGAGGATAAGGGACTTGTAAAATAAAATCAAACAGGATCGGTTAGAGGTACCCTACAAAGGGAACATGCTATACGTACCAGTCACATCATCAATAACAAGATCCTTGCAGAGATCGGTATTTAAATTTAATTCAGAAACTATCAATATTATTACTAATTTTGTCAGGGGCTTAATTATATAAACTATCTCTAGGTTACCTGCCCTTCTACACGTTATGCTGTGGGGAGCTTCAATAACTTCATATATTTGACTTTGATAAATGCTCAGACAAATCCCCAATACCGAGGATCTGGACTAATTGACGTTATCCGTGAGCAAACTACTCGCCTTGCAAAAAGCCTTATAAATTCGGTTTTAATAACTATATGCTGTGCCAAAAATAATTATAAATTTTAAAATATAGTACATATTATACGAAGTGTAATCTTTAATTCAAAATTTGTAAAAACAAAAATATTAATGCTGATGACTTCATATTGTTTCATTGCTATTACAAATTTGTTTGGCAGAACAACTCTACGACTTATACGTACTTGTTTTATTTTACATTTCTTATAATTTGTCAATTACCTGAAAGTCAATTGGTTATACTGTACCATAGATTAAGAATACCTTAATCTATGGTTTTACCTGTTCCTCTTTTGTTTCTTATAATGCATTACACCTCAGATGCATATATATTGCATTACACACAGTACTAGGGCAGTGCGAGCCATGCTCCAGCACGGGGCGCGCGGGGCGCGGCGCTTTTGGGGGGGCGGCACTCGGTGCTCATGACGGGCCATGGGGTGTGGGATTGGGGGCGTAGTCCGTAGGGCTAAAATAAAGTATTTGTAAAAATATATAAACCCGACCAATTTTGTAAATTTGTTGTATATTAGTACTATAAATTGATAAAGGCATTATTTTATTAGAAATTATGTTGTGCATTCACCATGTTGCACCTTCATTACACTTAAAACATTAAATTCATAAGTAAGATAAACACAAGCTCCACTCCCCTCTATTCCGAATTTAAAAGTTGTTTTGACCTCTGTCGTTTTGTGACATTGAGAGTGTGAATAAAACTCGCAATACGATGAAAGAAAATTTAAATGTTAAAATATCAATTTATACGATTCAACTAATTGATTTAATCCGCCATCTTCGATTATTTTAAACTACTTCCTAGCTGAGGAAATATATGGTTTGGGATTTGGAGAGCATTGAATCGGGATTTCAATTTTAATTGAAGTTCAAATGATTCGAGTTTTATATTGCTAATATATTTAATAAGAGGGGAAAATATGATACGCCCCCTTGGATTTTGGCGCCCCCTTAGATTTTGGCGCTCCCTTTGATCGGTACTTGAAAAGGTCCTTACTTTGAAAAATATAGTTAATAGTTCCGTCTCTGTTTAGTATAATTTCAAACAAGTTCTTATTTGTTAACTGAGTCATTTCGGGGTATTGGAGATGGAGTGGACAATGCTAAGAATTGAAAATACTTCTCGTCATTACAGATTATTTGCGATTTCGTCGTGGTTAATCGATTAATCATCTGTATTTCTTCCAAAGTGGCAGTACCTTAAATGAGTTTCGATTGTATCAACGAAAAAAACATGTTTACAGCCAACTTGAGTTTTTGGAGTAACTGGAATTAAACTTAGGTGATCAAAACACTTTTAGAAGATAAGATTCAATACATCAAACAAAATCTTTATAGCTACAAAACACCTTAATTAAAGACTAAATACTCGAGGATTGACTTTGTATAACTGGCAAACGTGTTACACATTAGAAACAATAATCAGAGATCTATATTTATAACAAATTAGTTTTGTCAAAAACAAAAATAACTTTAACAGCAAACCTTGCTGTTTTTGATTGCAAACTTCAGCCTGATGAATTCCCGAAACCGTCAGAATCTTGGTCGGTTTTGATGATTTTTAGTTCCCCCTAAAGAAATCTTTTTCCCACGCTCAGAACAGGTTTACTGTTATCAGTTTGTACTTCCGCCTTCCTACTCAGTTTTGAGGTTTGTTTTCTATATTTAGTGAATTTCCTGTGGAAAAGTGAACTATGAGCATGACCCGCACGGTGAAACTTAAGACCAGGAACACCATAGAAGTTCCTAACCTGACCCCCTGAACACGTTTTGAGGGTTCGCTAAAACTATATATATTTATATGCATATATATATATATATACATCAGTGTGTTCGCACTCAAGCGGTCGCATTTTTTGTCCGATTTACTTGAAATTTGGCAGGAAACGTTCCCTTCTGGAAACAGCTGGACAACTTCGTTGGGCAACACAATCAAACAACTCCAACCCCCTTTTTTGGGATTTTAATTTTTAAAATTTTGAGTTTTTGCGCCCAAAATGGGCCAGAAAAGCCCCGAATGTAAAATTAGGATGGAAATTAGTAAGGCGGACGTTTTAAGCCCTCTCTCATCATTCTAGCACAAATATTTACTGAGTTATTAAAGAAAATGTCAATTGTCTTAACACAGTTGTATTGTGGGGATTTTACACTGGAAAAGGCTGTTTTTCATATATTAATGTAGTTTATCACCCCCAATATCACTATACCAACTTGTTATCCTGACTATATCTCCTCCTAACCTTATAATGTACAACATTGTCATCCTAATAGTGAATTTAAGTATAACCAGAAGCATCAGAACAGCCAAAACATTTCATTTTTCAATTTTCCAAAAAAACTTTACCAGTGTTGTTTCAAACCCTTTATTCGATTGTTTAAAGATGTTAATGCGGAAAAACACTTCCTTCACGTCAGCGCGCTGCGTGTGAACTCGCTACTTTTCTTTAACAAACACATAATTCTTTGTTGATACGCAGACGTCGCAGAATAATCCCCTGCGTCAGTGTGAGGGAGCCGTGCGATCGTAGCAGGTAGCCTACGCGCGCCGCCGCGCCGTGCCGTGCGCCGCTCCTTGAGATCATCCTGGACAAGATATAGTAGTAGTAGCAACACATAAATAAAAGCACGACAAGTCACACATAGTGTAGAGTGTAGTCACGGCCTTACTAAATTAAATTTAGAGTTAGTTAAATTTGCTTAGTTGTTTCCCTTTTTTAATTTTAGGTTTTTCAGAACAGCAGTGCAGATATGACTGCTGTATAATTTCAAAGTTATCTTAACTCAGCACTTCCATGACGATACTATAGGAAATCAAGATTTTGAATTACTCAAGGCTCTGAGCTGAATGTGTTCTATAGCTTGTCATTTCAGGTGATTAGTATCGCACGGAACTAGAAACAACGCAAACGCAACAACAAGCGATGGAGCGAGGCGCGTACGTCAGACTTATTTTAGAGCTATGGTGGGGGGGGAGGTTTTGGTTGTTATGAAGGGGCGGCATGTTTGGTCTTTCCACGGGCATTGAAAACCTGACGGGCCGCCCCTGATTACACATAATATATATTTCCATTTGTTTGGCAATGTGTTATTGGATTGCAAACTACTCAACACGTATTAAAATACCGAAGAATAATTATCGTGTAAAATCATTAATTGTTTTAAAATCATTAATTATCGTCGGACTAGTTGTGTTTGTTTTTGATTACGTGTTCAATATACCTGGTTAGCTTAATAACTGCACTAGCTACTTTAATAAGGTGAACACGAATTGGACGAATGAGAATAAAGTTGTATTAGCCAACAGCCAACCCTCTTTGGATAAATTCATTTCACTCTTGCAGTTTTTTTTATTATTTTAAACTTCAACTCAATAATTAAAACCATAGAATAATCGTTATGTTTGTCACAGTTACAAGAAGCATTCACTAAAATATAACGAGAAATATTACCTAACCATAAATGTTACTTGCTTTATAAATATTGTTAATTCTTAAAAAATTAGTAAACATTTATTCCTGTTGAAGCAGTGTGGAGAAAGTAAATTTCAATTATTTTTAACGGAGCCGAATATGAGTAGCCAGGGGCTGATTGATTGTCCATTACCATCAACATAAGGCTTGGCCACCAACTGTGACCCTTGCCGTGGTAATCATCACACATTTTAAATTGCTGCCACAGTATTTGAGTCAAAAACAAAGTATTATAGTTGTAGACTTTCAAAATTCCAACAAAATAATTATGTTAAATTAAACTAATATATATAAAAAACAATATACGTATATATCGTTTTTGTAATCTATCTACGTTAACACGAAAACAGTTTTCTAAACATCCACAATTTATTTTAAAACCTGCCTGATATACTTTTTTATCTTAGGAAAGGCCCTAGTGGTAAAAGTAAACAGTAATCGACTTCTCTTAAATTCTAAACAACTCAGAAAAACGTTGCAGATGTAGTAAGGTATTCTTTTTTTCATAGAAATAAAAAGGGTTTTTAATGAGATTACTTTTGATTAGGGATTCTGTCTACAGTATATTATAAATAATATATAGTTGAGTATATTATAAATAATATATAAATGAGTCCTCCTGGTAAATAATATATAAAAAGTAAATATTGTGTAAGTTTTATTACTTTTGCTTTGTTATACTAATTTTAATGTCGTTTTAATGTTTTATGATTTGGTGGGAGGAGGAGTTAAATGCTAATTACTCACTTTTAATACTCCATTTTTTGTTCTTAAGCTCTTGATTGACCAAATCAAATACATTGTTAACGTATCTTAAAAAAACTTATTTTAAATGTTATAGTTGTAATAGCTTTCAACAACCACGTACTTTTTGGGGCACCAAGTACCATGAATACGTAAGCAAGTTTTTTTTTATATATACATTTTTATTGCAAAATGTATAAAATAGAAGCTTGAATTTAGTTGTTTTTTAAGTAAAGGCTAAAAATGTCTGTTTTTGAGATGGTTCAAACTTAAAATGCTATATAAAATATATTTACTCGATCTCCAAGTAATTTCAACAGTTCAGTTCAAAAGTTATTAAGCTGTTACGGATATGTTGTTGCCATGTATGATGGCACACTCTTTGTTCCAGAGGCCGGACAAAGAGTTATCATATTGCTGGACTCCATACAAGCGTGATATCAGTGTGTCCCATTGTTTGGGTTTTATTACATGGGAATTCAACTGGGAACTTGGAGTAAGAAATTATGTATCACTAGGGGCATTTGACTTTGGTTTACAATTTAAACCCACAACAGCAACACCGAGGCCTCTTGTGATTGGACCGGTTTAGGTTACAGTATAAGCTATGTTGAAGCTATGTTGTTGGCTATGTTGAATCGTCATTGGGTTTAAACTCAAGGCTTCTTCTTTTAATTCACAACTATTTGACCTTACAATAGTATTCCTTCAATTTACTACCAGTCCAGTTATCACTTATATTCTTTATTAGTATGCTATTTAAGTTACAGTATATGATTTCTTGTAGTTATAGGTTACTGATATATTAAAGTTATCAAACATTAAAACACATGTAATTGCTTAAGTTTAACTGAATTAATGCTGCACTTATAGTTAAATATAAGAAATCCTCTTAGCCGCTGTGGTACTGAATTCACTGGAAATGTCCTAAACCCAGTCGGTTGAAATGCTTCCTCGTGCTCAGTTATTAAACTGAACATGTTTAAAATATAGGAATCTCATATTTGTGGATTAATACTGTCAGACGTTCCTATTAATTCTGAGAAGGGTTATGTCCTTCTGCAAAATGTAGTTTACACTTGAATTCATTGGGAAGTGAATTTCAATGAAACACCGAAACAAATAGCTTATTATGGTTTGATGCGATATGTAGTATTAGTGTAAGCCAGCGTTGGTATCACAATTTTAAGATGCTGATAGACTGTCTCCCGAGGTGACCGAATACAGGTTATTGGCATACACATTATCGCCAGCGACAATAGCGCACATTAACACAGTGTAAATGTTCGGATGTTTTACACCTACATCCAGTGATTAATGCCATCAGCTTAGGATCATGCAAATCGCACGTCAGTAATGAGCCAGCTACTGAGAGCTATGATGTGTGTTTGCGCTGTAGACAACATTGCATGGTTATAAATGATTAAAAAACCGGAGTAGCTATTTTCTTGTTTTCTAAGTAAATAACGTGATAACGGTTTTGAGCGATGTAAATTTAAGAGCAATTTATCAATCAGTTTTAGCTTCAAACACTATTAAGACAACTATCGACAAACTATCATGCTACTTATGCTACTACATGCTAGGTCAATAATATTATACAGTGAATAAGTTATCATATTTACACATTTACACATTTGGTTAAAAGATGGTTGTATTAGTCACACGTCTAATTACTTAACGCCTCCCGATTTAATATAGATTGTTTTTACAAACAAATCATATATACTGTTCCGTGTATACGATAACGGTTTGAAAGGGAGCGGACCCCCTGGTCGAGTTACCATCTAAGGTTCCTTTTCTTGGAAAGCATAATTTATTAATAGCACTATGACAAAAGGCATATTGACCCTCAAAAATGTTCACATAAAATATACTATCCAGCCCGTTGTTAATGCCAAACCGCGTAACTTTTGGGGACCTAGTAAATAAAAGTGTACAGTATAAACGTGCAGAGGGTGCATTTTCCCTACTATTATCATAGTAAAATGTTATTCATCCGTTACTCTACGTTTTGCAGTCGATGTTTAAAAATATCAATTAATGAGTCTTTTCACTCTTTGCGCAAAGGATATGCCATCTAAGATTAAACTAACCCTTTTTCTACTTAACTAAGACAAAATGTATACTATATCTACACAAGCTCCAGAATTCAAGATTGAAGCATCCGTCCAAATACAAGCACATCAAACATTCGACGGATTGTGCGCGTGTTTTTTTTTTTTTTTTTTTTTTTGTACGGGTTAAACTAGTATTATTATAGATTAGATTTCCAACACTACATCTTCAAGTACTCATCAGCAGGTACCTATATTATAGGTACTGACGGTACAGAGCTGCTCCGTTCAGTACCATCGCGTTCTCACGTTAACGGTAACCAGTTCACACGCTGTACGGCAATATTGCGCAGTCCCACTGACATTGCAGACCATGACTCGCATTCGTGAGCGGCGCCGAATCTAGAACACACAACTGAGTGGAAACTGTTGTTGTTAAACTGTGATCTTTGCTCAGGATAAATCCAGTATAACTATTATTACAAATATTAATTCCAACTATGTTATGAATACTCTATAGCTGAAGAATCGATTGTTAAAGTGATTGATATCTTGGGTAAGATAATGGCAAAGATATGTGCGTGTATAACATTCATTATTTAATGTATTAGCCTGACCGAATGAGTCCCATCAATTTTAATTTTGGGGAGTTTTATACACGATTATAATGTGAAATGGAGTGCGGATTTTCACATCCCTCTAATAATAAAAGTTAGAACTATATCAGTGACTCACACGCAGAGATATTTGCCGATTGCCCTTGTTTATACCTGTTAAGTGGCATTTCACAGCCTCGTGTAGCTAGCCCATTAGGCTCTCATGAAACGTCTAACTTCATGTACCAAGTAACTTTCATGTAACCTGTACGTGGTGAGGTTATCTGACTTAAAATAGGTTTTAAGGAATGTATTGCCTTAATGAAGGCACTTGTCATCAGTGAATAATAAAAACAATATTCACGACGAGTCAACTTAGAATTATTATTTTTTACTTTTTTACAATTCTCTGTTTTAACTTTTTTGTGTTTTCCGGCTTTACCTGGTTTGTGTCATTTTTTTATGTTTTGTCATTTTTTCACCCAAAGACGGGATCAGATTCCAGATCCCGAAACGTCGTAAAACTTGTTTTCTCATTCAGTGATAGCTAATGTCTTAAATAAAACTCAACATCACCAACAATGATTTTTTGTTTATTATTTATGAGGGATGCATATGTGAACAAGAGTAGTAACAACGCATAACTTTATTGAGACATAACCCCGTAGTGGAGGTCCAGTTGGGGGACTCACCTTGCAAACACGCCTCTCGGCCCCATTGTGTTACATAACTCTAGAATTGGTACACGAGGCATACAAGTTTTAAAACAGTCGGTCTAACGTTAATTATACCTTATTGACAATACGCATAGTTACATATTTTACTGAAATTAAATGGTTATCATGTTTAACAAATGTGTTGTATATTTTATTGACATCTTCGAATATGCCTGAATTAACGGTTTATTCGCGTTATGCAAGGAAACTATTTTGCATTTGTCTCTTTAGGTAGAGTTAATTTCACGTTATGCGTGGTGCGCAAGCTATTACCATTCAGTTAGATAATGCAAAAACTTCAACGGTACAATAATTCTACTTAGCTGATGTTTACGCCAAGCAGGCAATAACGTTAAACGGCTTATGAAGAATTTTACGCTTTTGTTGTTACAGATTTGATGAGTTATCTTTTAATTAAATAAAATAGTGACTGGTGCTAAGAGCAAAAAGAAGTGAAAATATTTAATCTTGATTAATTTAATAGAATAACGCACCTGATTACGTGTCATGAAGCTTCCCGAATGTTATAAAGATAAATTAATGATATCATAACCTGGGTGATGTAACCATCACTCTTTAATGTAGCCATCGATAGCTATTGAACTCCCATGAATTAATGCAAGCCATTGTTGTCCTGGGAACAGCGTGAACTGACTCACTCTGTTCCACTCATTCCACCATCATAAAAGCAATGTTTTATTTTATAACTAAAGTATTGCCCTTGGAAATATGATGAGGAACACTTCCTTTACGATCGGTAATAGCACCCGCAGTGGAGGATAAAGATCAACGTGCGTGAGTAATCTGCGTGGTCTGTTATTTTTGTTTGGTTCCGCAGTAGAAAAAGTTAACACTCCTTAAAAGAGCAACACAATAAACAAAATTTAAAATTATAGACATTTTCTACTTTGCTAAGTGCCAAACATTTTAACAAGAATTCAACTACGTTACACATACGTTTGATACGGTAGTTTCATAATATAATCAAGTATACGTTGTGATACAACTGAATAACTTTTTATATATAAATTTCATAAATCATTTCTCCTTTTAGCGAATTTCCCCTATAGGGAAGAAGCTATTACCGTAGTCGGCATGGTAAGACCTAGGCCCGGGACCATGATAACTTTTCGGTTTGAGGTCCCCAGACCCCAGAAACTCCATTCGTTCGAAACTGTATATATATGTGTGTGTGTCCGTGGGTGCAATAACTCTCGTAAAAATGGTCCGATTTTGATGAAATTTTTTACAAACGTACAAAGCAACATTTATTTATCGCTTTTTTGTGAATTTATTTTTATGAGACTAGGTATTTGGCTCAATGTGGTATTAAGACATATCTTATGCATTTAAAATTCGCTGAGTTCGCAGGTTTGCTGCGACGGCGGTATTTTTATTTCTATACTCGTCGCTTTATGTGTCATTTATCTTATTTCTTTCGGATTGTTATGTGCATTTTGTTTATTAATTTTAGCGAATTTCCCCTACAGAGAAGAAGCTATTACCCGTTGTCGGCATGTTAAGACCTAGGCCCGGGACCATGATAACTTTTCGTTTTGAGGTCCCCAGACCCCAAAAGCACAATTCGTTCGAAACTGTATATATATATATATATATATATATATATGCGTGTGCATATGTGTGTCCGTGAGCACTATAACTCTCGTAAAAATGATCCGATTTTGATTAAATTTGGTATAAACGTGTAAAGCAACATTTTTGGCTTTACTTTACTTTACTTTGAGTTCGAAAACGAGCCAGATCGCCCCATCCGAAGGGGTATTTTGGGGGGTTTTGTACCCCAAAAATGGGTTGGTTGAATTTTGTGTGTATAATTTTTAAAATAGTCAAAATTTAGTTTTTACCATTGGATTCAGCTTAAAAAACACACAATTTGGTATTTTGATAATTACTCTACGTCAACTGGTTACCGAGATATTGAAAGTGCTAAACGCAGTAAATTGTCTAATGTTATTCTTAAATTGAGGAAAATAAAAATGGTATATCTCGCTTATTTATGAAACATGGTATATGGCTTCAACTGGTTGTGGTATATTGATATTTCCTAGAAAAAACTATTTTTTCCCAAAGGTTCCCGTAGCAGCAAAGCTGCATACTTAGCTCCATGTTATTCTTATGGATAATAATTAAATGCTATGTCGCCCTTAATTATGAACATAAATGAATAAAAACTGGTATATGACTTCACCTAGTTCAGTTATATTGATATTATCATAAATACCCATTTTTTGTGTTCATTGATGCATCAAACCTGCGTACTCAGCCCCAATGTTATTCTTAAGGAGAATAATTAAAATGTTATATATCGCTTATATGTGAATATATTTTTATGATACTTGGTAAGTGGCTTAATGTAGTATTATAACATTTATATCTCCATTGAAAATTCGCTGAGTATGCAGGTTTGCTGCGACGGGGGTATTATAATCCCTCTTTTTTATTTAATAAATTAATGTCATCATATGAATGGTTAAACAGTTGTTTACCGTTCGACGTGCGTTAGTTAGTGAAAATCATATCTGTAGCGCTTTCACATGAGTAAATATGACCAGTTGTGTATTATATTGTTTTGGTTTTGCGATACAGTTTGCTGTTGATAGGTTAGGTGTTTTTACATTACAGGCTAGCCTAGTTTGCGGTGTGGGGGTTTATCTGATCTGAATTACCACTCCTCCCCTAGCTCTTGAGCTCGTTACTCGCCCCATCATGGACAACCGCCCTCTTGTCACCTTGTCTGAGCTGTGTTCAGATTACAAGTCAATGTATGCGGGGTGTCAGAGGCTGCGGCGCGCCTGTTGGCGCCAACCCGCATAATGGAGTGGAACTCCCGCCACTGAATATTCAAACTCCCGCCAACCCGGGGAAAGTGCGGGAAACGGTGATTACCATCTGATTGTTATATTCTCTCTGATCTTATCTGATCTAAGATGCAATGTCAGAGTGTTGAACTAACGTAACACTGACGCCACGACTCTTCGCTTGTGTGAGAAATATGTAGGCCTACAACATATTTTAATATGTAAAATTTTCAATACATATTTTTTTGTAAATTGTGCGTTTCTTTTGTAATGTTTCAACCTGAAAGCTCTATAATAGTGTTTACCTTAACAATCTAAAAAGAGAAAGAGCTTATAGGGTATATATAAAGTTAACATTATTTTAAAATATTTCGCGAAATAACGTAGGTTTAATAAAGTGGTTGTATACCTATAAAAATATTTTTGAGTATTTTATTTAAATGATAAATCTTATTTTTCATAGCTGTAAGTATGTCCCTGAAATGATTTACAATTGTTTTTAACTCAGTTATTATGCATAACAAAAATAAAACAAAGTAAAACTTTCAAGGTATATATATTCCTCAAGCTCTTCGTGTTTTAAAATATCTACTAAGGATATTATAATTTGTTAAATACTACCATGATGACAAAAACGCATCATACACAAATAATCTGCAACAATTTAGGTTGCAAGAATAAGGCAATTTATTCAAATCAGTTTGATTGTTGGAAAAATGTTGAAAATCCAGTAAAAAATCTAAATATCACGTAATAAAAAATGTGACAACCTATTTATGGCGACAAATACTGAAGTTTGTTTGTAATTCAATCAGATCTCTATTCATTCAAATGTATTCAATGTTCATTCATAGCCCAACGTCCTTCACCGTAGTAATGTCAATAGCGGTTGTTATGCAGGAGAGCTATGAATCTATCAGCATGATATTTCAATATCGTGATAGATATTTCGTCAACACTTACACAAACCTTGATATTCGCGGATCCAGTAACAGTAACACTGGACCCCCTCGGAATGCGGCGCGGCGCCGGCGCGGGAGACTGCCAGCTCTGGAGACCACGAGTGTCCTTGACCGGTTAAGGTCACCCAGGATCAGGTAATTATCCTCAAAGCCACACGTCAAGCAATTTTCAAGTTACGATTTGTTTCCTCCAGTATTTCACCTACACTGCCATAATCATTCAAATCACAGCCTTCCTTAGGTAAATAAATTCGGACGCATGCATAAACTGCAATCTAAATGTCAAAATCTTTGCTTATAATGTATGTGTATTTAATATGTAAACAAGAAGATATGAGTTTTATGTTCAGTATTAAATATTGACTTATACATTTTTGTGTTTAATTTACACATACAAGGCAATATAATTCGACCAGACACATCGGTCATTAGCCTTTATAAAGAATAACAATGACTGATCTAAATTGATTGCCTTGTGCAATATTACGCTTTCAGCGAATTTCCCTTATTAGGGTCTAAGCTATCACAGTAGTTAGCATGTCATGACTTGGTATGTGGCTTCATATGGTTGGGGTTTATTTATATCTGCATACAAAATCCATTTTTGTGGTCCCACTGTAGTCTTATATCTCGCTTGTTTATGAACATATATTGGTAAAACTTGGTTTGTTGCTTCATCTGGTGGTGATGCACTGATATTTGCATAAAAACCAAATTGTAGTACTTGATAGTAGTCTTTGATAAATCTGCGTGCTTAGACCTAATGTTTTTCTTATGGAGAATAAATAAAATTTCACATCTTGCTTATTTATGAATATGCTTTGATGAAACTTGGTTAATGGTTTTATGATTTAGTGAAGTACCATTGAAATTCGCTGAGTATGCAGGTTTGCTGCAACGAGGGTATTGTTTATTAAGCGTATTGTACGTAAGCACGGTGTAAGTGTAGACATGTTTTAGTTTGTAGTACTGTGCACGGATTTGTTATGGTTCCAATCTTCAGATTTTCTAAAATGATTCATGCATTTATTTACTGAAGTCGTTATATAGTTTGTTTTAATTTATTTTATACAACATAGAAGTTATTTAAATATCTAGGTACAGTATTTATAAGAAAGTAGGTAGACCGTCCTATTTCATCAATGGTAGGGTACAGGTTCTACAGATCTTTACGACCCGGGAACATTTCATCAACCTGATAAACGGTGTTTTATAGAGTGGAAGACATTTCAGCCGCTTCCCGACCCCTCAGGAATGTTTGATGTGAAACTGGAATGTCAGTTTTGGAGAATAATATCTGAAACGTTTTAATTTAACGTATAAGCTCAATTTTTTTTAATTTAAAAAGTATGGAGACTAATCACTAATAGCGGTTCAATAAGAAACTATATTTGATAATTTTAAATCTAATTTGACTCAACTCATAAAACATAAAACAATTTACATGGTAATTTTTATGACTGTGAAATATTTTGAGGTTGGCTCTCAAATAAAATAAAATAAATTTTATTCGTGAATTTGTTTGCCTATTTTAGCGAATTTCCCCTATAGGGAAGAAGCTATTACCGTATGGTATGGTATTACCGTGGCATGGAAAGACTTAAGCCCAATACCATGACAACCTTTTGCTTTGAGGTCCCCAGATGCCAAAAATACTATTCTTTCAAATTTATATAAACGTATATATATATATATATTTATTTATACATATATATATATATATACATGCATATATATGGGTGTGTGTGTGTGTGTGTGTGTGTGTGTGTGTGTGTGTCCGTTACCGCGATAACTTTTGAAAGGAACGCTCGATTTTAATGACATTTGGCACAAATGTGTAGAGTAACATTTATGACTTTAAGGTCGAAAACCAGATCGATCGGACTATGGGAAGGGGGTTTTATGAGGGTTTTAAATTTTCCAAAGATCAGTTTTTTTATTTTCCCCCCTAAAATTTTTAAAATACTTAATTTTGGTTATAGCAATTTTATAGAGCTTAAAAAACAAATAATTTGGTAAATTGAATCATTAAGTTTAAGTGGCTATAGAGAAAAGTAAAAAAAGGCGTCCATAAAATTTCCCATGTTAATATTATGGGAAAAAGGTTTTTGGATTTTCCTCAGATAATTTTACTAAAACCTTCACATTTATTTTTACCAATGAGTTTATCTCTACAAAACAATCATTTTGGTGTTTTAATTGTTGTTCTACGTCCAACCGTTTCAGAGATATTCAAAGTGCTAAACACAGTACGTTGTCCAATTTTATCCTTTTGCAGGATAAATAAAATTTGATATCTTGATTATTTATGAATGTATATTGATGAAACTTGGTATGTGGCTTCACCTAGTACTGGTATATATATATTTGCACAAAAAAGCATTTTTGTTGATTTTCCTGTGGCAGCAAACCTGCATACCCGGCCCCCATGTTATTCATATGGAGAATAAGTACAATTGTATATCTCCCTTAGTTATGAACCTAAATTATTAAAACTTGGTACGGAGCTTCAACTGGTTGAGTTGTATTGATAATTTTAAAAAATACACATTTTTTATCTTCCTCGTTGCATCAAACCTGCGTACTCAGCCCTAATTTTATTCTTATGGAGAATAAATAAAATGCTATATATCACTTTTTTATGCATGTATTTTTGTGAAACTTGATAAGTGACTCTATGTAGTAGTGAGACACACATATGTGCATTGGAAATTCGCTGAATACGCAGGTTTGCTGCGACGGGGGTATTTATAGACTTAAACCTTTAGTACTGGATGTATTTTCCTGTATAATCAGCCTATTAATCGTATTATGAACAAATACTTCCGTGTTAAGTTCCAGTAAAGTTGTTAATTCATTACCCAAGTTTCAAGTCAATACCCCGACCTCACAGCAGTAGTCGTAACATTGCAACTTTAGTGATGAGACACAACACGACGTAATTATCAGCTATTCTCATTAGAGTGTGACGCATCCGTTTTGGCTGGCGGTTTAACAACTGTAATACCCTCTCATCTTCACTAAACACCCCAAGGACGACGGGTTCTGCCCAGACTCGAGCGTCATCTCCTCAATCAAAATGCTCAATCTGCAGGATCAAAGCCTTGGGAATCTAGTGTCTCCTTCCTTGATTGCATGCTATTTACACATATTACGTAATTGTATTACTTTTATTGGGATATATCTTCCTCATTCTGCCTGAAGGAACAAAAACACGTACCAGTACAGGTAAACAGGAAAAACCTGAGCGGTAGCCTTGAAGTTTTTAACTATAAATTCCAAATTTAAGCGTATTCATTTAAATTAAACAATTCCTTAGGATTTATATTTGAATATTAAGCATAAACACGTTTTAGTCCAAATACTACTGTTTCTTTTGGTACTTATATATATATATACTTTATGGTTATTGTAAACTTGGATTTTTTTGCTTAGTAATATTTTAGAATTTATTGTTGTTAAGCAATGATAACTCAATCCAGGTCACAGATTTAAGCGTCATAGTGTCAGATTGTACTGTCAAAATGCGCATTTCTGAACTAAAATCTAAAGCGGTACAAGGTTGTTGTATACTCTACTACCTACTAAAACAAGGTTGAACAATGATGGACAGTGTTCTTGCAATTCCAGAGGGGGCAGGTTTTCATTTTAATTCATACGGTCAAATCAATTTGTATAAAATTATTTTTATTTTGTGAAAGTTTTTATATGTGTTTTATGTGGATGCTATTTTACATCAGGATTTTGGTCGATGTTGCATCGCCAGTGATGTGAAACGCGTAGCTCAACAGAACATTTGTCACTTTGAGTAAGTAGTTTAAATGATCGGATGTTGATAGTGGTGGTTAGTTGATGTTCTCCAACCTATATTGGTAACCATTTAAGATCCTTTTTTCTTATACTAGGTAGTCCTGTGGTTTGCCACTGGGGTAGTAGTTGTGAAGATCATCCCCTATAGACTCGCTATTATAACTTCAGATCTAAACAAAGTAAAAGGCTATCTTAAAATATAGTAATTCATTCTGAAAGTTGCAAGTCATAATCAGAATCAGTAACATCCTAAATAAATATAAAACACGGAATATTTTCAAGTTTAACTCGTTGCATATTCCGTATACACTTGTTCTTCACCTGTGTTTTAAACTGAAAGAATACAAATGCAAGCAAATGTGAAGACTTGTCCGAACAGAAGTACGATCCTTTCCCCAAAGGTCCAGAGCTCGGGTCAGCTAGCTGCTAGTTACGTCAGAGCCGGTTGAGGTTGAGGTGTCGTTTGGCCGTTAGGCACCCACGTAACACCCCGCCTGGTGACACACGGCAATCGCTGACGAGGCGGCAACTGTGGAAGAATTTATGTCCTTTAACGATGAACATTACCCAAAGTTTACTAGCCAATCAAAATTTATTCCGAAACATATATGACCTTTATTTTAAGCTCCGATAATGAATGGTAAGTGTACATTTAACCTTTCACCATTTGAGAACGAGAGGGTTAGAGGGCTAGAGCCACTATAAACAAAAAATCATTTACTTAATTAATAATCCCAGTTAAAAACTTGTTTGGTTCCAGTCAAAAACTGGCTTTGCTGGGTATTAAAAAGTGAGAGTGCATAGCAGACCAGTTTTAAACACACAATTAAGTTACACTTATGCACCTCTTTTAGAGGGAAACAATTGATCACCAATAACAATTCAAACAGCGTTATACTACTTCATGAATATATTGTGCTTTCAATAATTCAAGTATTGAATAGGATTTTTTCAAAATTTGGCCCTGTTGTAAATCAAACGAACTTAACATGAAAAGTCAACATTTCTTCAAGTTGTTGGTTGAGTTTTCAAATCTTTCACTGTGGAAAGTACTAGGCATACTGACAACTCTTGTTAGAAAGTTGTGTTAGAAAGTCATAAACAACAATTATAAGCTCCATACTCCTACAAAAAGGCGATTAATTTAGTATCAAATAAATAACCCAATCAATGTTTAATACTTTTTGTATAAATCTGTATTAACTAGTAGAAATATATAGTTTTTTAGTTGATTTTGTTTTAAGCTTAGCAAGTAAGTACTTATTTTCCTTTTCAAAGATTGTTTTCCAATTGGTACAAGTTCTTTGATTCCAAATCTTTTACTTAAACTAATTTTCATTTTTCTCTAAATAGCAAATTGCATAAGACCAGTTCCTCAATGAAACATTGTTTAAGATATTTTTACGTCATCCTAATTATCTGTTGTTTTCTTGCTACCAAGGTATGATAAAATACGTATAAGACTTTGATTTAATGTGGGCCGGTATCATAATTATTAAAAGGCAAAACCAAATCTTGGTTAGAAAATCTGAAAGTCGTAATTCCTCCAGTGGCTACTCGGAAAGGTCGGGAAGGTCTTAGGTCGTCTCTCATCTCGCCAACCTACCACCAGAGCCCCTCGTAATCTTGGAGCCTAGGTTACGCAATGGCAGAAGCAGCGGCTTATCCTAGCCCTTGGTCGCCAGCAGAAATGAGTATAATTCAATTTGTGGACCTCTTACAAATTGCATTACCTACATTTTAATTATAGGATATTCACACGGTATTTAAATAACATTATTTGAGGTGTAGAAATAAACGGTATCAGAAAACTTATATACTTTGCCCTTTTAATCTTCTATGAATCAATGATTTAAATAACATTTAATTGATACAGAACATTAGGAGCGGCAGTCTATAGAGAGAATCATTTAGTACATTTGCATCCAAATAACTTTATTGGAGATGTGTCGTGTACTGTAATTTGCTACAAAGTGGTTTTAAGTGGAAGGGAATAAATCCCCCCCACGGTTCCATGGTAATTTGAGACACTTGATATTCGGGTAGGAGTCCGGTTGACGAGGGTTCAACGTGGGGACACGTGTCTACTGACATCTAGGTACGAGATCAGCCTGGGCCGCAATCAACGGCTCCAAAGGGTCGCCGAGGAAGAGAACAAGATATTCGTAGGATATCAGCCCTTTTAAGTTAATTTTGTGGTTAGTATCATCTTTCTTAATATCCATAACTAAGAAGTAACCAGATCGTCATCCCTTTGCATATATTTCCCTTTATTTCTATACCCAAATATAAATTAATAGTCTGCTACTTTATCATTTTGTATTAAAAAAAATACTCAACTCTGTAGACATCAGACGTTCAACTTAGCTAGTAAATAATCTTTTTAAATATAACTGAGCTCTTAGTGGTAGAGATTGAAAACTCAGGAACTAAAGGATTTTAGTTCTGTTAGTCCTGAAGGTGAAAATTGAATATTGTAGTTGAATGGTTGTAAAAAAGATATTGACGCGAACCATTGTTAGGGGATTACTGATATTTAGTGTACTATTCGGCGACTTATATTGCCATATAAATGTCAATAAAGCATTTTAAAGCAAAATAAATTGTCCAACGCAAGTTGAAAATAATTATTAAAAATTTTAATGTTTTAAATCAAACTAAAAAAACCGTCCTTCCCTTTTATTTTGATTTTTAGTTACTTTTTATTTGAAACAGAACATAATTTAGGCCCATACAACATATACATAAACATACATAAAACATATACATGTCTCGCTATCTATCTATCTATATAATTAGACTAAAATAATTTCTTGATTTTTATTCGGTGATATTAGACCATTAAAACTATGAGTTTTCTTGCATGTTTGGTATCAGTCAAAAGTTCTTACCCTCTATATGTGCCTTTTGGGGCTTTGAAGGTCATCCTACCTTCAGAGCTTCGACCCATGGTCAAGTTCCAATGTACAACCCAATGTGTTCCAATGTTCTCTGCCTTATAGAATTACATTTTATTAGCCAAACAGCTGAATTATAATGTGAAGACTTCAAAACATCTGACCCTATGTATATGAAATTCCGGTGCGGAAAACGGGACACCAGGTAGTATTGATAAGTTTATGAAATATCGTATTTAGATACTCATAATTGGAAAAGTCACATTCATGGTTCACGTGAATGCCTACACAAATCCGTTTGCTTAAAACCCCTAAGTTAACTCCCCATGAAGAAGACTGATACTATTGCGAATGTCATTAAAATAGGAAGCAACCACAGTGATATTAATTTTCTAATATTCCCAGGCAGATATTGTACCCAGATCAATACTGAAGTGGTTTTGGACCCCACGGCTAACCCTTGACAAGCAGCCTCGTACTCGAATGTCTGTGAACCCAATTGTCACGAGTTAGATTACAAGATATTGCAAATATTCCCTCTGTTGATCAGTGTTAGTTTATTTATTTACTTTTCTTATTATATCGATCAATATAAAGAGAAATACCCCCGTAGCAGCAAACCTGAGTACCCAGCGAATTTCCAATGCATATTTATGTATCTTTATAGCACATAAAGTCACATACCAAGTTTCATCAATACACATTCATAAATAAACGATTTATGGCATTTTAATTATTCTCCATAAGAATAACATGGCGGCGGAGTATGCAGGTTTGCTGAAGCAAGAAACACAAAAAATGGGGGTTAATACAAATATCAATCTAACTCAACTAGGTAAAGTCACATATCAAATTTTATTAATTTATGTTCATAATTAAGGGAGATAACACGTTACTTATTCTCCATAAGAATAACATGGGAGCTGAGTATGCAGGTTTGCTGCTATGGGAACTATCAGCCAAAAAATATGTTTTAGTCCAAATATCAATAGTCCACAATTATATGAAGCAATATACTAAGTTTCATCAGGGTAAGTTGATAAATAAGCGAGATATACAATTTGTCTTATTCTCCTTAAGAATAACATTGGACAACGTACTGTGTTTAGCACTTTCAATATCTCTGTAACCATTTAACGTAGAACAATTATCAAAACACCAAATTGTGCGTCTCTTTAAGCTGATTCCAATGGAAAAACTAGAATTTGACTTTTTCAAAACTTATATATATATATATATATATATATATATATATATATACAGTTTTGAACGAATGGTGTTTTTGGCATTTGGGGACCTCAGAATTAAAAGTTGTCATGGTCCCGGGCCTAGGTCTTACCATGCCGACTACGGTAATAGCTTCTTCCCTATAAGGGAAATTCGCTAAAAAGAACATTTAATGACTCTCCATTACAACAACTTTGTACTACGTATGCTGCGTTCACCACTATTTGAAAATTTAAATTTGTGCACCCATTACTCTAGAATAACTATTCATAATACTGATTTATTTAAGTCATTTCATTTTTATGTTTGGTGGTAAGTATGCTTCATTAATAGATTACTGTTTTGTAAAAATCAACAACTATAATGTGTTTTACCTTTTAGGCCCTATAATGTCTTCCTTCGAGTTTTATAGAAATACGTGTAGAAAATTGTATTAAGGACTTGAAGCTTTATAACACTCTGAATTAGTTAATCTTTCTATTTATTTTTCGTTAAATCTTAATCCTGAACTAAGTTGTATAACTTATCAAACTTACCTCTAACTGCTGTAACAGAGCCTAAATATTCTTGCAACAGAGTCTAAACATTAAACTAACTCTTAGAATATTATCCCGATTATGGTTTAGTGCCCAACATTAAAAATTGTCTCAATAGATGCTTAAACGTTTATAATATTATTTTATTTTACACCAATGTTCATGGTAACTCACCTTTGAGAATCGGAGCGATGGCGAGGCGAGCGCAACCATCCCGAGCATAAAAACACTTTATTAAACAGAAAACTGTAATGACTGAAGTTTTGAATACTATCAAGTAATATTCTTTAATGTAAATAAACATATTAGTATTATTATTACTTCTTTATACATTTTTCCCACACAAATCTTAAGGTTAGGCGTTCGTCAATATTCCCAGCGGCGCGGCTCAACGACGTGAGGCAACCTCGGTGTACGTTAAAAAACTGTGTCCGACAAACATAATGGAGTAAAAATGTTGCCCTTCGTTTGCTAATATTTCTATATCTCCCTCAATGGGTGGTCAGCCTTATTATTAAAGTTTGTATTTATATCCACCTTATATAGTATATTTCATAACAAGAGTGGAAAGTGGGGTTTTGCATGTTCGAGACCATATGTTTGAAGTGCGAGATTTATCGAGCACTTCAAATATGGTCGAGAATATGCAAAACACTTTCGCTCGTGTTTTGAACGATACTTTTCACCACACTACGGAATAAAAACTCATTGTTGGAATGTTAACTGTTTATTAAATTAGAAACATGTTTTAAAACCAGGTCTACTACTTTAATTGAAAATTCACATTAATTGTACAGTTTTTGTTATTAGAAATAGATCAGTTGGTGAAACGATAACAAGAATGTGTTTAGGTTATTAAGTTGTTGACAGTGGAAAATTTTCGGTTGTAAACAATGTTACTTTCGGTAGTAAACAATAGACAGCTGTTGAAAATATGATGTTTCGCAGGTTGTAAACACATAACGAGAACAGCTGAACTCATAGTAGTGTAGTGAAAAATTATTTTCTTGTCGAAAAAACTGTGTTTTACAAGGCACCAGCAGCTGTTAAAACATGAGGTTCGATACAAATCGTTACATTTTCTCGCATAAATTCCGTTTTAAATTAGTTGAGATATGCAATAGAGGTGTATACAATAAATTGTATAATTAGTGTAACCATTTTTTATGAATAACAGTTATAAAGGAATAGGTTCAGGAATAACGTCTATCAACACTAAAAACTAACGTATTGATTTATAAACTACAGCTGTGATCAAACAGTTGTAATAAAAAATAACCCCGTCGCAGCAAACCTGCGTACTCGGCAAATTTCCAATGCATGTATATGTTTCTCACTACCACACAAAGCCACTCACCAAGTTTCAAAAAAATGCAAGAATAAATAAGTGATATATAGCATTTTATTTATTCTCCATAAGAATAACATTGAAGGCTGAGTACGCAGGTTTGCTGCAACAAGAAAGATAATAAATGTGTTGTTGTGCAGTTATCAATATAACTTAACCAAGTTAAGCTACATACCAAGTTTTATTAATGTATGTTAATAATTAAGGGATATATAAAACTTTATTTATTCTCCATCAGAATAACATTAGGGCTGAGTATGCAGGTTTGCTGCTTCGGAAACAATCGGCAAAATTTTACATTTTTGTGCAAATATCATTATACCAGTACTAGGTGAAGCCACATGCCAAGTTTCATCAATATACATTCATATATACTGTAATCAAGGTATCAAATTTTAATTATTCCCCATAAGGATAACATTGGACAACGTACTGTGTTTAGCACTTTGAATATCTTGGCAACGCTTGGACGTAGAATCACAATTTAAACACCAAACAAATTTTTTTGTAGAGCTGAAGTGATTATTAAATGCAAATTTGAGGTTTACAGAAAAATGAACTGAGGAAAAGCTAAAAACCTTTTTCCCATAAGATTTACATGGGAGATCTTATGATCACATTTTTTTGATTTTCTCTGCAACCACTTAACCTATGGTAATGATTCAAAATACAACATGATTTGTTTTTTTAAGCTATATAAAATGGCTATAACCAAAATTGAGAGGTTTTAAAATTTTGTGGTAAAAAAATTCAAAAAACTGATTTTTTGATAATTTTAAACCCCATAAAATATTCTTCCCATGGTTCGATTGAGTTGGTTTTCGAACTTAAAGTCACAAACTTTACTCTCCACATTTGTGCCAAATTTCATCAAAATCGGGCGTTTCTTTCAAAAGTTATCAAGGTAACGGACATATATATATATATATATATATATATATATATATATATATATATATATTTCTTTATATATATATATTTATTTATATATATATATATTTAACGTAATATGTATATGTATATATACAACATACATATATTTATATATATTTAGGAGAAATTCGCTAAAAATCAAAAAAACAAATTCTTTAGCCAATGGTGACTGTGTAAGGACTGTGATTGGTAGTGCCTCTTCAAGTAATGCTGGAGAGGGGAAAGTATTTCCCTTAGCCACTATTTCCATCTCTCTCCCACAGTATTTCGAATTAGCACACCGTCAACAAAATCCAGCTATGCATTTGAATCAACATCGTTGGAGACATTGTTGATCCATTTCCACTATTCATGTTTTAAGCCGTTTTGGTGGAAAAATAACCCTTTAAGTCTACAACTTTAAAAGTCTGGAGTTGCCATGGACTGATATCTACACATAATGTCATAAAAATCAACCCATTGGTGTGGTCTCTGTCTTTACACATCCAGTCAGACAGACGGACATCACCGCGAAAACTAATTTTTGGGCATCAAAACCATCTATAACACAAATTCGAAAATGTTTGCAAAAGTATCTGTGCCTCTATATACTAAGCATAGGAGGGCAAAAGTAAGGTTCAACTACACTAGAAATAATTATGAAATTGTAATGCAGAATTTTTCACATACAATAAAATAACCTCTGTAATAATCAGGAAGTTCAAAGTTTGACTTTGGTAACGAATAAATGTTACATAATACTTAAAATCTAAATTATAATAATATAATTTTAGTATAATATTATTATATGTAATATTTAATCGACTTTACCAGTTTGTCAAAGTTTAAATCAGTATGTTTTATATTAACTTATAATGGTTTCATTTAATGAATTAATTTATTAGTTAGAGTTTAGTTTTTGCAAACCAATGGGCTACTATTTAAAGTATGTACAAGTAATTTATTATTAAATATTAAAAGGTAATTCACTAAATTGTAGCAAGGAATATGAAGTCATATTCCTACATCATATCATATTCCTGATTAATTGTACATAAATGGGTAATTTTATTCGACGAAGGACTACAGTAACACAAAATTGTATTCATTAATACAGTGTTATGCATGATTCTTACAAATAAACGTTGGGCCTTACGTTAGGTTTACGAAAACAATTCCATATTACACCAAACAAAAATCAAAAATGTGTAATAATTTCCTGAAGTTCAAACTTGCTGATGAGCTGTACAAATTTTGTATCACCACTAATAGCCCGCAGACAACGGATTGCTAAGATGGTAGGGCGGTACCATCATTGGCCTCGGCAGTCGGGTAAAGAGTACGTGCTGGTGTGTGCAGGTGTAGTGGATGGTTACTATTAGCGTTGGTAATTAATTCCGGTAAAGTGGTAGCACTGGCACAGAAGGGGTCACGCGGTGAAAACCAACAACCGGTCCATCCTCCGCCGTGGCTTGGGTAACCTCTCCTCGTGCATTTCCACTTTGTTGGTCTCTGGCGGTGCTTTCCTTCCTTCAGCAGCACAAATGCTGGAAACGGTATTTTAATTTTCCTGGACTTTATCGATCAGTAAATTTACTTACAGTTAAACTTATATTTTGTTTATATTTCGTATTTGTACCAAAACGCATTTAAACTCAAAGAAGGATATACCTGCTAAAAGAATTGTAATAAGGGTTTAGTGGTAGCTAAACTTTTTACTTTAACTTAATTACTTTTTTGTATTTTATTTAGGATCCTGTAGCTTTATCTTATTTTTTTCCTCTTTTCTGTTTTTACTAATTAATGTTTTTTTATTACTTTCTAAGATGTGTGATACACTTAACAAATTGTTTTTAAGGTTCCGGTCTACCCCTGCCGCGCTGTACTATGAAAGGGTTTGCAGGATTTCTCTGTACAGCTTCTACAAAATCCCCTTAATTAAATTTCAAGTATATTATTTAAGAGAAAAATATTATCCACAAATGTACTTTTTTACTTTTTAAATTTATTTAACTGGCATTTAGAAAGCATTTACAAGTCCTTTTAAATGTACAAAAATAAGCTTTTTCAAACTACAACAACTTAAGACACAAACATTATTTTGAAATTTAAAAAACCCTGCGAAGAATCAACTTTCTTCTATCAAATCCCCTTTATAGTATGTTGATAACATAATTATCAAAGCCGCAAACAGGTTTCCGGCGGACCTCCGCACTGCTCCTTTTCCCTATCTTAACAATGTATCTTCACGCGGCGTCGCAGATTTTTCTGAATGATAGACCGGAACCTTTTGCCAAAAGCTAATAATCGTTATCTCAAACTACTTGCGAACAAATATTACTTAAATTGTATTGACTTTTCAAATCAAATAGTTTCTTTCAACATCATTCTTAACCATCGTTCATTGAAATAATTGAAACTAAACAAAACTATCAATCAAGTTTATGATTGGTTAGCAGCGTTATACTGCAAAGAAGCTGCCCTCTTTACCTAATCCGGTGCGGCGCAGCGAGGTGGCAGGCGAGGTCAGCCCCAGCACGATTGTCATCCCGCGCCGCTGATCGCTGCTGTCCATTGTTGTTCGACAACGGGATCGTGCAACGTTTCTTCAACATGGCAGACAGTTCTTCAGGAAACCATTTTTTTGAACCTTGACCGATTTTCATGCTGTAAACTTATGTTTACATGCTTCTTGGAAAAATTTATTTTTGCATTTTGATTGAAACTAATATATCGCGCTCTATTTGCTGGGAAAGCTATTTGCTTGTGTGTTTTTTGTTGTTGTTTTTTATGTATAGTTAAATTAATCTTTATCCCTCGTGTTTCAAGGTCGTAAGCCTCATGGATTTTACTCAATCGTATTTTCATACGGCATTTGTTATTTCAGTAGCTTATATAATTAACATGTATTTGCTAAGTAGACATTATATAAAAGATTAAATAAACAAATATAATATCACCAAAAACTTCAATACCCCCGTAGCAGCTAACCTGCGTACTCAGCAAATTTCCAATGCATATATATATGTATCTTAATAAAGCCACATACCAAGTTTCATCAATACACATTCATAAATAAACGATTTATAAAATTTTTATTATTATCCATAAGAATAACATGGCGGCTGAGTATGCAGGCTTGCTGAAGCAAGGAACATAAAAATGGGATTTTATAGAAACATCAATGTAACTCAAGTAGGTAAAGCCACATATCAAATCTTATTAATTTATGTTCATAATTAAGGGGGATAATAGGTTACTTATTCTCCATAAGAATAACATGGGGGCTGAGTACGCAGGTTTGCTGCTACGGAACTATCAGCCAAAATATGTTTTTAGTGAAAATATCAATAGACCACAACGATATGAAGGAATATACCAAGTTTCATCAGGAAAAGTTGATAAATAAGTGAGATATAAAATTGTTCTTATTCTCCATAAGAATAACATTGGACAACGTACTGTGTTTAGCACTTTCAATATCTCTGTAACCATTTGACGTAGAGGAATGATCGAAATACTAAATTGTGTGTTTTTTTAAGCTGAATCCAATGGTGAAAACAAATATTTGGCTTTTTTCAAAAATTATATGTAACAAATTCAAAAAACCCATTTTTGGGGTAGAAAATCCCCCAAAATACCCCTTCAGATGGAGCGATATGGCTGGGTTTCGAACTTAAAGTCATAAATGTTGCTTTACACGTTTATACCAAATTTCATCAAAATCGGATCATTTTTACGAGTTATCGTGCTCACGGACACACACACACACATATATATATATATACAGTTTCGAACGAATGGTGTTTTTGGGGTCTGGGGATCTCAAAACGAAAAGTTATCATGGTCCCGGGCCTAGGTCTTACCATGCCGACTACGGTGATAGCTTCTTCCCTATAGGGGATATTCGCTAAAATGTGTATTCCATCTAGATTTTGTCTTGCAATAATACATTGTAACGGGTTACAATTTGTCCGTAGTGCAGCACGTATAAACAATATATGGATAAACTATAATTTATAAATATATACATGCTACTTTTAACAGAGTATGTTCTTTGAACAGTAGGCCTAGAATTGTAATTGTTATGGCAGGAAAATAACTAAAAGATACCAAAGATAACAAAGGGAACAAAGCGGGGCCTTCCTCTGTCGTGTCGTGATGGTGCGGCGACTAGCGTGCGGCTCCAGTGGCGTGGCAAAGAAAGAGGGGAAAGTGATGCACGGAAATGACCTTTAGTCGGATGCAGATTTTAGTAATTGGCCACTAAAGTGACGTATGAGTGGGTATGAAGGTAGGTAGCCAGTGACACCTCGGGCGAGTTACCTCATACCTCGTAACTCATCTTTAACTGCCCGGGATATCATAACTCATCAAAGCGATTTCGGGTTAGCTGCGCCCCCACGCTGTGGCAGCACTAACCTACATTCAACACTTTAGTGGCCGTACATCACTGTTCAGCTGATCATTAATCAAACGATGAGTATAACTTGTAAAATATAATTTCGGTTTAACCCTATTTTATCTTCCCTGTTTTATCCACCGGCTTTCAATTATTGCAATTCTTATTATTCTAACCTTTTTAGCCATGGATGTGATAAGACAGTTCCCTCTGGATAGTTTTTGGGAAAGGAGATTAATCTAACCTTTAAAGAAAAGGCTCAATTCCAATTTTCCAATTTTGTTTTTACACTACGACGAATTTTATTGACACTGGAAAAGATTAAGTTCAAACTTGGTCAATTTAGCTTAAATTAAGATCACCATTTATTAATTTTGCTAATTTCGGATTCTTTAAAATAAATTTCTTGTGTGTTTGTATTGTTTTATTTTGGATTATATGGTCAAAACATTATTCGTAGTAACTCAACTGACGCACGCAGTAATCACCTCTATCTGCTGATTCCAAGCACAGGTATTTTTTCGGAAGATGCTGTAACCATATTTTAAATAGTATAACATAACCTTGAATAGCTTTATTTTGGAACAGTATCAATGTAATTATATTTAATACAGTAAAGACTTAGTTATTTTAATGTTTTGTTTCATCAAATAAACCTTACCAAACAAATTAAAATAATTAATAAACTACTTTTGTGTTGGTATATTAAACGTGTTATTATAAATCAAACGTCTTGCAACACTTTCAAATATATTTACTCTTAAACTGGACTCATACAAGACGGTAAACATGTATACTGAACAGGGTTTGTGCATATAGTTGATCATGGTTGAGACTGATGATCGGTGTGACTGATCGAAATCAATTGTCTTTTATGTTATATGTATTTACCGCCTTGTATGTGAGTATATTTTCAGTGTTGTAAGATGTTTTTATTTACATCCCGTAATAATTAATAATCTTTTAAAAGATAATTACGAGAACACTCATGTTCCACGTTGAGCAACAAAGTAGAATAACTGCTTAAGATTATCCCTTTCTCTTCATTATCCGCCGTTGTACTAATATGATGTCCATCAAACTGAGATCAATCTTAGAAGATGTTGGCCATCAGTCAGAATATGAAGCCCCAAGCCATACCATGTAGAGTCCGGGCCAGGGTCTGCAGCTTTTCTCGTAAGAGGATGGCTGCCAATCCGCCAATGGAATCTGACCATTAATGGGCGAAGTTTTGATAGTTACGTTTAGCCGATCATTCATAAAAGTCTCAAGCCGAATTTTATGACTTAATTTGTGTGGGGGATAATCATTCGTTCTGACAAAATACTGGTTCCAGTGCGCTTACAGCTTTAAATATTTTTTTCTGTGCGAAAACAGTATTATAAAGTAATTTGACTCTGTGGATCTACACTGATAACACCATAGAAACGTTTGATTTATTGAAAATCGTGGGAGGATTAAAATCAGAAGCGCCAGGTTGAAGAACTTGATCTCAAGCCCGAAACCTGGGCTTGAAATCTCTCATTTATTTTAGACTTTAGTATACTAAATAAAGATTACAAAGTTATACAATTTAACTTATCATCTGACCAACCATTTATAAAAGTAAATTATTGAACGAGTTTGTTTATTTTTCCACGTGTTAAGCATCAATATGTTGTATATTGTTACGATCCACGTATTGTGGTTACTTGTGCATTGCGAATTAAGACTAACATTTCATATACGAGGCAACCCATACAATTCTAGTATGATTCATTGTTCATGAAGAAGTATGTTATTTTGGTACAATTATATACAATAGGCCTATTATTATAAACGATTTAAGGGTGTATTAAAATAAATCGTTAAATTATGAATAAATCTGTTCTGTAAGAAAGAACTATAGATATGAAAGACGAAAAATAATATAACCAATAATATAGGTATTTATCGATGAGTAGTATTTCAATTTTCATTTGAATAATATAATGTCATTTTCTTATTATATCAGCAATAATAATTGAGAAGACGATTTATAAATCCAAATTGACATGCATACTCCTGCAAATCATAGACGATTTATGAAGTTGTATGTCTCGTTGAACTAAAACATTTTGCCAATTCGCAGAACTTTCTCTCAGCAGGAAAGTTAGATTTATTGTCCCCATGTGAGCGAACACTAACTGTCATAATGTGGGATGAGCCCAACCGATGGCCGTAATATGAAGGGAACTTTCTCCGCAATATAAGCCGGACTGTCTCGGAATTGCGTTCATTTCCGTAGTTGTCACCAAAATTAAATGCGACCACAACGTGACTGAGTAATTTCCTCACACCGAATAACATGTTATAAGAACCATTGTATGTTGCAACTGTGTGCGCTTTGGTTGATGACCGACTGTCCGTAATATGTTTTTCTGAATATTACAAAACAAAAGGAAAGGTACATGGTTTGTTATTTAACTAGGTTTTGTTGCCTCTGCGATTTACCGAATGAGCATTAGAAATATGTTACAGTTAATTGGCACACAACTGTAAAATATAATCAAATTATACAGAAGTGCTAATGCATGCTACTGGTGTATCCGTTTTCAAAATTGTATTGTAACTTTATTTATTTATTATCTGTCCGCACACGTAATTCTTAACTGGGATACTTTGCGCCTGAAACAATAGGCCTATAATAATTCACTCTTTACTAATTTATAATCATAGCTCCCCAATAAGGTGGTCTATGCCACATGTTGTCGTTACGTTAAGAGCTGGAGAACTTGACATTTTAGTTGCCCTTGTTTGCAAAATAAACTATCCAACTGAAATGATTCTATATTCTGACAGTTTTGTCAAAGCTTAGATAACTTTTCTGGAGTTTTTAAATACACATCAAGAGAAACATTTCCTTCAGAAGGGAGTTCATTACTTCCTTAACCTAATTACAATGACTAGTTTTATATCTTATTTTAACAAACGCACTGCTATTAATATTACACTTGGTTTATGTTGAAACCAGACACAGTGGGAACTCATCTTGACCTCTGATCAGATCAGTCAATTACTTGTCCCATCACAACTCTGGGACCGCCGCCTCAGCCGCTGCCACATGCAACAGTCGTGGGACCGTGACAAGGATACACGGGGGAAGGACGATCACAATGTGTCAATAAAACACCATATATGCAATCAGCACGCGGTTGCACAGTATAGGTCTCATATCCTTTGTGTCAAAGAATATTGCTTGTTATCCTAATATATAATTGTGTAAGGAAAGATTATCAAGAAATAATATATATTATTTAGGTTAAATAGTTATCTTTGCACTATTAGAAATTTATCAAAACATAAATTTGTCTCAATAAATATGAGCTAGCTTATTATATTCTAAGCACTTCGTTAAAGTTTAGACATGTTAATGATGTGTTACTGCCCCTGACCTGGTTATGGCTCAATAAGTGGTTTAATTGTCTTAAGCCATCCAGATAGTGACTCGTATTTGAACTGTACGTGAGGCAATAAAGAGGTTAGTGTGTCCGTTTAATGGCTTTGTATGATTATAAATCTAGGAAAAAATATATTTTTTACATTAAATTATCAAGAATTTGTCATCCTCAAGTCATCTTACAACTTGCTACATTAATTCTATAAAAGACAAGTAACTAACATATTTAACTCTTCAAGACGCACTTTCTGTGACTAGTTTTTTCTTCTTTATAAGAGAAAAAACACACGCTTTAAATTTGTCATGTTCTCCATCATTTCAGCGTGAATGACACGCTGTACTACTCATTTCATTGTGAATGACAAACCTTATTTAAATTTATATCTATATTATTCAAAGAATTTCTTAATTTTTGTTCGGCGATTTTCGGCCCCTAAAAATATTATTTTATATACATATTTGGTATCAATCGAGAGCTCTTAACCTCTAGGTATGCCTTTTTGGGTTTCCATAAACTCTCGATCACGGGGCTTAGCCCCATGACCTCTGAAAGTTGCAATGTTAGCTTATGGTGTTATTTTTTATATTATTCAGCTGATTGTAATGTAAATAAACGTTTAAAACCTCTGACTCAATGCCTGCTAGATCCCCGTATGGAGAACGGGAAATCTGTTAGTTAAGTATAATTAATTATTGATATAGGGGTTTTAAATTAGACGAAGTCTCTGCTCCATTCCAATCTTTCTGAAGACTGACAATAAAAGCGAGTGGGTGCGATGAGCTACGCTGCTGCAGTGGAAGGGGGAGGGGGAGGGAGCGGAGAGCAAAAGTCGGGGTCATACCAAGGCCGGGGCGGAGGGAACATTAACATTACATACCAGACCATCTCGGCACACCTTTCTCGCCCATTACAAGAATGAGTGAAGTCCACTGTGTGTTTTAAGGTCAAATGACTATGTTCGGAAACTCATCTCTATTTTTATACTAAACAATCTGGCCCGAGAGGCTTTGTCCTCAGTCCTGTCCTAATGACATTGAATTTACTTTATGTTCATTTTGAAGATGAGCTTATTCGCTTTGCTCTCTCGCCTTCAGGATGAGCTCGTTCGCTACTCTCACTTGCCTATTTTTATATAGAGCTAACTTGACGTCAAAAAAGAGTTTGAGTTGCCATTCAAAAAGAGTGTTATTTCCATAATTAACATATGCTTAAGCCTTTCAAGTATGTTTAGATATAATCCTTATAACAGCTGTTTGGTATAACTAACTAACTAACTAACATACTAACCCGACTTTGTTTGATGTATTTAAATATAGCTCATTGTAAATGTTGTTCACTGTTCATTTAAGTGAATTGCCAAACCTATATGGCATGTTCCTCTCGCCAGCCTTTCAATGAGCCCTTATATAGTAACCAATAGATTTGAAGAGTGTATAAGTTATTAACAGAAACCTATAAAACACGTAGATAAATTGTGAACTCCCTGACTGTATTCTACTAAAATATTAGGTAAAACATGTTCTAATAAAAAATATTTATTTAGCCAGGATAACAATATAATATTGCATTGGCAATAAATTAAATACATTAAATAGTTTTTACCTACATTTAGATTTTAAAATTAATCACTATGCAGTATTTTTTTACTGGGATACTTCAACTACTATATCATGTTAATAAATAGTTAATAAATTTATTACTATCATAATTTGTCTTGATTGTTATTTTTATTTTATATGTTGATATTTTTTTCTGTTAGCATATTTAAGACCACTTCTTTAATATATTTTATAGTTTCCACGATGTTAAAAAGGACAACGAAACTCACTTACAAAACATACCGTTTAGTTTATCTACTTGAAATAGGGTCTACATCATGGGAAGAGGTTTTTAGTTTTAACCCTCCCAAGAGTTTGGCCCCAAAACAATGTTTACCCTTACGATATATTAACATGTATTGTTATAAACTAGTTTGATTTCCGAATTCAGCAAATTCTACTTGTACTTGATTCGATATTTAATTTGTAGCTAGGTTTAAGTTGTTAAGGGGATGGCCCAATGTTTATACTGTACGGAGCACAGAAACTATTTTAAAATACCCCCGTATCAGCAAACCTGCGTACTCAGCGAATTTCCAATGCATATATATATGTATCTTAATACCACATACCAAGTTTCATCAATACACATTCATAAACGAACGATTTATGACATTTTAATGATTCCCCATAAGAATAACATGGCGGCTGAGTATGCAGGTTTGCTGAAGCAAGGAACACAAAAAATGGGGTTTTATACAAATATCAATATAACTCAAGTCGGTAAAGCCACATACTAAATTTTATTAATTTTTGTTCATAATTAAGGGAGATAATACGTTACTTAATCTCCATAAGAATTACATGGGGGCTGAGTACGCAGGTTTGCTGCTGCGGGAACTATCAGCCGAAACATGTTTTTAGTGCAAATATCAATAGACCACAACGATATGAAGCAATATACCAAGTTTCATCAGGATAAGTTGATAAATAAGCAAGATATACAATTTTTCTTATCCTCCATAAGAATAACATTGGGCAACGTACTGTGTTTAGCACTTCCAATATCTCTATAATCATTTGACGTAGAGCAATGATCAAAACACCAAATTGTGCAAATAGGTCGATCTGTCTGGTTTTCGAACTTAAAGTCATAAATGCTGCGTTACACGTTTATACCAAGTTTCGTCAAAATCGGATTATTTTTACGAGAGTTATCGTGCTCACGGACACACACACACATATATATATATACAGTTTTGAACGAATGGTGTTTTTGGCATCTGGTGACCTCAAAACGAAAAGTTATCATGGTCCCGGGCCTAGGTCTAACCATGCCGACTACGGTAATAGCTTCTTCCCTGTAGGGGAAATTCGCTAAAAACACGAACTTAGAAACATTATTTTTTACAATTTGTTAAATGAGTTTAAATCACCGAGCTTAATGGAACCTGTGGAATAACAAGAAGTAAATTACAATCTATTTGTTTATCCTCTAGACTATGATTACACAGCGTCCTGTGTTTTCCCTAATAGAAACAACCTAACTAAATATGGAGTCATTAACCGTGTGATGTAAAAACATAATTATACTCGTCTATTTACTGAGCATTGTTTATCATATGAGTTGTGGTGTTACAGGGGCAGAGGGTCAAGTCGTCGCCGGACATCCCCGTGACCCAGTTCACCTGTGCGGGGCGACCCCCTGGCTATTACGCCGACGTGGAGACTGGCTGTCAGGTGAGTCTGCTGTAGCTTCAGTATATTGTATCAACAATCTATATATTCTTCTACCAGAAACAATAATTTATTTTTTTTTTAACGATACTACATTGGTTAGCTACAATTATTACCTATATTTTTCTTAAAATGAATTATTCAATGATTTATGATGAAAATATTATTTTATTTATTAGCAAAATAACTAATCTGAATGTATATTTTGCTGATTGTGTATCCAGTTTGTCAACCACATAACTTGTGTGGGCATTCCGGGAATCGAATCCGCAACCCCTTAAACCGAAGTCCAAGACTGTTTGAATATTGTATTTCTCTGCTAGGGAAATACAATTTAAGTACGTATTTAAATTCGTATCACCAGTGATTAGGCATAACAAATATTTTATGTTTATGAGTAGGCCTTCATGATAGCCATTAATGGTACTTTAATTATAAAAGAGTTTCATATCAGATTATAACTTTGGATCACTATGAAGTTTTTAACTACCTAATGAAAACAATTCTCTGGCTAAACGTAGTTATCATAAAAACGCAACCCTAAGAGTTTGAAACTTTCTTTAATATTAGTGGAAAAATCCATCTTGTGAACAGAAAAAAGTAAATTATATTTAAGACAAAACTCAACAATTTATTACGGCAAAAATAGACACAAATAATGCTAAAGTCTATTGAGAATATACGATTCATTATAGTGTTGAATAAGAAAACTGTTAAAGGACTTTGAAAGTCAATATAAAATATGATGAGAATGAAAGTTCATGATTGAATAATAATGAAAAGAATGGGACAATTTGCGTACGTCCTCTTTATTACATTTATAATTTTCTAGCCGACCCGTTGCAGCATCGCCCACGTAAACTATGATAGTTGTGCGTGCTTCAATCTGTGGCTAGCCCGTGTAACTAATACGAATCAAGATCAGCTGTTTGAATTTTCACCAGCTATAACCATTATAACCAAAGTGAATGTCCATAAGGAGTACATTTGGGACCCAGTGGGGCGGAACACAGGAGGAATTTCTTAATACCGTTTCTTAGTAAGCATACCTAGGGTCAAAGAGGAACCTATATGTCAAATTTCAACTCTGTAGGCCTTATAGTTATGGAGATTTCGTTATAGGTCAGTCAGTGGTATATTGATACATTGTATATTTAATGTTTAATGTAACATTGTAATATATTTTATACATTAAGATTATGCAAATCCCTACTTTTCTCTATTAAAATTCAATGTTTTTTTTAATGTATACTTATTTAGAAACTAGTGTTCTCTAGATAAAACTTAACACACTTTTCTATGTTCAAAGACGGCAATATCAACGAAAGTTTCGTAAAAGCAGTTTTGTGATTTACAATTTTTTCTGAGTGTAAGTAATTCTATCGTATCGAAGGTATGAACGTGATTGATATATCACGTTCAACCTTTGAACTTTCACGCTTCATTGGCCTTACTGACCGCTACCGTATTGCGATCGGGATCTCTCTTTCAATCGCACTGAGCTGGATTAACCAGAGCCTGTCTAACCTCTAGGTTAGACAGGCTCTGGTTAATCCTTATATTGTAATGGTGTTCTGCATTTAACATCAACGTTTTATTAAATCTTATTAAAGATCTTAGACCTATTTGATCACTGTTGATCATGATAATATGTCGTGTCAGGTAATATATGGATTAGTTACAACACTTAAACAGCATATATGCACTATCAGTTTTGCACGTGCATATATTTATACCTTTGATAACAAAGTTTAATGTTTTTAGCTTAATTTAAAATAAAAAACTGTAACAGACAGTAACTGATTGATTTGTAGAAGACATGTTAACCATTTCAGTTTCAGGCGAGGATAATAGTTGCATTACAACAGTTTGGTATCTCTGAGTTATGTCGCAAAGGTGCCAGAGTGTTTGTTTGCGATTTGTCAGTTAAAATACCTTAAACCTTATATCGATACATCAATAGTTAATTATCTTTATATATCGAATCTTCCGACATCCATTTAATGTGTATCGTGTTCAAAATAATGGTTTAATATTGGTATTGGGATTGGTTTCAAAAATCTGAGAATCGATTCGGTTTCGAAATGAAAAAATTAACATATGAAGAAGCTAAAAAGTAAATATAAAATTACAATATCACTTCATAAAACTAACTACAGAAGTTTGGTAGCTTTAGGGAACTGTGCTAATACAATCCATATATTAGTGTTTACCTTAAGCGATACCCTTTGATATTGTATACGTGATTAAAATAATTTGTTTAGATTCAATTTTATGAAACCTTAGGTAATTATAAATCTTGTGCCAACTGGAACCTGGTCAACTGTCATTAATGCATATTTTACTACTGATTTTACAGGTATACCACATGTGTACTGAGGGAGGCAACAGGTTCAGTTACAAGTTACAATTACCCCAACACGACTTTGATCCAACAGAGGATGCTGATCTGTGCCCACTGGTACCAGGTCAACTGCCACTAATGTATACTGTCCTACTGGTGTCACAGGTATACCACATGTGCACCGAGGGTGGCAACCAGTTCAGTTACAAGTGCCCCAACATGAATTTTTCCAACAGATAATGCTGATCTGTGTCCACTGGTACCAGGTCAACTGCCACTAATGTATACTATCCTGCTGGTGTTACAGGTATACCACATGTGCACCGAGGGAGGCAACCAGTTCAGTTACAAGTGCCCCAACATGACTTTTTCCAACAGATAATGCTGATCTGTGTCCACTGGTACCAGGTCAACTGCCACTAATGTATACTGTCCTACTGGTGTCACAGGTATACCACATGTGCAGCGAGGGTGGCAACCAGTTCAGTTACAAGTGCCCCAACATGACTTTTTCCAACAGATAGTGCTGATCTGTGTCCACTGGTACCAGGTCAACTGCCACGAATGTATACTATCCTGCTGGTGTTACAGGTATACCACATGTGCACCGAGGGTGGCAACCAGTTCAGTTACAAGTGCCCCAACACGACCCTGTTCCAACAGATGATGCTGAACTGTGATCACTGGTACCAGGTCAACTGCCACTAATGTATACTGTCCTACTGGTGTCACAGGTATACCACATGTGCACCGAGGGTGGCAACCAGTTCAGTTACAAGTGCCCCAACATGACTTTTTCCAACAGATAATGCTGATCTGTGTCCACTGGTACCAGGTCAACTGCCACTAATGTATACTGTCCTACTGGTGTCACAGGTATACCAAATGTGCACCGAGGGTGGCAACCAGTTCAGTTACAAGTGCCCCAACATGACTTTTTCCAACAGATAATGCTGATCTGTGTCCACTGGTACAAGGTCAACTGCCACTAATGTATACTGTCCTGCTGGTGTTACAGGTATACCACATGTGCACCGAGGGTTGCAACCAGTTCAGTTACAAGTGCCCCAACACGACGCTGTTCCAACAGATAATGCTGATCTGTGCCCACTGGTACCAGGTCAACTGCCACTAATGTATACTGTCCTACTGGTGTCACAGGTATACCACATGTGCACCGAGGGTGGCAACCAGTTCAGTTACAAGTGCCCCAACATGACTTTTTCCAACAGATAATGCTGATCTGTGTCCACTGGTACCAGGTCAACTGCCACTAATGTATACTATCCTGCTGGTGTTACAGGTATACCACATGTGCACCGAGGGTGGCAACCAGTTCAGTTACAAGTGCCCCAACACGACGCTGTTCCAACAGATGATGCTGAACTGTGTCCACTCGTACCAAGTCAACTGCCACTAATGTATACTGTCCTGCTGGTATTACAGGTATACCACATGTGCACCGAGGGCGGCAACCAGTTCAGTTACAAGTGCCCCAACACGACGCTGTTCCAACAGATGATGCTGAACTGTGTCCACTCGTACCAAGTCAACTGCCACTAATGTATACTGTCCTGCTGGTATTACAGGTATACCACATAAGCACCGAGGGTGGCAACCAGTTCAGTCACAAGTGCCCCAACACGACGCTGTTCCAACAGATGATGCTGATCTGTGTCCACTGGTACCAGGTCAACTGCCACTAATGTATACTATCCTGCTGGTGTTACAGGTATACCACATGTGCACCGAGGGTGGCAACCAGTTCAGTTACAAGTGCCCCAACACGACTCTGTTCCAACAGATGATGCTGAACTGTGCCCACTCGTACCAAGTCAACTGCCACTAATGTATACTGTCCTGCTGGTGTTACAGGTATACCACATGTGCACCGAGGGTGGCAACCAGTTCAGTTACAAGTGCCCCAACACGACGCTGTTCCAACAGATAATGCTGATCTGTGCCCACTTGTACCAGGTCAACTGCCACTAATGTATACTGTCCTACTGGTGTCACAGGTATACCACATGTGCACCGAGGGTGGCAACCAGTTCAGTTACAAGTGCCCCAACATGACTTTTTCCAACAGATAATGCTGATCTGTGTCCACTGGTACCAGGTCAACTGCCACTAATGTATACTATCCTGCTGGTGTTACAGGTATACCACATGTGCACCGAGGGTGGCAACCAGTTCAGTTACAAGTGCCCCAACACGACGCTGTTCCAACAGATGATGCTGAACTGTGTCCACTCGTACCAAGTCAACTGCCACTAATGTATACTGTCCTGCTGGTATTACAAGTATACCACATGTGCACCGAGGGCGGCAACCAGTTCAGTTACAAGTGCCCCAACACGACGCTGTTCCAACAGATGATGCTGAACTGTGTCCACTCGTACCAAGTCAACTGCCACTAATGTATACTGTCCTGCTGGTATTACAGGTATACCACATAAGCACCGAGGGCGGCAACCAGTTCAGTCACAAGTGCCCCAACACGACGCTGTTCCAACAGATGATGCTGATCTGTGTCCACTGGTACCAGGTCAACTGCCACTAATGTATACTATCCTGCTGGTGTTACAGGTATACCACATGTGCACCGAGGGTGGCAACCAGTTCAGTTACAAGTGCCCCAACACGACGCTGTTCCAACAGATGATGCTGAACTGTGCCCACTCGTACCAAGTCAACTGCCACTAATGTATACTGTCCTGCTGGTGTTACAGGTATACCACATGTGCACCGAGGGTGGCAACCAGTTCAGTTACAAGTGCCCCAACACGACGCTGTTCCAACAGATGATGCTGAACTGTGCCCACTCGTACCAAGTCAACTGCCACTAATGTATACTGTCCTGCTGGTGTTACAGGTATACCACATGTGCACCGAGGGTGGCAACCAGTTCAGTTACAAGTGCCCCAACACGACGCTGTTCCAACAGAGGATGCTGATATGTGTCCACTGGTACCAGGTCAACTGCCACTAATGTATACTGTCCTGCTGGTGTTACAGGTATACCACATGTGCACCGAGGGTGGCAACCAGTTCAGTTACAAGTGCCCCAACACGACGCTGTTCCAACAGATGATGCTGAACTGTGCCCACTCGTACCAAGTCAACTGCCACTAATGTATACTGTCCTGTTGGTGTTACAGGTATACCACATGTGCACCGAGGGTGGCAACCAGTTCAGTTACAAGTGCCCCAACACGACGCTGTTCCAACAGATGATGCTGAACTGTGCCCACTGGTACCAGGTCAACTGCCACTAATGTATACTGTCCTACTGGTGTCACAGGTATACCACATGTGCACCGAGGGTGGCAACCAGTTCAGTTACAAGTGCCCCAACACGACTTTGTTCCAACAGATGATGCTGAACTGTACCCACTCGTACCAAGTCAACTGCCACTAATGTATACTGTCCTGCTGGTGTTACAGGTATACCACATGTGCACCGAGGGTTTCAAATAGTTCAGTTACAAGTGCCCCAACACGACGCTGTTCCAACAGATGATGCTGAACTGTGCCCACTCGTACCAAGTCAACTGCCACTAATGTATACTGTCCTGTTGGTGTTACAGATATACCACATGTGCACCGAGGGTGGCAACCAATTCAGTTACAAGTGCCCCAACACGACGCTGTTCCAACAGAGGATGCTGATCTGTGCCCACTGGTACCAGGTCAACTGCCACTAATGTATACTGTCCTACTGGTGTCACAGGTATACTACATGTGCACCGAGGGTGGCAACCAGTTCAGTTACAAGTGCCCCAACATGACTTTTTCCAACAGATAATGCTGATCTGTGTCCACTGGTACCAGGTCAACTGCCACTAATGTATACTATCCTGCTGGTGTTACAGGTATACCACATGTGCACCGAGGGTGGCAACCAGTTCAGTTACAAGTGCCCCAACACGACGCTGTTCCAACAGATGATGCTGAACTGTGTCCACTCGTACCAAGTCAACTGCCACTAATGTATACTGTCCTGCTGGTATTACAGGTATACCACATGTGCACCGAGGGCGGCAACCAGTTCAGTTACAAGTGCCCCAACATGACGCTGTTCCAACAGATGATGCTGAACTGTGTCCACTGGTACCAGGTCAACTGCCACTAATGTATACTATCCTGCTGGTGTTACAGGTATACCACATGTGCACCGAGGGTGGCAACCAGTTCAGTTACAATTGCCCCAACACGACGCTGTTCCAACAGATGATGCTGAACTGTGCCCACTCGTACCAAGTCAACTGTCACTAATGTATACTGTCCTACTGGTGTCACAGGTATACCACATGTGCACTGATGGAGGCAACCAGTTCAGTTACAAGTGCCCCAACATGACTTTGTTCCAACAGATGATGCTGAACTGTACCCACTCATACCAAGTCAACTGCCACTAATGTATACTGTCCTGCTGGTATTACAGGTATACCACATGTGCACCGATGGTGGCAACCAGTTCAGTTACAAGTGCCCCAACACGACGCTGTTCCAACAGATGATGCTGATCTGTGTCCACTGGTACCAGGTCAACTGCCACTAATGTATACTGTCCTGTTGGTGTTACAGGTATACCACATGTGCACCGAGGGTGGCAACCAGTTCAGTTACAAGTGCCCCAACACGACTTTGTTCCAACAGATGATGCTGAACTGTACCCACTCGTACCAAGTCAACTGCCACTAATGTATACTGTCCTGCTGGTGTTACAGGTATACCACATGTGCACCGAGGGTGGCAAATAGTTCAGTTACAAGTGCCCCAACACGACGCTGTTCCAACAGATGATGCTGAACTGTGCCCACTCGTACCAAGTCAACTGCCACTAATGTATACTGTCCTGTTGGTGTTACAGATATACCACATGTGCACCGAGGGTGGCAACCAGTTCAGTTACAAGTGCCCCAACACGACGCTGTTCCAACAGCTGATGCTGAACTGTGCCCACTCGTACCAAGTCAACTGCCACTAATGTATACTGTCCTGCTGGTGTTACAGGTATACCACATGTGCACCGAGGGTGGCAACCAGTTCAGTTACAAGTGCCCCAACACGACGCTGTTCCAACAGAGGATGCTGATCTGTGCCCACTGGTACCAGGTCAACTGCAGCCGCTCTGAGCAGCACTATGGCAACAACCTGCTCATAGGACAGCGAGACAAGCCCTTCGTTAACGATGACTTCGTTCTCACAAAAAGTAAATCATTTAATTACACCTGAGAAAACCTTACAAATAATGGTCTCATGGAGCAAGATTTTTATTTGTAGTGTCTTTGTTTTTTATATCTAAGATTTTGTTCCCCAAGAAATACTTGCGTAATCATTAACGACTTTAAAGAATTTGAATACATTTGGTATTTATTAATAACTAAGCAAGATTAGCAATGGTAATAGTAAAAAACTTTTTTTATGAAATTCAGCTAAAAAAATCAGCTAAAATTAAGAAATATTAGGGCTAGTGTTCTTTTATTAGAGCATAAGGTGTCAAAATATTTGTTGGGTAGTCCGCTGGGTAGTCCTGATTAGTGTTTGGTAAAAATAATCTTATTTCTTTTAATTTCAAGCGGTAATAACTTTAATTATTGCCATATGTTTGATTATTCATAAAGTTTATCTTTTTACTTTCTCCCCATATACGTGGTATCTGGAGAAAGTATTGTTTTCGTCAAAATTTTCGAATTTGAGTTGTTAGGGGAAATATTTGTTTTGGTGCTCCCTGAACCCAAAAAAGTGGTTTTTACATTATGTCTGTCTGTGTGTGTGGGTGTGTGTCCAGATGTGTGTGTGTGTGTGTGTGTGTGTGTGTGTGTGTGTGTGTGTGTGTGTGTGTGTGTGTGTGTGTGTGTGTGTGTGTGTGTGTTTGTGTGTGTGTCTGTATGGATGTGTATAGACCTAGAGCCCTAACCAATGGGCTGATTTTTATGAAATTTGGTATGTAGGTAATAATCCCTCAATATCTTCAGTTTTTTTCCATTTTTTTAATTTTTTATTTTTTTATGGTAATTATCCCTCAAAAATCGCCAAAAAACATGAAAAATCCAAATTTCTCATAAACGGCTGTAAAGATTTTCATTAAACTTTAGTGGTTTATAGAACTTAAGGTTTCCAATAAAATAGCACCATCCGCATTATTTTAAAAATTCGGGTTCAAAAATTACAGGACTTAAAAAATTCAAAATTCATTTTTTTTATTTTTCATAAAAAACATAGATGTTAAAAAATATTACTATGGACCATTAAAAAGAGATCAAAACACTAAATAAATTAGTATTACTTAGAATTACTATTATACGATTGCCGGTTGCGGAGAAAATTTAAATTTTCATTTTTCGGTAAACACAGTACGTTGTCCAATGTTATTCTTATGGGGAATACAAAAATTACTATTCCTCTCTTATTTACTGATCAGTATCACTAAAACTTTCTATGCAGGTCAAGTTAGTATTGACAAACAGAGGACGTTCGAAATATGTTGCCACTTAACCTTTGGAGGAGGGGGTGATGAGGGGGAATTTCCCCTCTTTTAACCACTGTGTGTAGCAAAGGATACTGTAGTGCCTCCATAAAAGGGATTTGGGTGGAAATTGTTGAAAAAACTTATTTATAAGATTTTCTGTACATTCAACCATAATTTATATTGTATATTAAGTAAATAAAAAGTAATCTTTTTCATTAAAGTTAGGCTAAAAGGGAGAAAGTATTTGTCAGTTTCCTGATACCGTTTATTGTATTTTAATCATCACTGAACTCTACTAAAAATCAATTTGTTTTCCTTTATTTGTACTTTTTAACGTGGATATATATTCATATATTATGAATATATTTGTTATTATTAATTTTGTGCTGTGTTTTTTTTGTGTGTATCTCTTCACCTTTGGCATTTGTTTATTTTTTGATATGGTATGGTCCTAACCCCTAAATAGATTTTTAAAGGGTTTTTAGAATGGTTGAATTGCACTTTCTCAGTAAGGTGAATTTCTTATTAATTCTTCTCATTTAACAATACAGTTTTACAACAGTAGTGGATGATTCATTACTTACTACATACTAAATTTTAATTGTTCATTTTCTAATCTGTTTACAATTTTCTTTTACAGATAAACAGCTGAAAACACTTCAAAATCCGGATACTCTACAAAATCTCGGTCAAGCTGGCTTAGCTAGGCAAGGCAAGGCACAAGCTACCAATGACAACGTGCAAGCTAATAGGGTGTTACAAAACAATTTAAAGAGAGATCAAGAATCGTCAGTGGGATTCACAGGAAAGAGTGTTGCTAGCCCATCTCTTCCCACCTTTCGAACAGCCAGCAGAAGAACTCAAGAGGATCTTGCATCTTTGCCATTAGCTGGATCTGTTATACCTGGGGGACTTAAAAGTGTCCAGTTTTCTCGCACAATATCACAAGGTCCTGCTTTTAAACCATCATTCCAATCTTCGGTACCTTTTCACCAAAGCAGTACTTCACAAATTCAGTTTGTAAGTAAAGCACCACTGCAGAACCAACAAGTAACACAAGCACAATCGTTTATCTCTCCAACACCCCCTTCTAACTCTGTAGACAATGTTAACATATTTTCCACAACCAAGTCACCATTTACTTTCAATACAAAATTTGCCACGGACACTCAAGATAAATTTCAGCCAAGTGGATTCAAGAAACAGCCTTTAAATAATTTTAAGCCTGAACCCTCCACATCTATACCTGGTTTTGAGTTCATACCTCCTCCAGGCCAAAATCCATCTGTGGATTTAGCTGTGGCTTCACAAGAAAATGCTTTGATCAGAAGAACAACAACTACACCAGAGCCTGAAGCCGAAGCTGAATCTGAAATCGGAGGAGGTCTACCAGAAATTGAAACTACGATTAGAGCTATCATAGAAAAACCAAAGAATGGAAGTCTTCCTGAAGATAGATTCAATACATTTGTTAAGAGATTCAACCCATTTGAAGAGCCTCCACAGCCAACGACAGAGAGTGACATTAAAACTGAGCAGCCTGAAAAAGATTACCATACATTCATTAACAGGTTCGTACCAGATCAATCGCTATCATCATCTCATACCAATCTGGGACAGCCAATTGAAGAACATGTATTTATAAATCGTTTTGTTCTGACACCAGACGAGTTAGCAAAAGAAAAGGACAGAGTACAAGTTGAAAAGTTGCACAATCTTTTACCCCCAGATGACCAGGTAACAATTACTTTTCCAAAATTTAATCTGATGCCTCCTTTGGATGATTCGGCTGACAGTGAAAGCAATAAAATAGAATTCCATCTTCAGGATACTAGGAGGACACTGTTTATTCCTAATGATGACGATAGCAGCTTTTCCAAAGCAGATGCCGCTCCGATAGTTGTATCTATACCTTTGCACTCTCAAGACAGATCTCCTCCTATGTGGTTCCGCACAGAAGACTCCACTGACCCTTGTGCTAAGTGCCATCCATCATTCCTTGTCAACAAAGACACTTGTATGCCCTGTGTCATAATAAGATAATTTAACCATAACATTTTCCATATGTATATATTTTCCTAGCTTTAAAAATCAATAATCAGGACAGAATGTGATACTCGTAATATAGATTTTCAACAATTCAGTTAAATTATTGAATTATGCTTTTATTGTTCTTTTGTCAAATAGATATTGATAATGTTTGTTTGATAAAAACTTGAAATTTTATATCATAATAGTCTTGTGTTATAAAGACCTATATTTCACAATATTGATTTGATTACCATACTCTTTCTATAAAAATTTAACTAAACTCTATTCCTCCACACACTGGATAATAATGTTTCAGTTTGTTTCTTTTCTGGCTCATTATTTATATTAAGTTTTCTAAAATTGTATTACTAAATAATTTAGTCTCTGTATTCTTTAGTTGTAAGCTTTTTTAGATGTAAGTCTTAAACATGTAGCCAGAATGTAGACATTTTTAGAAATAGTTCATGTACAAAAGACTTTCTTATACCTGATTTTTTTCAAAAAAGGAAAAAAATAGGATAGACTTGAGGACTGATGAGTCACAGAATTCATAATTTACACAAAATTATAAAATAATTCAGCTATAACTTTTAGCCCTTATCAAACTTACAAGGGAAAGCTCTCTACAAAGTTTAGCCAAAATATTATCTATTTTTTTGAGTAAATTTTGTGTTTCCTATATTTTTTCATTTCCTGAAATGTTTAAGCCTTGTGCTTGCTCTTAAAATCCTCTCAAACCTTGTTTTAGTTGTTATACCCTTTGTGGTATGATCAGAGTTTAACAAATAATTATGCTTAACCAAAATAAGACAGTGTGCTCTAGATATGTTTTTAATTCAGTAAATAGGAGTAATGAGAAAGAAGTTATAACCTTGATCAAAGTTATTTACAACAAAATAATTAAATAACATTATTGTAGAAATAGAGTCAAAATTGATTTCCTTCTCTTTTTTATATTATTAAATAAGTTTTGTAAATTATGCTCTTTCATTTATTATTTAATTTCCCACTACCATATAATCTCTTAGTCATATACAGGGTGTCCTCTGACTGACAAAATTGACGAGGCTCACTAGCAGTGGTTTTACATAATAACAGTTGATATTGACATGATCACATTTTCTTAAAAATGAGTTTTCTCCCTTGTTTATGAACCGATTTCCTTGATTTTGGTATCTTTGAATTTGTAATTGAGTGTTTTATAAAAAATCTAACAGCTGAAACTTTTTTCATTTGCACTTTTTGAGATATTTACGTTTAAATTTTTTAAGCAGTCGCCATTTTGAAAATAAATATTTTAAACAAATATTATTTTTCTGTAATTAGGTAAATAGGTGATGAGGCTATATACCAAATTTAATTTTGTTACAAAAAGCCGTTATGGAATGAAATATTATTTTGTGAAAATAACAAAATGGCGGCTATATGAGTAACTTTTGAGTTTTTGAAATTTTGAATATGATATTTTGACTTTTCTATAGTCCAGGGTAATTATCTATCAGGGTAAAATCTATCTTTCAGGGTAATTATTGACTCTTCAATCACAAAGGGGACTGCCCCTAGAACAAAATCATTAAAATAAAATAAAATCTTCAGATGTAAGCACAGGTTTGGTTATACCTCAAAGTAAAGGTCTTAGTTTTAAAAACACAGTGCTTTAAATGTTGCCTCAAACGGACCACTCAGTCAGGAATGACAGCCAATCGAACTTGACATTTAAGTACCATTAGTGAAACTTAAAAATTATACTACCCTCATACAATGGTTCTTTTTAGGTCCGGTTTGTGACAGTGAATAATGCAATGCAAGAACTTTGAAATTAAGAATACTAAGGCTAATGCCTACTATATGATTTACACAACTACCTTATCTAATACACAGTTCTTATTTGTTTTTATGTTTTATGGTAGGCAAAGGTTGTGTCAAACATGATTTTAAAGGACCTTCAGAGCAACAAACCGGAGCTCAAAAAGACATTGTATCATATGGGGGGATATCACACTTAAGTTTCGCTAATGTAAATTTCGACTGACTGCCATTTCTCATCCAGTGGTCCGTTTGAGGTCAAGTTTGTGGTATTGGGTTCTACTAATAAAGACCTTTAATTTTATGTAAAATTCTACCTAAGCTTACTTTTAAGATTTGGTATTCTGATTCCTTTTTACCCGCCCCCAATTAATGATATGTCAGTGAGTCCTCTAAAAGATAGGTTTTTCGGTCCAAATTTAACTTGCAAAGTCTTCTTACTGATTCCAACTAAAAAATCTACTTAAAACTTATATTTATATGCAATAAATAGTATAAGGTATCAATTTCAATCAGTCACTCTGATCTACATGAGTCCCGAAATAGGGATGACATCTTCCCATTGAACTAGGTGACTAGATGATTAGTGTGACTATCAAAATCTACTGTCTTGAGCAATCTTTTATTATGTGTTTAAAATTTTGTAAGTGGGGATAGTTCAAACAATAAATCCGTCAGCATTATCAAAGTTTATTACAGACTCTAAATAGTCTCATCACACATCCTCAGCATGATGTGAAGTTATAGTTTAATGTCACTACATTACTAGTTTAGTTATGACTTTACATAATTTAAACAAACACCAACAATGGCACATGGGAAACTTCAGAAACTCTGATTATGTGAGCCAGCCAGCCAACAGTCATGTTCATTAGATGAAAGGCAGTTTAAAATAGCAGTCGGTGTTTCTGTGAGTGATTTAAACTATGTTTCCATGGTGTAGCTATTATATAGGTACACATACCGGTAGGTTAAATTTTACAAGTGTTATAGGTATAGGTATTCCGTAAAGGTATATGAATTAATTATATAGGTGTATACATAGGTGTACACACACATCGTGGCCACCGGTGGTGCACATCTGACTGAACATGTTAAACTATTTCTTCTTTGATAGATTTCAAGCCATTTTGTTATAATACAAACATACATCTTGAGTAGATAAAAATGTAAAAGACAGGATTTTAATTTTATTTTATTTTTTTGCAGATTTATAAAAAATATCATAAGAAACTTTGAGGTCATTGGTATTTTAATTGGTGCAAGAGGAACAATTCCAAGTTTTGTTCAGGAAATGTGGAGAAGATTTAAATTAGATAACAAAATGTTGACATTAGTTGCTCAGACTGCAGTAAAATACTCAATTAGTATATTAAAAAATCATCTATACAACCAAATTTAAATACCAAAATTTTTGTACAAGTATTCTTTGTCTTGAGGCAATTCACATTGGTGAAAAGATGTTAATTTTGAAATAAATTATCTGTATATATATCTTGGGAAAGCCTAGCACTGACAGAAACATTTCAAACTGAGTTTTCGGAAAAGAACTTATAAATCATTTAGTGCAAACAAACAACAGCTCTGAACAAATTAAGTCAAAGTTTATTTAGTAGATGTTTATTTACTTGGTTTCACCTTTTATGTTATGATAGACATAGGCGTAATTCAAGGGAAGCAATGGAAGGAGTTTCCCCCCCAAATAATTTGGAGAAAATATTATTTTAATATATGCAATGTCACAGTAATCATAATCATGACCATGTTTGCCCCTCCAATCAAAATATAAATTATGCTTATAATAATGGTGCTTATAATAATGGAAGGTAACACAACAAAATGTGAAGAATAAATTCTTACCAGGGCCATATTTGACTCATTTCTTGAAAATAACACTTCATTAACACTTAAAGAAAATACATACAGGGTAAGCCAAAAAGAACTGGCACAATTTAACAAAAACTGTTATTGACAAATTTTAAACTATATATGGTAACATTTAAGTATGTACGGATAGAAAAACTCAAATAATTGTTATTGGTACTCAATAAATGTCAATGTGACCATCGTTTTAAGGGTTGCAGGCGTAAAATCAAAATTCAACCTCTCGCCAAACATTTCTAAGCATTTCTTGAGTAATGCTTGCAATACCATCTCGTATCCGTTCTCTTAGGTGGTTCAAGTTTCTAATTTTCTCTGAATACTCAATGTTTTTAACAAAGGACCAGGATACAATCTATTGTAGTTAAGTCTTCAGGACTCCTTGGTGGCCATTGTATTGGTCCTCTCCTCCCAATCAGTGGCGGATCCCGCCAGGGGGCGCGGGGGGCGCGCGCCCCCCCTTGGACTCAGAAAATGTGCAATTAATGGTAATAGTATTGACTATATATCTTTATTAGACTGAAAACCTTATGGGCCCGTCTGATAACAAAAGAGGCGGGATTCTCCACGTAGTTCTGATAGAGGCGGATCTAGGAATTTGTTGAGGGGAGGCGCACTTGAGATTTTTTTCCCACTAAACGATAACGTCAAGCAGCAACGGGAGGCAGTTGTTAGTACTCGCTAAATTCAATTCAATCATGATGCTAATAAATACGATGCTAATAAAACACCACATTGTAACACTTATTTCTCAATGAAATAAGTAATATTGATGTATTCTACTGATACAATAAACAGTAGGTACATAAATATACACATTTTATACAACTACTACCTGAAAAAACAAAAATGTTATACCGATGTATTTACTTTCACACACTAGAATACTAAAGGCTAAACCAACGCACACAAAATGGCTAAGATATAACACGAAGGTTTCAGAAAAGAAGAAGATTGAGGAAGACTGCAGGGTCGGTGCTGTGGTGTGAGTCACTAGGGCAACCAAAGGCAATAGTCTGGTGCTGTGGTGCGTTACCTTAGGAATGCTCGGCCCAAGCCCCTAGGCCGGTGCTGCGGTGTGTTCCCTAGGGCAGCCAAAGGCAATAGTGTGGTGCTGTGGTGCGTTACCTTAGGAATGCTCGGCCCAAGCCCCTAGGCCGGTGCTGCGGTGTGTGCGCCGAGGGCAGCCAAGGGCAATAGACCAGTGCTGTGGTGCGTTACCTTAAGGATGCTCGGCCCAAGCCCCTAGGCTGGTGCTGCGGTGTGTGTGGAGGGTTAAGGTGAATTTATTAATTATAAAATTCATTTAGATGAAGGACCGTATATTGTTCAAATCAAGAATGATTTTATGATATAAAATCTATGTTTACAACTCACCATCATTCATATATGTGCTATAATGAAATATATAAAAACACTAATTTATTACAATGATTACAAGTTATATTTTCGCACATTTTCATGAAAGTTATAAAACATAATTTATAAAGTTGCAAAAAGAAATTGTAAGTACATGACAAAAAACAACAAGATAGAATAAAAACATTGAGAATAAACAAAATAACAACATACAGAAATCATATGTTATTAAAATCAGCTGCAGGTATTTTTACAGCCAAGTTTCATTTGATTGTCTATTTATAATAATAAATAAATTGTTCATCATAAATATTGACCATACCGGCCACCTTGAAGAAATATATTTCAACAAGAACACAGAGTATTCAGTCTAATGGTAGAGGGAACACTTTTACAGTTGGTCGTGTGAATACACCAGATTTTGTTCTGACTTTTACGACACGAACAACTCCATCTGAACCAGGATAAACTTCAGTTATTCTTGCTAATGGCCATTTACGAGGACTTGATGGAGAATGCAATATAACTAACTGTCCAACTTCTAGATTGTCTTGATGTTTGATGGTCATTTTGTCCGTTGTTGTAACGTATGTAGATATTCCAATTTCCAGCGATGCCAAATACGTTGATGACAACTTTGAACTTGTTGCCAATGTTTTAGCCGGTTTGATGGAATGTTATTGCATTCAAATTCTGGAACAGCTGTTAATGGACCTCCACAATTCAATAAATCAACCAACTGTTGTTGTAAGGTTAATGCATCTTCTTCAGTATCTGCACCTGTTATGATATCATCCACAAATATCTGCGTCTTTAAAACTTGAGCAGCTGAAGGATAATTTATACCTTCATCATCAGCCAGCTGGTGAAGAGTGCGAATCGCCAAGTAAGGAGAACAGTTCATCCCATATGTAACCGTATTTAATTGAAAAATGGAAACATCTTGGTTAGGATTGTCACGCCACAATACTAATTGGAAATTGCGATCGTCCTGGTGTATCAAAATTTGGCGGTACATTTGTCTTATGTCACAACAAAACACAAAATTGTGGCATCTAAATTGCATGAGGACATCACAGATGTTTGTTTGTAGTTTAGGCCCCATGAATAAAACATCATTAAGGGAAACTCCATTACTAATTTTGCAGCTTGCATCAAAAACAGTTCTAAGTTTGGTCGTACTGCTGTTTTCTTTCAAAACCCCATGGTGAGGAAGAAAATAGTGCGGAGACGACAAATCTACATCACTAAATTCTGACATATGGCCCAATGCAACATATTCATTTACAAAATCATGGTACAACTTTAGAAAAATATGAATCTGTATTGAACTTACGTTCCACTGAAAATAAACGACGTTCAGAAGCAGATTTCGAGGAATCAAGTACAGGCTGCGCATCTTTGAACGGAAGGCGAACAACATATCGCCCAGTTTTATCCCTCGTATGTGTTTGCGCAAAATGTTCATCACAAAGCTTTTCCTCTTCGTTTTTAAGTTGGCAAACTGGAGGTTCCTCTTGTTGCCAAAAGCGTTGAAGTGAGGAATGCAAATCAACATCAGAAACAGCATGTAAACATACATTTAAATTTGAGTACGGAAGTGATTTTCCATGTTCTGGAGGATTAGAAATACAAGGGGAAGAACCCATTACAACATATCCAAAATGAGTGCCCATTACATAAGGCATTTCTGGTCCCAAAGAAAATACTTCGTGAGTAAATAGTTGAGAGAACAAAGAACAACCTAGGACAACATCAACACGTCCAGGTACATGAAATGTGGGATCAGCCAAAACAAATCGTTGAGTACGTTGAAAAAGTTCAGGAGGCAATGGAACTCGAGGAAGATCAACTGTTAAATGATCCAGTATTAACATTGGATGCCGTGACGAAATTCGAACACCAGCCAGGGTTTCAATATCAAGATAACTCTGACCTTTATTTTGAGTAACCTTTTGATTAATACCTGTAAGTTGGATATCTGATTTATGTCTAGGCACCTTCAACAGATTAGCTGCTCGTTCACTAATTAAATCACACATACTTCCTGAGTCAAGTAAAGCACGAAATACTTGTGTGTTTCCATCTGATGTCGTAAGTTTCACTAACAAGGTCCCCAAAAGGATGGTAGTTTTGGATGAGTCTGATAAACATTTGTCTTGAGATGTTAGTGTAACCGTCATATCAGACTCTACAGTTTGATCCGAACATTCGTTACCTTTAAGTTGAGATGAACGATTGATGTCATCATGTTGAGATGCATATTTAACATTATTATGTTTGGAAACAGTTGCTGATGGACTAGAAAAATGTAGCAATGAATGGTGTCGTTTGTTACATTTTGAACATGTAACTAGTGATTTACATTGTTTAAAACCATGACTATCTAAACAAACAACGCAATGTTTACTCTGTTTGACAACTTGGTAGCGCTCTTGGGGTGTTTTATTTTGAAATAGCGAGCATGAGTATACCGCATGACCAGGTTGCTTGCATGCAAAACATGAAACATTGATAGGGGTTTCTTGATGCGGTATAAAAGATTGTACTGGTGCAGTTTGTGTAGCAATCATAGTGACTTCTCGTTTTTGATCAAAAGATCTTTTAGGAAAAAAGGTTTTGTTACGACCTTGGGAACCACTAGGGACAGGGGATCGATTAACATCATGAATGGCAGCATCTTCAGTCTGAATACATTCCGAACTTAAGAACCTAATAATGTCATTAACTTCCGGTAAAGTGTGTACGGTTGATTGATCAGTAGATCTAAAAACTTCAAGTTTTTTACGTAATTCACCGTCCATTTTACGTAACCATACTGTAGTAAGCAATGGATTATTACCGGTAACATTACAGTCCAATGCAGTTAACGCTTGAGAATGTTCAGTGAAAAAGCTAATAAACTGCCTTAATCCTTTGAAATGTGACACAGTAATAGTTGGCAAGTCCAACAATTGATGCAAATGAAAAGATTGCAACCTACGAATGTTATGGAACCTTTCTCTTAATATGCTATAAGCAATATTGCAGAAGTAATTTCCAAACTTTTGATTAGGTTCAGCGGTTCTCCGCTTACTACACTTAAGAGGTATTGAAATTTCAATACATTGTCAATAGATGAATTGTTGTGAATTGTAGTGTCAAAAAGGTTTATGAAAGTAGTCCAAGTTGAAATATCTCCTGAAAATTTAGGCAAATCCAATTTAGGTAATCGGACTGGAGAGTTACGATTTTGAGACGAGTCTTGACGAACAATAGATGAATCCGATGAGTTCGGTTCATCAACAGGCAAGAAAGCCTCAATACAACCACAAATATTCACATAGAGTTCATTTATTTCATCCTGATCACGGTTTAATGTGTCATCCGGAACTGATTCAGCTTCAGACAAACTTAAAGCGCGTTGAAAACTTATTTCAAACTCTTTAAGCTTTTTGTTGACTTCAAGCAAATATACCTTTAACATTTTGGTTTGAACAATAGAAACTGATTGTGATTGTTCAATTATACTATTGACTGAATCCAAAATTGTAGTAAAACGCTTTTTAATCATGTTAGTCGAACGTTCATACGTCAACGCTTTAAACTCAATTTGTTTTGTAGGAGCCATGATTACAAATACAAAAAACAAAGATCAAAATTCAATTATATCAATAAATAACACAATGAACAGTTACAAATCTTGCATCATTTACACAAAAGTTAAATAGTTCATAAATAGTTTCCATAGTCTGAGTCCATAATCCGGCTCGAAGGACCACTAAATGGAGGGTTAAGGTGAATTTATTAATTATAAAATTCATTTAGATGAAGGACCGTATATTGTTCAAATCAAGAATGATTTTATGATATAAAATCTATGTTTACAACTCACCATCATTCATATATGTGCTATAATGAAATATATAAAAACACTAATTTATTACAATGATTACAAGTTATATTTTCGCACATTTTCATGAAAGTTATAAAACATAATTTATAAAGTTGCAAAAAGAAATTGTAAGTACATGACAAAAAACAACAAGATAGAATAAAAACATTGAGAATAAACAAAATAACATACAGAAATCATATGTTATTAAAATCAGCTGCAGGTATTTTTACAGCCAAGTTTCATTTGATTGTCTATTTATAATAATAAATAAATTGTTCATCATAAATATTGACCAGTGTGCGCCTAGGGCAGCCAACGGCAATAGACCAGTGCTGTGGTGCGTTACCTTAAGGATGCTCGGCCCAAGCCCCTAGGCCGGTGCTGCGGTGTGTTCCCCTAGGGCAACCAAAGTCAATAGTCCGGTGCTGTGGTGCGTTACCTTAGGGATGCTCGGCCCAAGCCCCTAGGCCGGTGCGGTGGTGTGTTCCCCTAAGGCAGCCAAAGGCAATAGTCTGGTGCTGAGGTGCGTTACCTTAGGAATGCTCAGCCCAAGCCCCTAGGCCGGTGCGGTGGTGTGTTCCCCTAGGGCAGCCAAAGGTAATAGTCTGGTGCTGAGGTGCGTTACCCTAGGGGATGCTCAGTCCTGGCCGGTGCCTTTATCTTACAGATAGTAAGTTGTGTTTGGCAATAGGCGTTAATAGGGTTGGGGTCTAGGCCGCTGTACTAGTTTTTATTTTTAATATTTGCAAATACATTATTTGCACCAACACGTCTTACCTACTGGGCGATGCTCTACAAAACGGAGCCCCCCCCCCCTATAACGGGTCGCTACAAATAATTTTAACAGTACAATTATCATGGAATGTGTAGGCCAAGATAGTGAAGCCTGTTGGTAGGACGGTAAGGAACCAAGTCGCCATATAACGATTCGTCCTTTATGAGTGTTAAGTAACTTACTGCATCCAAACATTTGTAAGCCCTTATGAAAAAGCTCCAGATCTGGCCAGATTAAAAAAGCCAGATCTGGTCAGATCTGGAATTGGTCCAGATCTGGCATCCCAGATCTGGCCAGATCTGGCACCCAGATCTGACCAGATTAACCCATATATAACCAGATCTGGCCAGATCTAGAATCCAGATCTGGCCAGATCTGGAACCCTAGTGAAAAAATATTTTCTGGCCAGATCTGGACCAGATCTAGAGATGTCTGAGCCAGATATGGACGATCTGGAGATATCTGGGCCAGATCTGGGGCTGTCTGGGCCAGATCTGGGGATGTCTGGGGCAGATCTGGGGATGTCTGGGCCAGATCTGGGAGAAATCTTAAGATGTCTGGGACAGACCTGGGGATGTCTGGTCCAGATCTGGGGATTTCTGGGCCAGATCTGGGGATGTCTGGGCCAGATCTGGGGATGTCTGGGCCAGAACTGGGAACAGCTGGACTATACCTGGGGATGTCTAAGCCAAAACTGGGGATGTCTGAACCAAATTTGGGGATGTCTTTGGAAGGAAGATATGAAGTGAGAACGCTGCATGAAATCTTGAAAAAAAAAATAAATAAAAAAATAATTTAAACTTTTTTGAAATCGTGTAATTGGGAATAAGTAATGAAATAGCTATAAAAATATTTAATTAGTTAGTAGGAGGAGGATAGTAATTTTTACCGTTAATAACAAAATTGTTTATAAAAAGGGTGTTGCTATCAAACTTATAAGTCAATGACAATGAAACACAATGTGTTGCACAAGTAAAAACCACAATGTCCTCAAAACGGTAATTTGTGGTGCAATCGCCTTTAATATTTTTGGACCAAGGTTGGTTAGTTGTTCTATACATTATATTAATATTATTATCTTAATAATATTTAAAGGGTACACAGTTATAATTATTTTAAAATTAATTATCTTAATTATACATTGATATATACATTTGTTATTGCTCGATAAAGAGAATACCTCAAAATATTGCAACAAAATGGTGTTAATTTCTTAAGTGTATATAAATTAACTTTATATTTTTTATTATAATTATATTAAATATATATATTAATTTGCTCACAATTTATCATATTACAAGGCAAGAATGGATACATAAATCAAATGAACAAACTGAATTTGTTCCAACTTCCATTTCACTTAGAAAAATAAAACTGAAGTATTGTCTGCATCGCGTAGGTGTAGACTATTGGTAATTTTTATATCCCACTCCATCCAGGTACACTCATGAGGCAGGATGGCCGTGGGGGTTAAGACGTGTGGACAGTAAGTTAAAGATAATAGGTTCAAGACCCATCCTAGTCATTATATCTTTGAAACTAAAATTCTTTTTAAAAATTTATATTATTGGTTTATCAAGCTATTCAATGGGAAAAATAACATTTTTCAGATTAAAATAACCGTTTAAATAACAAAATTATATAGTTCTGGCCCAGATCTGGCCAATTCTGGAAGAGCCCAGATATCTGGCCCAGATCTGGGACAGATAACTATTTTTCCACTAGGGGTGACCCACACCTCAGCTCTAAACAGGAGCACTGAGTGGACTGCAAACATCACAAACATCTTTGTCTGGACCTGGGACCTCCTACATTGGCCATCCTAGCCAATGACATTAGCTTACTAGGAAAGGCAACACTCTAAGAAACTTTGTCCACCACACGAAAGATCTTTTCCCTCCAACAATTCAATTAAATTATATTAAAATCTCTTTATTCAACTTTTCAGGTACATAAACAAGTTTATTCTCACCATAACTCTGAGGTACTTGGTCCCTTTTTGGTCTGGATGACAACATTCCCCTCTCGTAGCGTAACAGCAGTTCAATGTGCTTATTCGTTAAGATCATGATCTCTATTTTGCTCAAAGCAAGCAAGAGATCATGGTCTGCCATCAAAGCGTTGATAAGACACATAACTTGGTACATCGCAAGGCCAACTGATCGTGACAACAAACCAGGTGATATTAACGTATGTACTGATTGTGTTACTCATTCAAATATTTTTTGGTCCTCCAGGTTACCCCCAATTGTCAGAAGCGTCAGAGACAGTGTTCATAAAGATAGTCAAGATAAGTTAATCAGTTCTTCACTGCTTGTGATATCAGTTTAACTGGTCATTATAATTTTTTTTATTTATCGTATGGCTGTTAGTAGAGCATTGGCTTTAAGAATTATACTAATTTGAGAGATCCAGTGCACGTATTTTTGTTTCTGCAACTGAGTTAAGCGCTTTAGGATAAATTTATTGTCATCAATTTAATATAGGGTCCTTGAGGTTGCAGTGGGTGCTTTTCTTGACATCCAGGGGGCCTTTGACAACACTGCAATAGAGGCAGTGTTGCGTGCCGTCAGGGCGCGGGGCCTAGGTGAGGTGATCTGTAGGTGGATCGAGGCTCTTCTTCGAGGTAGGAGGGCTAAGCTTTCGCTTCACGGTGAGACGGTCGAGGTAAGGATGACCAGAGGCTGTCCTCAGGGGGGGGGGGTTTGTCCCCCTTGTTGTGGAATTTGGTTGTTGATGATCTCATCCGGAATCTCAATGACAGCGGCGTTTTTGCCCAAGGGTACGCTGATGACATCGCTATCCTGGTGATAGGTAAGTTCAACAACACAGTCACAGACCTCATGAATTCTGCATTGAGGGCGGTGGGCCGTTGGTGTGGAGAGGTTGGTCTCTCCGTCAACCCTTCAAAGGTTGTTTTGGTTCCCTTCACGAGGAGCTGCAGGGGTCCACCATTGTTCCTCAGGACCAGGTGAAGTATTTAGGAGTCATTCTGGACAGGACCCTTCAATGGGGGCCGCAGTTGCAAAGGGTCATTGATCGAGGCAAGTGGTCCCTATTTGCTTGCAGGTGGATGATAGGATCGACCTGGGGGCTTAGGCCCAAACTAATGCATTGGCTTTATGTTGCAGTAGTAAGACCGGCGATGACGTTCGGATCCATCGTTTGGTGGACGAAGCTGGAGGCTGGTGTGGCGATGCGGAGGCTTGCGGGCGTTCAAAGGCTTGCGTCACTGGAGCTCTCAGTAGCAGCCCGTGTGCCACTTTGGAGTGTCTCCTTGATCTTTTGCCCATAGACATTCATATCAAGATGGTGGCTAGAATGGGTGCATACCGTCTCCAGTGTGAGAACCTCTGGATGTCGCCGAGCGAACCACTTGGCCACACAAAGATCATTCAGGTGGTTCAGAGTGAGGTCTTGGACATGCCCTCTGATCATCTTCCCACAACTTTTTCCTTCAGCAGGTCGTTCCGGGTGCGCTTTCCCAGCAGGGACGACTGGAGCGAAGGTGTTTGTCCGCTCCCTCCTGGTGACTGAGTGTGGTTCACGGATGGTTCCAAGTCTAGGAGCGGGTCGGGTGCTGGCATCCACGGGGTGCAGGATGGTGTCAGTCTCGGGGTGCCAATGGGTTCTTTTCCTACTTTGTTCCAGACGGAGATTACCGCCATCATGGAGTGTGCGGGGGAGATTCTGAGGAGGGGTCAAGAGGGCCTCTCTATCAGCATCTTTTCTGACAGCCAGGCTGCTCTTAGGGCGCTGGACTCTTTTGAGTTCAGGTCTAGGGTTGTCTGGGATTGTTACAAAACAGTGTCTTGTGCTGGAAGACGCAACATGGTCACTCTTTGTTGGGTGCCTGGTCACTCAGGGATCGTGGGTAATGAGGTGGCGGACAGGCTGGTTAACGCGGCTGCCTCACTGGCTCCCATGGGCCCTCCCCCTTTTTGTGGGATATCTCGTTCTTGTGCTTCGCAGGTGATCGGCGCTTGGGCTCGGGATTGTCACAGAAGGAGATGGGAAAGGCTCCCTCTACATAGGGTCAGCAAGCTCAACCTCCAGGGACCATCTCAGCAGGTCACAAGGAATCTCCTGGATCTCAGTAGGCTGGACATTAGGCGGATCACAGGTATGATTACGGGCTATGGTCACCTAAGGAAACACCTCTCTAGGATGGGTGTCTTCAATGGTGACACTGCATGCAGGAAATGTGGGCAGTATGAGGAGACTGCAGACCATCTGCTCTTCGATTGCGATGAGCTTAGGGAGGTAAGGGCTTCAACTCTGGGATCTATGGTCAGGGGTGGATACCTGCCTCCTGAGGAGCTCGTCGACAGGATGATGCAGTTCATCAGGCTCTTGAACCTGGAGGAGTACTGATACCTTCTCAGTTCGTTCTTTCTTTCTTCCTTTCTTCTTTTCGGGGGTGCGCAATAAGCCCAGTGTGGCTGATGTGCCTTGGGACCTAAGTCCGCCCCTTTTGATGATGATGATGATGATAGGGTCCTTGAATGAAATTTTAACCTCAATCCTAAAATATTAATTATGGAAGAAAACAATGGTACATATGTGACTTTGCCAGGTTTCGGAAACTATCACACAACCTTCAAGACCAAAACTTAGAAAATTCATAACAAGTTAGTTATGGAAGAACCCAACAGAGCCTGATTTTTTGTATCAATATTATTAAATGAATTTCTTGAGTTTTGTTTGATGATTTTAGACCCCTAAAACTATTATTTTATATACATATTTAGTATCAATCGAAAGCTCTTAACCTATAGATTTGCCTTATTTTGGGGTTTTGAAAAACATCCAACTGCAGGGCTTTGCCTTATTGGCTTTTAAAATTCCAATGTTAATTTTATGGAGTTATATTTTACTTAGTCAAACCAGCTGATTATAATGTTAAGTTCAAAACATCTGACCCTGTGCGGAGAACGGGTCACCTGCTAGTTTCCCCTTACAAATGTCCATAAAGTAAACAAATTGTCAAAACTTAAAAATTAACTAAAGGCCGGCTGCAATCTTTATATATAATTCTGTAAGCGGAATTTTTAAGTCACAATTGTGGGAGTTTGGCGAATTGCAGGATGATGGGAGACGGCTCAAATTATAGGTCTCAATCCAGTGACTCGGGAAAAATAGCAGTATTTCCAAAAAGTTACCATCAAAATAGAAATAACATAAAACATCCCCTATAAGAAAAGCATGGGGATTTAAAAACGTCTGCTTTGTTTACATTAAAACATGTGATTAAGTGTATACTTAGTTTACGAACTGACATGTGTTCAAATCAGATTAGGCAGCGTATTGGAGCAAGGTTAGGGGCTTTGTTTTAGTGGGGCCTTGCTTTGGCCCCTTCAAGCCACATAATCACATGTGTAATGTAAAAATTAGTATTAGTTTTTATTAGTGTATTTACTAATAAACCCTATAGCCAATAAATTGTAGGTAGCCTCTACAAGCCATTAATAGTAAATACAGAGTCATCCAAAAAGAACTGATATTTTAACAACAATTTTTTTGACAACATTTCAAGTATAAGATAACATTTATACATGCACAGATAGAAAAACTCAAAAAAGTTGTTAGTGGTACTCAACAAATTTTGATGTGGTCATGGTTTATAAGCTACACAGGCATCAAAGCGAAATTGAGCCAATCACCTAACATTGCAGCATTTTTTGAGTATTGTATTGAGCATATTTTGAGTGATGCTTGTAATGCTAGCTGTTATTTTCAGTTCCAAATTTAGGAATTTGAAATTGAGGTAGGCCCAATTTTCATCCAGCAGGATGGTGCTCCACCGCATTTCCACAATGATGTTTGGGATGTTCTAGATGACAAATTTAAAGATCGGTGTATTGGGAGCAGGGGCGGCTCTAGGAATTTGTTGAGGGGGGGTACACTTGAGATTTTTTTTCTCACTAAACGATAACGTCCCGCAGCAATGGGAGGCAGTTGTTAGTACTCGCTAAATACAATTAAATCATGATGCTAATAAATAAAACACCACATTGTAACACTTATCTCCCAATGAAATGTGTAATATTGATGTATTCCACTGATACAATAAACAGTAGGTACATAAATATACACATTTTATACAACTACTACCTCAAAAAAAAAAGGTTATACCGATGTATTTACTTTCACACACTAGAATACTAAAGGCTAAACCAACGCACACAAAATGGCTAAGGTAGAACGCAAAGGTTTCAGAAAAGAAGAAGATTGAGGAACACTGCAGGATCGGTGGTGCGGTGTGTGCCACTAGGGCAACCAAAGGCAATAGTCCGGTGCTGTGGTGCGTTACCTTAGGAATGCTCGGCCCAAGCCCCTAGGCCGGTGCTGCAGTGTGTTCCCCTAGGGCAGCCAAAGGCAATAGTCCGGTGATGTGGTGCGTTACCTTAGGGATGCTCGGCACAAGCCCCTAGGCCGGTGCTCCGGTGTGTTCCCCTAGGGCAGCCAAAGGCAATAGTCTGGTGCTGAGGTGCGTTACCCTAGGGGATGCTCAGTCCTGGCCAGTGCCTTTACCTTACAGATAGTAAGTTGTGTTTATCGGATTTAAGGAGCTCAGTGACTCCCTAATTTTATGTATCGATCGGCAACTGTTTACGACTGCTCTGAATGGTGTACAGGTGTATAGGTCTCGCTCGAGTGCAGTATCAAGCGGCACTCAAATTTGCATCCCCTTACCGTTTAGTGTCCGTACCCGGTCATCCTGATTATTCCTGATTATTTGCCAAAGTCAAGGCAAGATCGGTAAGGAGCATGCCCACACTTATACCAATAATGGCAGGCTGGGAGCATGAGACCTAAGGACAGTGGACTCCAAGACTCATTCTGAATATCCAACTATGGATTACTCAATTCTTGTCGGGTCTGGCTGTTTTTGGTTGTACTTGTTCACGATGGCCAAGACCAGTTTTACGGACTGCACATATTACCCGGGTATTCCCGATGATGCGAAACACACTTTTACCACTGGCAGCGTTTGGAAAGGCAAAGCCTGGAGGTCACTTTACAGCTTGGTGTACTGTTGGTGGACACAGTCTACATGAAGATGATGGAGAAGGACAGTTTGGACTATGTGTTAAGGATAGTCCAGGGCATCCTCCATGCAAAAAACCTAGTCTGAGAAATGGGCTTGGTATTTAATGTTGTCAGTCAGAAAGGAGTAATTCCTGAAATAGGCCTAGTCTTGCAACATGATAAACAGTTGCGTAACAGTCCAAACGAATAGAGGAGGTTTGGTTTTTAGTGTGTAACCTCAGTGTTGTATGAGTCTAATACCACAGACTGTCCCTCTGTTTCTATATAAAGCATTTTCCACATCACCCTTAAAAATGTTTTAAATATTATATCCGGTTTGACATGGCTGTTGGTCTGATGGATGTTGAATTAAGAGTCCAGCTAGGGATTAGCACTCCGATCAAGGGTTCAAATCATTAAAAGAATAAGGCGATTTTTGTGCAGAAGTTTTATGGCCAAACTGCTAGGTCGATTCTGATGATTTACATGTCGTTTGAAAGCCCTTAACGTCTAGATGTGCCTTTTGGGGGTTTCAAGTCGGTGCGTGGAACTAGAAACCTTTGGGAAGTCCTCAAAGTACGGTTTTGACCCATAATTTAAATAACTTTGGACAGCAAATCAAAACAAAAGAAGCAGAACAGCTGGGATTAAAGATACAAACATATGATTTGCTAGTCTCATTTCAGCCAATAGTTTTTATGTAATTTTTTTATGTTTAGGGACTTGTTTTTACTGGACAAGGTTAGGACTTTAGAGTCCTCTCGAACATCTAACCTGGCGCATTTTGGCCCTTTGGGGCCCATTTCAGAATTTTCCTAAGTGAAAATGAAAAACTGTTGTATAAACTCAACTAAGATGATGAAAGACCCATGATATAAATACTAAACATAGGTGTGCTGTTGTGCAGGTGTAGTGACATCATCTTCGGGGAAAATCAGCTGGTAGTCGTCCAACAAACCGCCATCAGTCATTTTCATCTTGTTGTCATCGTGTTTGTTTACTTTTTGATGTTTACATGAGAATAAATAGCTTATGGTAAAAAAAATTGTGTTCAAAATCAAAACAAATGACGAAAACTTCGGGGGATACGCAGAACGTTACCGAATTTGGTTGGCGTTGGAGCACACCTATGTCTGGAATTTACATCATGTGAAAGACCAGTTTAATATTTGAACCCAGCCAATCCCGAAGCCAGTAGCGGCTTCCCGAATGTGAGGTGTAAGCACTGCTACTGCGCTCATCTAATTAGCTGGTTCACTACTAATCACCTACCCATACTGTGTGTGTGTTTGTCCACTGAAAGTATGATGTTTGGAGTTAAAATGGTCAAGGGTTTCAAAAATTTAAAAAAATCAACAAAACATCATATAGGTAGACCTCATGCGGATCTTTGTGAAGCCTTGGTGTTATTAGTGAAAGTGGTTTAAACCAGTTTTTAAGGGTGGGGGGTGAGCGATTGACAGCTGTTTTAAGTCTGGTGACTAATAAATAAATAAATTGATTGCTTTGGAACAATTTTGCATCAGCATTACAACTTATTACTTATAACCAGATGTATTTGTATTATTTTCTTCAAGCTGTTCTTTTATTATAATTTTTTTGTTGAAAATATATACTCTTCAGTGCTTATTCTGATCATCAAGAAATGAATCCATAGTACACATAATAGGTTTTTTCAAGAAGATAATATTTAAATTTTGATAAACCCTCCAGAAGGTAAATTTTTAGAATTTTAAGGGATTTTATTCCATTGTATATTCATTGTCATTTGAAAAATGTTGTTACATGATAATTTATGGGTATAGTATTCTTTTTTCGAAGATTTAAATTGCAAGTTTTCACATCTACGTTTTGGAAAAAGATGGATTATTTTTGACAAAATTTAATGTTTCCAATATATAAAGTGACCAAAATGTTAATAAATTTATTTTCTTTAAAAATTGTTCGACATGAATCTCTTGGTTTTATATTAAATATAATACGAAGTGCAGCTTTTTGCAGTTTAAATAAGATATGACATACGTTTGAATGCCATACCTAAAATCTGGATGCCATATGTAATGTTAGGGATGAATAGAGAATGGTAAACTTTTGAAAGTACTTGTCTGTTACAAGTTTTGGATAATCTTCGTAATATAAATACATTTGTTGATAATTTATTAGAAATTTTATCAATTTGCTTGTCAAATTTAAGATGTTCATCCACCAAAATACCCAGAAAGTTAATGGAGTAATAAACTTTTTCAACATTCTTATTTCGTTGAATGAAATTTAGATCATATTGCTGCTTGTTTGGTTTTCTAACTGAAAACTCGACATATTTTGTTTTGGAAACATTTATTTCAAAGTATTTTTCTTCAAACCATTGTATTATTTCAGATGATTTAATATACAATTTGGCTTATAAATCTTTCTTATTTTCATTTGAAATTGATAATGAAGTGTCATCAGCAAATAGGTAAATATCTGATGATTCCAAGTTTTTAGTTATATATATGATAAATAATATTGGTCCAAGAACTGATCCTCGTGGTACTCCAGTTTTAATTTCTATGAAATTTGAATTTTTATCTATCATATAGTTCTCCTTATTTTTGTATGGAATTTGAACGTATTGAATTTGATGAGGTAGATAATATCTAAACCATTTTAGAGCAAACCCTCTTATACCAATTTAATTTAATTTATCAACTAAGAGATCGCGATTTACCATGTCAAAAGCCTTTTTCAATTCAAGATATAAAGATACGGCATTTTTCTTTTGATCTAGTTGTGAAATAGTATTTGATAAAACTTGGCATAATGCATTTAATGTTGACATTTGTTGTCTAAATCCAAATTGGTTGGGTGATAAAATGTTATTAGAAAGAAGCCTTACAAGGACAACTTTTTCAAAGATTTTACTTATTTTAGAGAGTAATGACCCCTAATGACGAGGTCTATAATTACAGCAATCTTCATGGTTTCCTTTTTTAAATATTGGTAACATTTTGGCTGTTTTCAACATTTCAGGAAATTGTCCTGTAGACATGGATGAATTTATTATGTATGGGAGGCAATTTCATAGCAACAGGATTTTAAAATGGTTGACGAAATGCCATCATACCCATAACTAAAAATCACTTGTGAGAATCATCTGTTGTGCCCAAACAAAAAACATTGCAACCTCGAAGAATTGATCAACACAAATTATTTTCATTTGACTTCAACCTAGCGAGTTCGCTGCACCCATTTGTTTAAACAGTAATTTTATAGGGAAAAATATTGAAATTACAAATAAACAATCAGCAATAGCAAATCAACTTTTTCAAGAGTAAAATAAGCTCATCGTACGAGAACAAATATTCCAACTACTGTATACTGCCTACAACACTTTCAACGGCTTGTGTTGACGATTCCATTTGATTAATTTATTATGAAAAGAAACTCAAGAAGCCAAATGTAAAGATTTAGAATTTTTTAAGACATAATTTAAAATAAAATCCTCAAAAACAAAAATAGTATACTGCCAATTATGGTATAAATACCATCATCATGTTTATAAAGACTATCTTAAAAACTTAATTACCCCGTACACACAGTAAAATATATTTAATATACAGAATATCCAAATGTTTTCTGCAGGAATAGTATTATGACACATGGTAGAGTGAACTTTCCCTCCATCACTGATCCCCCCCCCCACTTTTCTGCTGGCAATCCCTACTCAGGCTTCACGAAGATCCACACGAGGTCTATTCAACTAACCACTCCAATCAACTGCTTGGAGCTCAAATGTTTATAAATACTTTTTTAAACTCCATTTGAATAACTGCCAGTTGAGAGGTTCACAACAGTTATTAACCAAATTAACAGTAAGTAACCAAATTATCAAATTTTTTATTCCCCTGCTTTACATAGGGGATGTCTAAAGCCAAAAGTGAAAAATTAGAATTAGGTTTGGTGTAAATTTATTTTGAATCAACCATTCCTTTCTGTGTTGAAACTGGACCAGCATGAAGAGCTGGTATATATGATTTGATCATATATAGGCTATAATAATGTAAAATCTAACTTCTTCTGTGGCATCTTAATGCAAGCTGGTTTGAAAGTAAAGCATAGTAAATAAGGCTTATTTATCAAGATGTAGACCATACCCATCCTATCTAACAACTGATTACACTCTAAAATAAGGCAAATAAAACACATCTCAATGAATAACAGTTTATATATAACTCATAATATGGTAAACAACGGTTAAGAAAATAGTTATGAACATTTGTACGAGATTTTTTCCTATGTACATATATACAAAATAAACAGGGATGTGAATAGGAAACTTAACTGTTAGTAATACATTGGTAAAAAATAAACGACTAGAGACACATGGGCGGACTAGGAGCAGCTATATTGTCCGTGTAAGGCACTAGGAGGGGTAGCAGATAGAATGTTCTTGGACAACCTCTCCGTTGCGCTGCAGAGCAGAGATTGTGATGGTGATAGGCTTCCTGAGGTCCACAGGGTGAAGAACAGTAGAAGTGCGAGCTGTCGAATAGATTCTCTCGCACAGCTGTCCTTCGACTACTATCTGGGAAAACAAATTGATCATTAGCAGATTACTCTGGGACTTCTGAGAATATAACTGAGGAATGAGTGTAATTTACTATTCTTAATCTGTTTTAACTGAATTCATGAATGTAAAAAAAGGGTTGAGTTTTTATTAAGAATTTGTTTCAAGTACCTGGGGGACCGGGCTTTACTCGGGGAAGGCCAGTCAGTTTGTTTAGATTACTTTGAGTAATATTTCACCACATCCCCCAACTGATTATCAGATTATTAACCCTACCAGTGGCCATAAGACGGCTCCCGTACTTTGGCTGTGTCGCCTTAAAGTAGAAGAGGACGGGAGCCGTCCTTCACGGACCGAATATTTTGTAACGTAAAAAAACACTAATAATCAACTCAAAAGTTAACAATATATATATCATTCGTAATATAATATTCTGAAATTTAATTTTATTACATAAACGAACCCTGTAGCAGCTATATAACAATGTCACGACGATTAGAAATTTTTGCCAGCTCGGGTAATTTTTGTCGCGGGAAGTTGCGGTTGGTACCAATGCACTCCTAAAGAGTTGTTATTCATTTTGGTATTGATTTTTAGATCGACATATGGATTGGACAGATAATATGATTTTATGAAAACAGGTGTTTTTTGTTTCTTTGTGGAATGGCCAAAGGACAGCTCCTGTCCTTCAGGAGAAATCGGATTTATATCCAGTATTAGTTATAGTTACTAGTCAAATAATATGTTATTTTGAAGAGAAAGAAATGTAGAAGAATTTAGTTTTGTCATTGGCAGCACTGCTCCTAACATAATGTGTAACAGCTGCGATATATTTTGTGATATTGTTTCGTGACTTTCGCATCATAGGCTATCTTATCTTGGGTTACTCCTTTGAACGTGTTAGGTAATGTACTTCCGTGAAGTACAGTATCAGTAAATTAGGTATTATTTCGGAGTTGTAATGTTAGTGAAGTGTTTCTGTGTTTATACAATAATCTTGATGCATTATATTATGCATAAATATTAATGGAGTGTGACAAATAGTGTTTATAAAATGTTGTGTTTATTCCTACATAGGCCTAGTGAAATTTGCCAAGTCCGCGACTATTTGTTTAGTGCTACATAACACATATAAAAACAATAATTTACTCTAGGTGTTATACATTTTTATGTAGGTAATTGCATTTACTACAACACGTTTATATTGGTTTGGGAATAAAAAATTTGGTAAAAAGTTATAGACTAAATATTGTGAAATTTTGTTTTCCAAATACGCAAAAATAGCAAAACATTCTGTTATATACATTTATTTATAACAGATAATAATTTTTTATCATCAACATTATGACTTTTTGTGATTCCTTATTTCATTAGCTTTACTAATATGTATATATCATTATTAGCATATAAATATTATGTTACTTATTTACAACACAAACTAACACTGCACAGTTTACACTTTTTTCGGTTTTCCGTTTATTATAATATTATGCCCCTAACACTTATAAACAAAATTCTATCCCCAACATGTTGTATATTTTTATGTAGGGAATTGAATTGTCTACAAAATTTATACAATGAATTTTCCATAAATATCTCTAGACAAAATTTTACCGAGGCTGCTTTTGAAATTTAAAAAAAAATTTCTTTTCTTTTCATTTTACCAAAAAATGTATCTTTATAGAACTTTTTTATTTTGCTATTTTCAGATTCTACTGTTCTTTCCAAGCAAAATGAGTGTAAGGTTGGCTAGGTTTACTAGTACAGTTGAATTTATACGAATTTTCAAAAAAAAGTCTGCAAAATCGCCAAATTTAGCCTGCCACCATTGGCCACTGCTAGGGTTAAAGCTCATTCGCCTCTTTTCTGCATTTTTTTGTTCACTCCAGTTGTTATTTATAGCTCAATGTGATTTATTTCGGATGTGACCACTCTATATATGCAATCTTTACTCAACAGTTTTAGTCACTGCTCTCAGGAAACCACATGTTAACAATTAAACAACACGAATATTACTTTGACAGTTCCCTGGTTGATTATGAACAGCTGTTACAATTATTTTGTTTTGATTTTAAACTCCACAAGCCCAATGTAGATTATTTTAACTTTTCAAATTAATTTTTTTGCATAGTTATATTTTTCCTGGAGATGAGACCTGTCTAGTTACAAATACAAAAATGTTTAAGCTTCAACTTAGGAAATCGTTGAAGCTGTTTTTGAGATAAGAGTGGTAATGAAGCATGTAAGCAAGCACACAAGCAAGCAAACGTTATTCATATTAGAGTAAAGGATATATGATTTAAATGCAAACAATAATGAAAGTATGTAAACATAGTATGATGCAAGGGGCCAAAAGCCCACACTCATGAAAGTAAAACCGGTCTGTTCAGATAAAAAAGTCAATGAAAAAGAAGTTTCCCAAGAAAAAAATATAGTAAAACTACTCCAAAATTGGATTTAAGTATGTAATCTTTAAAAAGTTAAATTATTAGAAGGCACTAATATCAACAATGATTTAACCACCTAAGAAGATTATGCTTACACCTCAAACTGAACCTCTAGAGAGGTAAGTTACTTCCTTATAGGTAATATGAGCCAAAGCTATAGAAGGAGTGGTATTGGCTGCCTAATCTTAGAGGAATTATCAATAAGGATAATTTCATTATTAGCATGATACGTGTTGTTACAACTACAGGATAAATAAAATACATCTTACAACACTATAAAGTATATTTACACTTATACTGTACTTACATACAAGATGGTAAAATATACACAAAAGATGGTACAAGGCGATCAACTTCAACCAGTTACACCGGTCATCATCAGGCCCAATCAGAGAATGACAGAAACAAGATGGTGAACAGCTTATATACTATTGGCTACCAGAAGTTCCGGAAACAAGTTGTGATAAGTACCACCAGAGTCAAAGTTGACCTGTTCATTGAACAATTTATCTCTAAGCTTACATTTTTCCTTAAAAATAAACAATTCTTCCCATGCATTCATTGCATTTATTTTCTTAGAAATATGGAGAAAGAGAGTACGAGATATGTTGCATTTAACTTCACTGGCGATAAAACACAGAATATTGCAAATCGATTTAAGAAGTATGGCGTATCCGTAGCCTTCAAGACACAAAACACCATGAGTAATATTCTGCATCCGAACATAGAAGATTGTGATAAGTTTGATAAGCCCGGTGTATATAAAATCAATTGTAATGATTGTGATAATTTTTATGTTGGTCAAACTGTTAATTTTGTAAAAAGATACAAGAATCATGTTTCAGCATGGAAGAAACGAAAACCGGAAAGATCGAATGTCGCAAAACACCTCCTGGAAAATGGCCACTCATTGGGAACAATTGAAGGCAATTTGAATATTCTCCATATTTATAAGAAAGGAAATGTAATGAATTCATGGGAAGAATTGTTTATTTTTAAGGGAAAATGTAAGGATAGGGATAAATTGATCAATGAACAGGTCAACTTTGACTCTGGTGGAACTTATCGCAACTTGTTTCCGGAACTTCCGGTAGCCAATAGTATATAAGCTTTTCGCCATTTTGTTTCTGTCATTCTCTGATTGGACCTGAGGATGACTGGTGTAACTGATTGAAATCGATCGACTTGTACCATCTTTTGTGTATATTTTACCATCTTGTATGTAAGTACAATATAAGTGTAAATATACTTTATAGTGTTGTAAGACGTATTTTATTTATCCTGTCAATAAGGATATAATTCGGTAGACAACTTTTATTCAGTTGTAGTACTAGTAAAAAAACCAAAAGAATAGATCGGAAACCTTTTGAAATATTTAAACCTTATCCTTAGAAAAACACAATATTTAGAAAAGAGAAACTTATATAACAAGCTTATTTGCGATGGAAAATGTAGATAATGAGCATAATCATATTCATAAGTCGCGTGGAATGAGTACAACAAAGAACAGTTTGGACCTCATAAAGAGCCTCCGAGCAGCCAGAGCAACCATTCTGTCGGAACAGACTTGGTCAGAACAGTTCCGACCAGTTGCCTATCACCCTGTTCTCTGTTTCACATCTCTACAGCCAACCAATGGTCGCAAAGGGGAGCAGTCACTCCCACGAAGTGAGCAAATCCTGAAACGTGTTAAGGACAAGAAGTTAGGGGGTAGTTTACAATCGCACTTGAAAGCCAAAATTGGGGACAGGGGATATATTGTAATTTGTATATTGTTCAATTATAAGGGGCTTGCAAAATCAACTATGTATCAATAATGCAAGACAACACAGGTTTACCCGGCCCTATAAACAACAGAAGGTTGTATTTGCTGTTTATTTAGGTTTCCGGTACCTTAAAATGTTTTCACCCACTTGCTTCGGCAACTTAGTCATTGTATTTTAAAGTTGATATTCTGGTAAAGACTAAAAATGGAAATTATATACATTAACAGTAGAATCTGATTAAATAATCAATGATTTATAATCTATGTCATATTATAGTACAACAGTGGGTAAGGACTCCATTACACTAACTAAGGCACTGGAACTTTGTTTCATAAAATTTGATTTTAGGGAAATGAAATCGAGTTACTTCGCTGTTTCAGGGCGTGAAAGACAGTTTCCAAGACGTGCAACCGAGTTTCGTGGCTTCCCAATGGCACAGTTTCTTGATTTGAAATGTATATTGAGGATCATATAACCCAATTGCACGTGAGCTCTAAAACATGAAATCAATTTCCTAACAGTTTCAAAGGTTTAAATCACCACAGAACTGTATCAAGCATTGAAACAGAGCTACACTGTATAATAGGCTCCGGATAATACAATGGATGAAACGTGACAGCAACTAAATCAGAGAAACAAAGTTGAATTGAATAATAAGGGTCAAACTCTACAAACCTGAAATCCTGCAACAAAGTTGGACGAGGGCGGAGTCCAGGCTACCAGCAGACTCAGAGGGTCGCGTCTGTCCACCACTTTGAGGATGAGAGGATTGATGCTGGAGTAGCCCGGATCGAACTCCCCCTGGAAACCAACTGCTGGTCAGCAATCGTTGCATAAAATGTTATACATAAAAAAAATCGTTGCATAAAATTGTTTATGCTTGTATTACATTAAATGTAATGCTTGTTCCTTTGCAAGTTTTATTAAATATTAATTTACCAAGGAGGTCTATTGGTAGTACTTGAGACAACATTGCTTAACAATTTGCAAAAAAAAAAACTAACTTGTGTTTTTGTTTGATTTTGTTTGTTTTGATCATTCTGGCCAAGAAATATGATGAATTATGAACAAAACAAGTTTATGAATTTTAAATTTATGTATAATTGTTTGTTTAATTTATTTTGCTGACTAGTTTTATTTCAATGACTAGTTCACTTTCCTCATCATAAAATGGTGGCTCACAGTTTTGGCGATTAGTGTTGTCTCCAGTATTATTACCGATAGACGTCCTTGGAATGGCATTGCATCAGTCGTTTGTCTCTGATGTATGTCCTACACTCACTGATTGTAAGTGTAACTGAAGGAACTAAGTCCTTTTGAAATTGCAGTCAGAGACAAGAGTTATAAGTTATAGTTAACATACTCATTTATACATGCGTCAATACATCATTATAAGACCTAAGAGCATTCATCATAGCCTATTTACTAAATATTTTAATCAAAAAATAACTGTGTTTGGTAAAAAAGTGTAGAATAACAAATAAATACTGTTAACTGTATATACTGTTAACAGTATATATGCAATCCATTACTGTAAATTTATGTAATGAATACAAAAACAAAAAAAATAATAAAACATGTAGCAAATAGAGTTTTATTACAGAGATCAGTTTTACTCTGTTTATAAGGAGGAAACAAAGGGATTGTGGATAAATAATCCCAGTAAGCCTAGTTTTACAGACAAACTTTTATAGCATTTTATAGGCAATGACTCAACCTGAGGCCTAAACCCCCCCTCCTCCCCCTGAGGTAGTAAGGATCAAGTATGATTTTGGGAGAACTGTTTTTTGTGCTATTTCCTTTGTGGGGGGTTGGCACCCCTGATTACAACACATTGCCCTAAACAACAACATAAATTCTATACCCATCTAAGGAGTTACATGTAATACTTTCCGTTACCTGTTGATGTTATGTCTAGCTGTTTGACCAAAAATGTTTTACTTATATATTTTCAACTATATATAGTCTATTTAAAGCAGGTTTAGGATTGACTTTAGAGACACCTGTTGGGACTAGTGGTAAATTTTAAGCAGCAGCGTCTCGCCTGGCCAATGACGGGGCAGCTTTGACCGAAAAAAACCATAGCAACCAAACACATGTGTCCTGCAGTGCCAGATTGCTGTTTGTTTACTGGTAATCATCTGAGACGTCTGCTTGGAGAAAATAAATGTCTTGTTTTATTCGATCGTAAAAACTATTGTAAATGTTCAAATGCCAGTAAAAATGTAAACGTTGTTTGGTTTGATTTTGATAATTTCAATGTTTGGTTAAACTATCTGCGGTATTTAATGTACAGTTATATTTTTATGTTCGTATATTTATAATATACACATTGAGTTTTTTTTGATGATTGTGTTGAAAATAAGTTCAGATCACTCACACACGAAAATAGACCGTCTCCGAACTCGACCAGTACCAAATTTTCCTTAATTATCTTAAATTACCTTTTTTAATTGTACTTTTGAGTTACACCCCAATGGTCTTGAGAATGTGTACATTATCTATTATCTAACACTTATTGAGATTTTTGCTTCGGAGAACATAATATTGTGATCGCGGGCGAAGCCACGATGGGTAACGGTATAAGGTAAAACGTAATCCTGCTAACCCTGGCCTTGCACGGCACTTATAGGCCCCACCTTGCATCGCTAAGCAAGAGTAGATATTTTTTTACATTCACAAGACAAATGTAATTCACATTGTTTTGGCAAGATGACGAAAGTGATTCCATAATGTGATTTATTAACATGTAGCGTCGTCTTCTGTTGGTAGTAGATTTGGCAACATTGCAGCATAAAAACTTCTGATAACTCTCACTTAGGCACTACAGTCAATCTTGAAGCTACTTTAAATAGACTGTGCATTTATGCATTTTTCAGAAGCCATTTAAGTTCACTTTCCTGTATATCTTATGCCTTCAACTCACCTCTAAAATTCCGGATGCAGACAGGCTGAGAGTTCCATTGATGTACTCGTAGAGAGAGACCCTGTTGAAGTCGTAGGTGTGGGCGGGGTCTTGGCTGAGGTTCTTGAGCAGGTCGTCGCAGAGCCAGGGGCAGGCACGCATTTGGTCGGCGAGGCAGCGGATCATGTGGTCCTTGACCCGACACTTGGCGATCAGCCCCAGCACTGTGGAGCCCAGAGCCGCAGCCGTCAACCCCTCACGTGGCTGCAAAATATGTTTGTCAAATGAATTATTGTGATAACCTTAAAACATACATAACATGGCAAATGTTTATAGGGTAAAAATATTTATGGAAATTTTATTTTGTAAACGGATATGTGAGTTGAACCTTGTTTGTCCAACTTCTTGAACTGGTGTATAGTTAGTTATAAAAACCCCTAGCTATCACCAATTGAAGCTTGCTTACCAGGGCCGTACTCAGCCTTCACGGGCCCTTGGGCAGGCCTGGTGGTGTGGGCTCTTGTTGTCGTCCGGATCCAAGTTGGTGACCTATGTTTTAGACATTAGTGTCCTAAAAAAAAACACCGCCCCGCAACACCCCCCCCCTCCCCCCGACAGACCCGGGGCAGTTGTCCCCCCCTGCCCCCCCTAAGTACGGTCCTGGTGCTTACATGATGCCAGATTATGTGCCAATTTAACTGTAATGACAGCTTATAGCCCAGTCAATACAGGTTTTATGCTGTAAATTAATAACTTCCATAAAATCAGAAAACACATCGACATGCCACCATCGAAGATAAAAACATCAAACATCGACCCCGTAATATTGTTGCATCGAAAACATCGATGTCCGATTTCAAACGCACCCTTCCTCTATCTATTACAGATTAATTGTTATGGGTATATCACAGTTCAACATGTAAAATCTTATTTCTCATGATCAAATGGCCATCCTGTATGATGTATCTGTGCTACTAGGGATATCTTCTAAGCTTAGGTAAATAATTGAATATTCTAATCAGCCAATAACAGTTTAGTTGTTCACTAATAAATGAGAAATTGTACGGGTATCACTAAGGTATAAGCCATTTGAATAGTTATGTACATACTCACATTTATAGTTACCGTAAAAGAAGGAGATGAGTTAATTGTGCCTGAAAAATAAAATAATGTTAATCAGGAAAATAGGATGAACAGATTAAATTTTTACTGATTCTAGTTTTATATTCTAAAATTGTCCATCTCAATAATCAGTAAAAATAAATTAAGATCTGAATCAGGTAAGTACCTACAAATACCTACAATTGGCAAGTTGTAATTATTTTTATTCATAACCACTGTTGGAACACATTTTCTGATATTAAAGATTTAACTAAAACATTTCCAAACTAACAACCAGCCACAGTGACCTTGATGCATAAATATAGTAGAGGATTGGGGGTTGTGAAAGAGGTCACACTTGCTATCCTACTACCAGCAACTGTGTCCTAAAGCTGCATGTGGTACTTCCAGGTCACAGCAACAAAAATGCACCCCGTGCTATCTTAAAGGAGGATGGGTGGAATATATTCAAGACATAGGGTTACCATACGTCCTCTTTTCCCCGGACATGTCCTCTTTTTGGATCATTCAAAAACAACCTAGCGTATTTTTGAGAAACTCACTATTTGTCCGGGTTTCTACAATGAGCAAACTGAATATTATTATTTACATTTTTATCGATTTATAATCAAGATTAAGTTGATATTTCGTCAAATTAGTAATAAAATCTTCAAGTTTTTTTGCCCAAAACTCATTACTTTGCTTTATAAAGTGTAATTATTAGTTATTACTCAATGAAATCTATTACGGTTACATTATGTCGTCGCGCTGTGTTTAATCGTCGCCATCTTTGTCGGCTGCATGTTACCTAGTTAAGTCCTGAGTCAGGTTATGTGGTTTTGCCTGAGACGTCGTCATTCGGCAGATAATTTGAATATTAGCAAAATTACATTAGTTAGTTGCAATGCCTGAAGTTTTTTTTGTGAAATTGGAAGCTTAATCCCCCAAAGATTAATTATATGATTTGATTAAGATCAAACCACATCATTTTAAATTGTAAACTTCTAACTATTTTAAATATCTGACTTTCATACACAACTTTGGGGGGGGGGGTTATTAATCTGCCTCTCAAGGGGTATGGGTGTCCTCTTTTTTAACCTACAGAATATGGTAACCCTACCAAGACAACATCAAGGAAAAGCTCCAAGTAATTTGACTATGGGAAAAGGTAGTAAATGGGGTTCAACCCTTTCAACTAGTGAACTCAAACCTCCTGTTAAGCCATCTTAAGGCGGTCCCAAACTTCTTGCTAACACGCCCGAACTCCAAATGTTCAGAGTATTCGCGGGAAGTGTGGGAGCTGTTCGAACTTTGAATTCGGGACCGAGTGTTCAAGAGAACGTTCAGTGAACATTCGGGCGAATTTTCAGCCGAACATTCCGACGAATATTCGGGAGGCTCCCACACTGTTCGCGAACATGCATCATTGCATCATTGATAGTCAACGATCTTGTTCTACTGAGACAATACTATAAAACATGCGTATTTATTTGTATGTGTACCGTATTTATTTTTCCTGCTTTCAGTGCTTTCAACTAAGTGGTCATTGATGATGGATAGTCTATAATTAAATGAGAATTTCTAGTTGTACTGACATACTATGCATATGTCAGTTAAATAATCATAGCCATCAATAAGTTATTTTATTATTATTTGTGAAAATTGAAGTTTTGTTTTAAGGCGCAGGGGGTTGACATTTATTAGTATACGGTGCTTGATTCAGGGCTTGCGTCCCTTCTTCAACTCAGCTGCACCATTGTGTCAGTGTGTCGAGGCAGTGTGTTTTTTGAATCATTCAGTTCACAACAGCACTTGCGTTTTCGTGGCAGCAGATTAACGCCAACCTCAATAATGGACAATTTAAATGAATTATTTATAAAAGAGATGGAAATAAATCCTGCAATATGGAACCCTTAATTATTGTCCCTACATATTCTTTATTTAAAAAGTAGTTGATTTCCTTTCACACTCCATAATCAGCGGTCACAGTGGCGAAGGGGGGGGCAACTACTCGGGGGAAAAAACATTTTTTTGTGGTCACAACACCCAAAAGTGTCTGTCTTACCAAATTAATATAAATGTGTCATCTCAGTTGAGTAAATGACAGTGGAATCGATTTAATTTAGCTCAATTCTTTAACAAGAGATAAGAAGCTTCCAAGAATTACAAATGTATAGCATAGGGGGCGTGGTGCAGGTGCACAACCAATCTGTCATTCCCACATTAAATTTTACCCGAAAATAATAGTTTTTGAGCTATCTCTTTATTAATATTACTGTTCAGTATATTCCTTATTGTAAGGTAACTGTAACAACTTGACTGTTAATAAAATTATTAATTAAATGTTTATGCCAAATAATAAAATAATTTCTAATGTTTGTTAACAGTTTTTGTAATTATTAATCATCCTATCCCCTTCATGTATAAAAGAAAGGTGGTGACTGTCTGTCGACTTGTCTGTTCCGTTTCAACGTCCCTTGGCAATTCCTTAGCCTCAGTCGCCCTTAAAGTTACAATGTTACTCTTATGGGAAAAAGGTTTAATGAATCAGGTAAGTACTTAAACAGATGAAGTTGCAGTAGGAATTTTAATCAGCTGTGCGAAATACTGGTATCATCTAGTATATGATATATTTATATTTGACTTTTTTACTTTGTAAAAATAGGCTTCTCATATTTTCTTGGTTTCCTTTACACGACTAAATTTTACACGTTTTATAATTAATTACAACACGACTGTAGATGCAACAACAGTGACATTACCTGTAGAGTCGTCCATTTTGTCACGACAATGCTCGTTGGACACGACGGACAATGCACCAACAGCTGATAATATATATTTAATATTTTTGAGGGAATGTTCGCCCGAACATTCGCCCGAATGTTCGGTGGGTGTTCGCGAGAAGTGTGGGAGCTTCAAACAGGGCGAACGTTCAGTGAACGTTCAGTAGAATGTTCGGCCAAATGTTCAGGCCTGTGCGCGAGAAGTGTGGGACCACCTTTAGTAAGATTTATCAATGAAAATCAGCTATATTTTGCAGTAAATATTTAAAATGTAATACTATTATAGTTAATAATAACTGAGTATGAGCAATGTTAAGTACCTGGATACCTCTGGATGGGATCAAACTGAGTTTGACTTTGAGTTTTTCCTAGGTTATCATCAGTGAGACTAAGGAGATCAGGAGGGGAGTGATTCTATAAACAGGGTAGGTCAGGGTGATTAGAGTGAATGAAAAACCTAATTCATTATTCTAGTTAAAAATATTACATTTATAACGTCAAATTAAAAGAAATATGATGTATTAATGTATCAATTCTTGAAACTATTTTTGTAATCTTAATGACTGAAAATAAAGACGATTCTAATTCTGATTCTGAACAACATTCTACAGTTTTTAGAATTTGTATCAGATACATTAAACAAATCAAGCTTTTACCATGGTTGACAGTATTGAGCTGTAATTTACCACAAACCTAATATTCTTATAAAAAACAAACCTAAATCTATCAAATATAGTCTCAAAAAATAACTACAAGCTGGCTATTTTTTAAAGCAAAGTATAACATTTTGTGTAATTTGTTTTTTCTAAAAAAAATTCAACAACTAACTGTGAGTACCGTAGTTAAATTATTAAGCACAGTTGATTGAAACGAATGTTTATTGGACACTTTTTTGTAATTTTAAATAAATATAAACAATCTATCTAACAGACAAGGTCAATTTTGACAAATCCTTTAACATTTTACCTTTTAGCTTTGGATACCCCATTCATTACACAACTATGTACACCAACTAAACTGTATCCTAGTCTGGACAAATTAGTCAATTAGTTTTATTGAAAGCTAAAATTGCCCATTCATTTTTCTCTTTCATTTTTCATTTTACATCTGTGGTCTGCTCATAATGTTTATTTTTAAACATCATTCACCCTCAAACTTGACTAAATCCTGAATCAGCCCTGACAGTCGATCAATTAGTGTGTTCTTTGAACACTGAATATGATATATTGGCTTTTAATGAGGACATATATTAAGTGTACATCCACCACACATCTTAAAAACTACAAATAACTTACCATTTTACTCTGTGGAGCTGTCTTTTGTAGGGTACTTAAAATATGCCTAAGCTCTACAGCGTTTGTATTTTTACAATGCCGACAACTCTGTAACAAAACATATGTGTAACTTGACACGATGTTTGCTACAGAATGATTTACTTGAGTTCAGTAGCACTATGTTGTATTTTATAGTCATTGTTATCTTGCACTTCAGAGTAGAATAGATTTACGACTATCCAAATCCAAGATATTAATATTAAACAGTCAAAATCAATTGGCAGGCCTTAGAATGAGAAATATAACATTATGATATTGTACTGTCCCTACTACTTTTACTGGTCGTTTTAGTAAAAAACTTCTATTGTAGATGATGTTATGTATCTTCAATAGCATATTGCATTACTGCCAACAACTATGAAATCATGGCTTAAGAGAGATGACTCTGCAGTAGAGTAATTCCACCCATTTGTAGTTTTGTTCATTTGAGTCTACAAAATTAAGGAATGATTTATTTACCCAAATGATCAGTTCAGTTATAAGGTACATCCAGCTCGTGCCTTTGGGACACCTATTTTTAGCTCATATGAGAGAAATCAGATTTTGTTATCAGACATAATTACCACAAACTGTTTTGCACTGCTTGATGATTTCATCCTCAGTTGCTAGATGTAATTGTAAACAACTTTAAAAGTTTAATTTCTTCATATAATTGCAAAGATCTGAAATTATTACTGATTAGACATTTCTAATGTTCGCTGAATTTTATCAGGAGTAATACGTAAGTATATTGTTACCAACAATTGACAACTTTTTGATCGTCTTTAATTCATCTACCATTATTATAATAAAGTTTTTTTAACCAGATCGTTCCTTATTTTTTGTTTAATTCTTAACAATAATACATGTTGTCTTTGACACATTAGCAGGATTATGAATTTAATTTGATCGTCGGTTATTGTTTCTGCTAAACTCTCTCCTGTAAATAAAAGCTGAGATATGGAATAGTTTGGAACACATAATTAATCGTAGTAATTCAACAACAGAAAATGAACTGTTGCAACTTGACTCAAGTATGAACAGGAATAGAATCTGTATGGGATCTTCTTCATTTTTTTATTAACTTTAAAAAATATAAATATCTAGTGGACATAAATACATAAATACATAAATATCTGGTAAACGTAAAACATGTGATTAAGTTTTTACTTTGTTTACAAACTGACATGTGTTCCTTCTTGGTGCAAGGTTAGGAGCTATCGTCCCTTCAAGCCACTAGTAAACTGGTGACATTTAAATACTGCTCAAACTTACTCTGGAATGTTGATATGCTGATGCTACTCTGTCCAAATATTTGGGTGGGTACACACCACTTGGATCAAATTCTTTGATTATTTGCTCTGATTTTTGGCATTCACTCTGAAATAATTAAAAGCAGTATAAATTAGACAGATATTAGATTCGTTTTATATTATATTAGGTGTTTAAACCCTATGAGAAACCAAAAAAAACATCATTTAGATTTGTTTATAAAATGGTGTACTCGTATAACTATAATCTGAACAGTCAAAGATTGCCTATCCCACAGGGGCACCTTCATTTATCTTATAAGTTTCAATTGTAATAAAATACCCTCATCGCAGCAAACCTGCATACTCAGCGAATTTCCAATGAATATATAAAATAACATATTAAAACACTTAACAGGATTCATAAGAAATATATTAACAAACAAGCGATATTTAAAATATTAATTATTCTCCATAAGAATAACATTGGGGATGAGTACGCAGGTTTGCTGCAACAAGAAACACAAAATAATGGGTTTTGATGCAAATATCAATAGAACTTATCTTAGTGAAGTCACATACCAAGTTTCATCCATAAAAATATACATTCATAAATAAGCGATATATAACATTTTAATTATTTTCTATAAGAACAACATGGGGACCAAGTACCTAGGTTTGCTGCTACGGGAACCATAGGTGAAAAATTTTTTTGTGCAAACAACAATGAACCACAACCAGATGCAGCCATATACCAAATTTTGTCAGTTTATGTTCATAAATAAGCGAGATATACAATTTTTCTTTTTCTCCATAAGAATAACATTAGACAACGTTTTGTGTTTAGCACTTTCAATATCTCAGTAACCAATTGACGTAGAGCAATGACCAAAATACCAAATTGTTTGTTTTTTTATGCTGAATTCAATGGTAAAAATTAAAATTTGATTTCAATAAAAATTACATGTGGAAACCCCAAAAAACCCATTTTTGGGGTATACAACCTCCCAAAAACCCCCCTTTGGATGGTGCGATTTGTCTGTTTTTCGAACTCGTTCAAATAAATGGTGCTTTACACATTTTTACCAAATTTCATTAAGATCGGACCTTTTTTACGAGAGTTTTCGTGCTTACGGACACACACATATATATATATATATATATATACATATAAAAATTTTAACGAATGGTGTTTTTGGCATCTGGGAACCTCAAAATGAAAAGTTATCATGGTCTCGGGCTTAAGTCTTACCATGAGAGCTACGGTAATAGCTTCTTCCCTATAGGGGAAATTCGCTAAAAGAGATAATAATTTTTTTTATTTTATCAGATGATTATCAATGAATACACAAACACTAGAAGGTCAGGTCTTAAGGGTAGAATGGGGACAAAAGTTTTCACTAGTACGACATAAATGTGCACATAAACAAGGGACAGCGTGAGAGAGACAGTGGCTGACTTGGGCACACACGCTAATGCTGTGGCTGACTCGGGCACACACGCTAATGCTATCTCTTGATTAAGTGCAGGACTTTGTCCACAACAATCCAGACTAAAAAAAGTATCTGAATTTTTTACATCAGACCTTCTAAAAGTTTGTGTATTCACTGACAATTTGCATAAATGTATTCTTGGAGTAATGGTGATTGTCTGGACTATTTGAAATTATGGACAGCTTTTATAATGTACCCCCTAATTTGATATATCTATTCTTTAAACAATCTCACTAACATTTTTCCATACTATGCTTTCAATAGTATTATCATACCATAAATTTTATTTGGCTTTAGCTAAACAAAAGATATGTGAAAGTAAGAGTGGCAAGTGAAACCTACTGGTTTACTGGTGGAAGGGGTGGGTGGAGTGTTAGAAGCTGGAACATCCGCAGTTGACTGTTCGTCAACTTGGGGCTCAGCCGCACCCAGTAGCTCTTCATGCAGAGAGCCAGCCAGGCTGAGGGTGTCACTACCAGCTGATTCCAAGTTCTGCCGCTCTCGGTCCATCGCAATCATCAGCCGCTCCTTGCTGTCATGCTCGTGGCTCAGCGCTGCACGAAGCTCTTGCACCTCCCTCTGTCATAGGATATGAAATTTAAATTACTATAATAAATAACTATACAGGAATCTGTTTAAAACATTCTTTAACGAACAAGCTTGAAGAATACAAGGTAAAATTTGGAATAAACAAGAGAAATTTGATTTTTTGCTCTCCAAAACAGGCAACTATAAAAACTATGTCTTCAAAAATTAAAATCAGAAAGCTAATGAGTCTTACATAAAATGGATGGATGCATTAAATGCACGGTTTGGCACTACTTCTATCTTTGATTTATTCCATGGTTATAATGATAATTTATTAATTTTGTTGTTGTTTGTAATTATGTGACAGATGAATGGATACTTTATATTTTTTCACTTAATCACTGAGTAAGACACTGATGCAACTAGGGTGTATTTTAAGGTGAAGATGAATGAATAATGAGAAAGAATGGGTGAGATGCCTTGTGTAGCTTTGTTACTGACCAACACAACTGATACTTTAGCCAGGATCATTAATAGCCTAGTAACCAATTGGAGCTGCATCCAGTTTTGAACCTTTTTTAATCAGTTTGGTGGTGATTGTTTTTGGAGTATGCAAATAAAATGAAATAAATAACTCAGTATGTATAGGTAAGGCTCAACACTGAGGGAGAAAAATGCTGGAAGCAAGTGTTGAACGTCAAATTTTCTCGATCATGTTTGTGCTAACCGTTTTCTTTTATTTAATCAAATGGGGCACCCACAGACTGAGGGAGAGCAGCCTCATCACACTGCACGGCACTAGGAGCATCGCTGGATACTGCGTTTGCAGTGCAAACAATCTTAAGCAAGTAATAATAATAATATTTTTATTTGCATTCTTAAGTTCACTTTATTATGTTCAATCTTCAAAATGTCAGACATAACAACTATACACTTAATAAAGTGTATAACAGCACAATTTGATGGAACTATATGTTTTTTTTATGTTTGCAGTGTCAAACATGGCACATTAGTACAAAATACATCTCACCAGTTTGGAAGTTTGGCTGTAAACATTGATGTCCATGTATAGCCAACTATTTCTCATCACGTGAAAAAAAGCGCTCTACAATAGCAGAGTTCAAGTTCACACATGCTCATGCAGATCGAAATGCTCCTGATGCATTGATGCACAGCTGAGAATTGGTGGGTAGGCATAAAAATTGCTTCAAGTGCACATAGTATTGCAAGACACCTTGATTCAGTTGCTCCCCCAATGTACAGACACCCTATTTGATTGAATAGATAGCTGATTTCAGACAAACATTATGGAGCAAAATATGAAATGTGACACTTGCACCCACCACATTTTCTCCTCCCATACCTAATGTACACTGGATGCAGCACACCAACAATTTGCTTCAAGCAAAACTGCCTCGAAACAATTGATTGATACCTTTGCTCCATTACTGTGCAGCCAGCCTTAACAGAGCAAAACAACTGACTAGGTATGTAACTTATAAACCCATCCCATCAGCTTACACTTTTTCTGTTCAGAATTAACTTTATATTCAGGGGTCCTCCATCACCCTTCATTATTACTCTAAGGCAGACAGGTGAACTCAATATTCAAACCCTGAACTCTTAACACCTGGAAGACAGGGTTTAGACCACTCAGCCACATGGATCATACTAACAGCCAATGCCAAGTGGAGATAGTTGTATTGAAGTGAGTTACAAGATTAGTGTGTTTGCATCGCTCTATTTCCTAGATGAAAAACCGAGGTTTTAGGTACTAACACCAATCGTATTGTACCAAATTGAATATTCACTCATTATTTTTGTTTTTAATTAATAGTGATAAAGTAATATACACTTCTAACTGTAGTTCTTCATTTAAATAATAATATTTTACCTCCAATGTCTGCACCTCTTCTCTCAATTCACTAATGGTAACCTCACCCTCCTCGAGTTCCCTGCAAGCTTGGCTGTTGATTCTTTTTAGCTCTTTTACCTATAAATGATAATAACAGTTACTGGTATATCAGGTTAAAAGCATCACTATTAAAATCACATTAAAATTTAAATTTTTGTTATATAATTCTGTAAGCAACATTTTTTAGTCAAAATTGGGGGCAAATTGCAAATTGCAGGATGATGCAGGGATTGCAGGGAGATGGCTAAAGTTCTTAATCCCAGGGACTTGGGAAAAATAGCAGTATTTATAAAAAGATACCAGCAAACAAGAAATAAAGTAAAACATTCCCCATTAAGAAAAGCATGGGAATTGAAAAACGGTGAGCACTTTTTCGCCTACAAAATTTAGAGGTTGTTTGGTCGATATCGAACAATTTTACCAACCGGTTGTTTTATCGATTGGGAAGGCGATAATGACGTCACGACAATATGAAACGGAACGACCAGAACCACCGAATCATCAACCGACCAACCGATTGTTTATTTTATCGAATGAATCGTTGCTTACAGCCTGATGTATTGTAACTTTCGGCTATGGCGGCAGGCCTCGGTAGCCCAGTGGATACGGCGTCAGATCCACGATCGTGTGGTCCCGTGTTAAAATCTCACTTTTGATGTTTACTTTTTGAAATCTGAAATGTTTTTTAAAGATTAATTTAATTTGTTCGGGGTTAAATCTCACTTTTTTTGTTAACTTTTTTAGGTTTGACTTTTATTTACTTATACTAATCCCTTTATTTGTAATTATGTTGCACAACGAACAGCCACCATACAGCGCTCTGCGGAGTTAAGTTAAGTTAGGTTACTATAATTTTGTCGGAACGGCAACCTAGTTGTTTGTTCACATACATCCATTTTTAGATCCATTTAACAGCCACCATACAGCGCTCTGCGGAGTTAGGTTAAGATAGGTTACTATAATTTTGTCGTGAACTGCAACCTAGTTGTTTGTTCACGTACATCCATTTTTAGATCCAATTTAACACTGTATCCACAATTTTTTATTTAACTTATATCTGCTTGAATTTTAATCGAATCACCATTTATGCTTTTCCACCACAAAACAATAACAATCGTAATTGAAAGTTCATTCGATAAAACAAACAAACAATCGGTTGATGATTGGGTGGTTCTGGTCGTTCCGTTTCATCTTGTTGTGACGTCATTATCGCCTTCCCAATCGATAAAACAACTGGTTGGTAAAATTGTTCGATATCGACCAAACAACCTCTAAATTTTGTAGGCAAAAAAGTGCTCACCTTGAAAAACATCTGCTTTGTTTACATTGAAACTTAAAACATGTGATGAAGTGTTTTTACTTTCTTTACGAACTGACCTATGTTCCTACTTGGAGTAAGGTTAGGAGCTATCGCCCCTTCAAGCCAATAGTTTGATTTAAATATATTATTTAGGTGTCCACAAGTTTTGCTGAATATTTGACCAGGGCCATACAATTTCTGTGAACGAGTTCAAAGGTCCCTTGAACCTTGTGTGGTGCACACTAAAAGGGCACTGCCCAGGGCTCACTTTCGAGGAGTTGGCTGGTAATTCAGTAGTGCTATTTTTAGATAACTAGTAAACCTGTCGCGGCTTCGCTCGCGATCATCATTTATAAATATTGTGTTACCGTTCCAAAGCCAACATGGCCTGCTGATTAACTGTGTTTACTCTATCCAGCTGATTGCTTAAAACTTATAGTTATTTCCCAATGTTAAGCTTATGGGAAAAAACTCAACTTTAAGGGGCCCCAGGGCCTCACTCACAAATTATTTCTCTATAAAAAATGTTTCCTGCACAACTTCACGTTAGGCTCTTTCCAATGACACCAAAAACATGAAAATCAGTCAGTAGTTTAGCAGGAGTGATTATCACAAAAAACCTGCTCACCTATTAAATAAGTATGGATTGTTTTACTCTAAACAAATTTAAAACAAACAATTTGTGGTTGTAGTGCATAGAAATCTCATGGATTTGTGGTGCATGCTGCATCATGGCAAGAATCCTCACTGTATGGAAGCGGTACAGTGCTGGTAACAGAACTGCGTGTTGATTCCATGAACATGAAAGATTTTATGTCATTAATCATATTTTTAAATCACCAGGAATATTTTTTTGACACCCAAACTTTTATTTCACTTCTATAAACTACGTTTTAGGCAAATACAAATTTTCTCTCTCTCTGTGATACCAACAACTTTACATACGGTATCACACAGAATGTGTTAATAAATCAATACTGTAGTTTAATTATTCCACACTTCAATTGCAATATGTTTTCTTGGTATTAACATCCCATATTATTTATTTAATGACTTACCCTTATCTGAGCGGAACTCTTTGTAAGCAACGAGTCATAAAACATTCCAGGAACAAAAAATGTGTTAATAATTTGAATTGACTATAAATTACGCGGTTTTTGTTTTGAAATGGTATTTGAGTTAGTTAAACTTATCTCTGTAAGATGGTGTCTCTAGTACGTTAACAAATAAATAAGTTAAAGTCAACTATTATTTGAATTATTATTTTTAGTTTTGAATTGTTTGTTTATTTTTTGCATTTAGCAGTGAAGGTAATTTTCAAAATTATGACTCAATTATTGGTTTTGTTTTCTTATTTTTGTTGTGTTACTAGAGAAGTTGCCTACCGACAAAAAACTAAGAAACTATATATATAGTTTCTTATTTTTTTGTCAATTAATTAATTAATCAATTAATTAATAATTTGAACAACAGAGTATCTGCTCTAATTTAATATGATTCTGTTAACTTAAATTGTGATGCCATTCCAGAAGTTAAAACAGCTGATCTTGCTTTGTTACCTTCAACAGCTGTCAAATGCTCAGTTTCAATGATTACTGTTGTTCCATAAGATTAACATCGCAACTTTGAAGGCCTGTTGGGAGTAGCCTGAGGGTCGATGTAAATTTTAATGATTTTCTACATATCTACGCAAAGACAATTTTATAGATACTTCAATCATACTGAAGTCCATTGGTTCCTGAGATCTCTGTGTGACACAAAATCTTCTTATGTATTACAAATTAGGATAAAGATTGTCAGGTAGTTGAAAACTGAAATATAACTAAGGAAAGATCTGCTCTAGTTATGACACAATCTTTCTAATTACTAGTGTCACTTTTTATTTATTTTTTCTTAAATATAATAGCCTCTATAATGGATTGTAGAAGTTACAGATTGTGATTATGGATATCAAAATTAGATTAAGTTTTCTTAAGGATGTTGAAGACCCTATAAGTGAACTTTAAAAGCAGCTGTGTGCTCTAAAGTTATTCCCTTTTAGCGAATTTCCCCTTTAGGGAAGAAGCTATTACCATAGGTCTCATGATAAGACTTAAGCCCGAGACCATGATAACTTTTTGTTTTGAGGTCCCCAGATGCCAAAAACACTATTCGTTCAGATTTATATACAGTAGAACTCCGATCATCCGAATTAATTGGGGATCGGGCCGATTGGGATATGCAGAAATTCAGATAATCAGGTATACCTCGGGAATTAAGCAAAAAACATCACCATACATTAAAGAACAGTGAAAGAACAGTAACGACTGATGATGAGCAGGGCGGGAAGGGGTATGACTCATTGTTCCCTGCGAAAATATCGCGCAGGAAGGTAACAGCGCGGGCTTGTATTTTAGCGCTTACGTTGCCATAGTAACGGAACGGCGCATTATCGCTACATGCGCTCCCGCGTATTTCTATTATTTCACTCATAATCGATTTGGATAATTGGAGATTCAGATAATTGGAGTTCGGATAACTGGATTTCTACTGCATATACATATATATCTATATATGTGTCCGAGAATGCAATAACTTGAGTAAAAAAGGTCCGATTTTGATGAAATTTGGCTCAAATATGTAAAGTGACATTCATGACTTTAAGTTCGAAAACCAGAAAAATCGGACCTTGAAAAGAGGGGTTTATGGGGGTTTTAAATTTTACAAAAATCAGTTTTTTACATTTTTCACCCTAATATTTTTATTTTGGTTTTGACCATGTTATAGAGCTTAAAGTATATTTATATATAATCTTAATAAAAGCTGTTTGGTGTAACTAACTACCTAATATACTAACCAAACTTTATTTTAGCGAATTTTCTTTATAGGAAAAAAGCTATTACAGCGGGTTGTATCGCGGATGGTAAAAACAGAGTATAGGGTACGTTGGAAAACATAAATTATTACTTCGATTTGTATTGTGATATTTAGCTTAAAATATTTGGTATGTCTAACTTAAAATCCCTACCTAAAAAATAACTGAAAACACAAAAATTGAAAGTTAAATAATGAATAACTACATTTATTTAATAACATTTATTTAATTTAATTGATCTCGTTAAATATTTCAGGAAAATGACTTATAAAAATACTTTTTCACCATTTTTTGCAAACGTCATTAACTATTTGATGATTGTTCAGTAAATTCAATTACTTTACATCTAGATGGACATTTATAAGTCACTGTTTCAAACAATAATTAGTTTTATATGTACCATTTAAACAAATAATAATATAGTATTTTGAATTATTAACCTAAGTTAAGTGGTTGCGGAGAAAATCCAAAAAACCTACTCATAAATTCTCCAATGTTAATCTTAAGGGAAAAGGTTTTTGGCTTTTCCTCAATTCATTAATTTAAACTTCACATTTGCTTTTACCAATCAGTTCAGCTCCACAAAACAATCATTTTGATGTTTTAATAATTGTGATTCCATACCCAACCGTTGCAGCGATATTGAAAGTGCTAAACACAGTACGTTGTCCAATGTTATCCTTATGGAGAATAAATCAAATTTCATATCTCGATTATTCATGAATGTATATTTATTAAACGTAGTGGCTTCACGTAGTACTGGTATATTGATATTTGCACAACAAATTGATTTTTTGTTGATTATCCCCGTAAAAGCAAACCTGCATACTCAGCCCCCATGTTATTCTTATGGAGAATAAGTAAAATTTAATGACTCCCTTAATTATGAAAATAAATTAATAAAACTTGGTATGTAGCTTCACCTTGTTGAGTTATATTGATATTTGCATGAAAACCAATTTTTTTCCTTGTTGCAGCAAACCTGCTTACTCAGCCCCCAATTTATTCTTATGGAGAATAATTAAGATGTTATATAGCGCTTATTTATGATTAAATATTGATGAAATTTTGTATGTGGCTTCGCCTAGTTAAATTCTATTTGTATTTGCATAAAAACCAATTGTTTGTGTTCCTTGTTTCAGCAAACCTACGTACTCATCACCAATGTTATTCTTATGGAGAATAATTAAAATTGTATATATCGCTTATATGTGAATATATTTCTATAAAACTTGGTATGCGGCTTTATGTGGTATTAAGACATATATTTTGCATTGGAAATTCGCTGAGTACGCAGGTTTTCTTTGACGGGCTTATTTCTGCCATCAGATATATAGGTGACAGCAAAGATCTCTGCGTTTATGCAATTTAATTGATTTAATTTACTAGCCTGCCCATATACATTTTTTAAATATTTATTTCAGAAATTAGAATACCTCCTACCTTATTAACACAAAGTCAAATAAAATGTGATTTTTTTAGATCTATGAAAACAAAAATTGCAGGTAGATTGGTCACTCACACACACAGTGGAAGCTCTCTTAACCGACCTCAGATCAACCGTCCATTAGATTAACCAACTGTCTTCTAAGAAAAGAAAAACTTCCGCCGCGGCAGCTGATGTCACGATATTGTTCCGTGAATAACTTTCAGGTTACAAAAGTTTGATAACATTTTTCTGTATTAAGTCTAATTCAGTAAGTTGCTCTCAAAATGTTTATCATATACTCACAACTTTGATTGTTTTAGCGAATTTCCCCTATAGGGAAGAAGCTATTACCGTAGTCGGCATGGTAAGACCTAGGCCCGGGACCATGATAACTTTTCGTTTTGAGGTCACCAGACCCCAAAAACACCATTCGTTCGAAATTGTATATATATATATATATCTATATATATATGTATATATATATATATATATATGTGTGTCCGTGGGAGCAATAACTCTCGTAAAAAAGGTCCGATTTTGATGAAATTTGGTACAAACGTGTAAAGCAGCATTTATGACTTTAAGTTTGAAAACCAGACGGATCGACCTATCCGAAGGGGTATTTTGGGGGGATTTTGTACCCCAAAAATGGGTTTTTTGAGTTTTTTACATAAAATTTTTGAAAAAGTATAACTTTATTTGTTACCATTAAAATCAGCTTAAAAAGACGCACAATTTGATGTTTTAATCATTGCTCTACGTCAATTGGTTACTGAGATATTGAAAGTGCTAAACACAGTACGTTGTCCAATGTTATTCTTATGGAGGATAAGAAAAAATGTATATCTCGCTTATTTATCAACTTATCCTAACGAAACTTGGTACATTGCTTCATTTCATCATGGTCTATTGATATTTGCACAAAAACCCATTTTTTCCCGATAGTTCCCGTAGCAGCAAACCTGCATACTCAGCCCCATGTTATTCTTTATGGAGAATAATTAACATGTTATCTCCTTTAATTATGAACATAAATTAATAGAACTTGGTATGTGGCTTTACCTAGTTGAGTTATATTGATATTTGTATAAAAGCCCATTTTTAGTGTTCCATATTTCAGCAAACCTGCATACTCAGCCACCATGTTATTCTTATAGAGAATAATTAAAATGTCATAAATCGTTTATTTATGAATGTATATTAATGAAACTTGGTATGTGGCTTTATGTGGTATTAAGATAAATTAATATGCATTGGAAATTCGCTGAGTATGTAGGTTTGCTGCTACGGGGGTATTTAACACTTATTATGACTGTTTCCGGTATTATTCGGTTTAACCGACCTTTTTCATTATCCGACCATGGCCTGGTCCTGTAGGGATAGGTTAAGAGAGCTTCTACGGTACAAATCTTTGCTGTTAGCTCTTAGAACAAAATATTCATTTTTTTAAGTATTCACCATGCAAACTTTAATACATCTGGCATATTGAGCAAACAAAATATTCTTTTTTTGAAGTATTCACCATGCAAACTTCAATACATCTGGCATATCGAGCAGACAATATACATATCGGTGAAAAATTGTCTGTTTCAAGAAAAGTGCAGGATTCCTCAAAAGGGTTTATGGACTCCTCTACCCTTCTATATAAAACACATATAGGGATTCGGACTACAAGTTAGCTGCTCAAATGACTGGAATCCATGGATGTAATCAGGTATAAAGCAACACTGACACATTTTTTTGAGCTATGATTTAACAAAAGATAAGACATGAATTCTGCTAATATAGTCAATGTTCCAGCCTCTTATTCATGAGTACCAAGGAGACCGAGCCATGCTTGGTGATATTTGATTAGTTTCGTGGGTAAAAAATATGTCTATACGCAATCATTATTAATGGTTCTTATAGTCACTGTTTTCAAGGTACAGTTGACTCTCAGGAATCTGGAATATTGTAGCGGTCAGCTATTTAAAAAAATCTGCATTTCCCGAAGATGGGCATAATTCATCAATTCTGCCATTATAGTGAACATTTATGACGATATGCATTTACATTTGTGCTAATACAAGAGTGAGCTTCCAAAAATACAGTGGAACCTTATAATCTGTCACCAACAGGACCAAGAGCATGGACGGAACACAAAAAAGGTCTGATTACCGGAGGCACACATTTATACATGAAAACGTAAAAAAACCGTAGTTTAACACGTTTAGTGTGGCGCGCCGGATTTCCGGCGGTTGCCTAACAAGGAGACATATGCAATTATCCTGAATATACACGGTTAACACAGTGAACGCATTAAACATAAAATATTTAAATGTATGTAACATTTATAAAAATTTAATCTAACGCTGTCAATCATAAATAAAGTATAGGTAATATAATAAAAGCTGTCACCAGCCTACTAATTAAGTTTAAATCTCCTGACTGTTCATTTTATTTTAAAGTAATATCTGAGAGTGGTGTTTTAGAAGCCATCCATGCACTAAAAAACAAATATTCTAACGGCTGGGATGAAATTCCTGCTCCTATACTTAAAGCTGTTTCATGTTTCATTGTTAAACCCCTTATATTACATTTATTATCAATAATAGTTTGAGGAATGGTTATTTCCCTGCAAAGCTCAAATATTCTGTTGTAACACCTATTTTTAAGAAAGATGACAAAAAGTTTATTGATAACTACCGTTCCATATCATTGTTACCGGTACTATCAAAAATATTTGAGGACATAGTGTTAAAACAGAATGTTCCATTTTTTTTAAAGCATATCCTACATTCCAATCAGTTTGGATTCAGAAAAAATAATATAACAAAACATTCAATTTTTAAACTAATTTTTACAGATGTTTCAAATGCTCTGGATAGGTCGCAGAGTATTGCTGGTGTGTTCTGTGATCTGTCCAAGGCTTTTGATAGTGTTAGACATGACATTTTATTGAAAAAATTAGAGGCTTACAGTGTAAGTCAGCAAGTCATTTGGTGATTTTCAAGTTATCTTCACAATATATTTCAACAAGTAAAGATAAATACCTCAGATGGCAACTCATGCTTTTCAAATTGGAACAAAGTCAGATTGGGCGTACCTCAAGGTTCCAAAGTCGGGCCATTCTTGTTCTTTAGTATATGCCAATGATTTATTTTTTAATATAAACTCTGATTTAATTTTGTTTGCTGATGACACGACAGCCTTAAATAAAAGCCAAAGACAAAAAAGAAGTAGCACTCAATATCTCATCCACAGTTAAAAATCTTTGTTTCTGGTTGAACAAGAATGGCCTTAATTTAAATTGTAATAAGACTAAATAAAGTATTAGAATTTTCTACGATTGTGAATTAGTGTAAAGAATTTATTTTTCCTTGTTCAGATACAAACGTTAAGCTTTTCTCCAGTAGCATTGCAGATTTTCTTGGTCTGACACTCCAAAATAATCTAAAATGGTATGATCCCACTGACAGACTGTTTGACAAGTTAAATAAAGTTTTGTTCAATCTCAAAATTATTAGAAAATTATGTGATGATCAAATAGTAATTTTGGTTTACTATGGATATTTCCTTTCGATTATGAGATACAGCTTACTTTTTTGGGCAAATTCACCTTCAGCAGAAAAGATTTTTAAGGAGCAAAAAAAGGCTGTCAGAGTTAAAGCAGGTATTTGCCCTAGAGAATCTTTCAAACCCAGCTTTAAAAAATCAAAATTTCTAAGCCTTCCTGAATTATATATTTTATACTTGTCACTATTTATTAAAAACAACATGAATTTGTTAGAGACTGTAAAAAACCCATAGTTATAATACACGACATAAAGCTCTTTTTCAAAACCCAAGCCATAGATTAACGTTATTTCACAAGGGCCTAGTATCAATATATACAGGTTTACAATAAACTATCACCAGCTCTTAGACATGAAAATTTAAGTGTACCTGTATTTGAGAGGGAACTCTCTATTAAGTTAATAGAACTATGCCCTTATAGTGTTCAAGAATTTTTAATCTCATGTCTCTAGTTAAGCTTATTGTACAAATATTTATTACTATTTTTTTTATTTTAGAATTATTTAATCAACTTGACATGTCATATATTCACTGCTGAATTTCAGCCATTCTATGAAGTTTTGTGATAAAAATAAATTGAATTGAATTGAATTGAATTCACATCGTCAGCGGTGATGAGTCATCGAAGGAGAAGACCTGAACGGAGCAGTACCCTGGATACGTAAACAATAAAAAAAACGATAACAGAACAGTTGGGCTCTACGACTCTGACCATCTGAGGTCAGTTTAGTGAGCCTGATGATGCAAACTACATGATATTAGTGTAATGCAGGATAATTGCATGAAAACTGAAGACGCTAAGCCATGAAGTTCAGTTTTTCGTTTTTATTTGCAGCAAAAAAGTTTTTTATAATTCATGATCATTGGTCTGGATAAGTGTGATCCGGATTACAGAGAGTCTAATGTATCATATACTGTACTGTATCTGATACTTTACCATGTGTAAGCAAAGATGTTAAAATATCAAGAGGTCTCATCTCGTGTAAAATAAGTGTGGCGTTCATGTTCAACCGCCATTTTGCCCCTCTGTTAACGCTCCCATGGTAACCAACATGGTAATCAGTCAATTCTTTATTTACAAGTGATAAAGATTTAAACTTTTGAAGAGAGGATCTGATGTATTACCTGAGGATAATGGCGGTCAACATTTAGGCTTCACTTACACAATGTGTCTAAGTTCCAAGTTATTTTGACAGTTCACTGGTTATTTATTCACAACCGTTATGGTTATTTTGTTTTGACTTGAAACTCTACAAGTCCAATGTTAACATTTCTAACCATCACATGAGTTTTTTTTTACAGAATATGAATTTTCTTGTGGTTGAGGTTTTCACAATCGGCTTGTAAGGTCCAACGTCCCTAATTCCAAAGTTTCAGCAAAATCCATACTTCCACTGGATTCCAGGATAATTTTTGAAATGAACAAACAGACATCGCTTGTATAGAGTACCTATAGGATTTCTACAAAATTATATTGTGATATAAACAAAGCAAGTCCTAGAAACACATTTTGTAATGCAAATAAAGCAGATGTTTTTGAATCTCAATGTTTTTCTCTTGGAAGGATTTATCTCAAATATTACTTGAGATAACTATTTAAGAATAGTTTTTATTTTTTTTTTGAATTTTTTTGTTTGCATTCTAGTGGGCAAATACCGTTCCCATTTGAGCTGTCTCTCCTATTCTCTGATAGTCCCTATACATCAATTGTCCTCAATATAGATTATGCCAACAGAACCTATTTCATAATGCTAATTTAGAAAAACTTATACACTAAATAAAAAGTAAAATCTTTGGTACCAAATGAATCTGTATCAGAATCATATCAAAACATGTACTGATTATATAGTAAGTTTATTTTGTAAGTATTTAGTAAACTTTCACATTTTAGAGATTATGTACACAGCAATTATACAAATTTTAAGTTTTGAATTGTAAACAGATTAATAATATTGAGTAAAAAATAATAAATACTTACCAAATTACTGTGCATTTCATCGCTCTCTTCCTTTTCTTGTTCTCTTAGGTCTAAATCTCCAAGTAAATCTCTCATTTTTCTTTTAACAACGTCCAGATCTTCTCTTAATGGTTTTTCCACATTTTCCCTGAACCTCTTTAGTTTATCTATAGCGTCTTCAAGTTCGGTTGTCAGTCTTTCATTTCCCTCTTCCAATGCTTTCTTTTCCTTGTCTTTTTGAGTTATAATACTTCTCAAAAGAGATATTTCATTCTCCAGTTGATTTACTCGTTCTTGAAACTGATTTTCTAAATCACAGTTACTTGAAAGTTTTCTGATTTGAGCCTCAGCCTTTTCAATATCACCCTGTTTTTGATTAAGCTCGTCCTCTAAATTTTTTAGCTGTTGTTTATATTCCAATTCCATTTTATTTAAGATTTCATCTCCTTTTTGAACAGTTTCCTGGTACACCTTTTCTTTTAATTCCAACTCCTTTATTCGCTCATCCATGGTTTGACATTTATTTGATAGTTCTTCAATAACTAAAAATGCTGCACTAGCAGTACCAGAAACATACGGTGGTTCTGTAGATTCTCCCCGTTGTTTTAGGGTTAGGAACCTTTCTACCTCCTCTAAACTTTGTCTTAGGTTTTCTCTTTCTTGGTTAGTTGGGAGTCCAGTGATATAAAATTTATTTTTATTTGATTGTTCAGTATTGTTTGGTTTAACTAGAAGCACAGAATCACTTATTGAACTGCGAATTGAAATTTTTCTGTTGTCATTATCAATAAAAGGTCTGACAGCATTTAACATTCTCCACAGATAATACATCACCATGGCTGGAACTATATTTTCTAATGTGTGAAGACGGTAACGAACTTCCATTTCTTTCTCCTCCATTTCAAAATTTTGCTGTTCTAATTTGTTTACTAATGCTTCCATTTTGGCTGCATACTGTCTTGCTTCATTCCTCTTCCTTTCTTCCTCTGAAAGAGTGCTTCGTAGGTTTGCCATTGTACGAGCATTTTGCTGTAGTTGTACTTGCAGGTCACTTTTCTTTTCTCCCAAAGCACTTAGCTTAACCTCTAGTCTGGAAACAAACAAACAAAATAACACAAAATTGAATATAACATGGTACAACGGTTGAAAAAGTAAAGGACATGTTTTGTAGGTTAACCCAAAGCAATATATAAACAAGACTCTGTTAAAGCAAAACGATATTGTACCATTTCTATAAAGTAATTCAGCAGTTTAACAACATTTCAAAATTTTAGCTTTCATGATGGTTTTAGGTTTAAATTGTTGTAAAAACTAGGTATTGAAGCAGATGTACAAAAAATAAACAAATCTATTGATAAATAGTGATTTTGTAAAGTAAAATTATATATCATATGGATTTTATATTAGCTCATATGGTACACTCTAGTTGCTTGGTGGAAACATTAACTTCCATGCAATAAGCCATGATGTAAGTACCAGACATAAGTGTGCTCTTACGCAAGTTTAGTGATATCATCTTCGGGGAAAATCAGCTGGTAGTCGTCCAACAAACCACCATTTGTCATTTTCATCGGGTTTGTTTACTTTTTAATGTTTACATCAGAACGGAAAGCTTATGATAAGAATAAAACGTATGTTCAAAATCAATACAAATGACGTCAACTTCGGGGGATGCGCAGAAACTTACCCAATTTTGTCGGCGTGGAGCACACCTATGTCTGGTACTTACATCATGGCAATAAGCTATATTTTACAACTGACTACAAAAAACTGTAAGACATATATTGAAAGACTGTCCTTCTTATTAAAGAAGTCAACAATTTGAGAAATGATGGTAGTTTTCTTCATTCTATTTGCATTATATATTTGTAAAACCAAACACTTACATTTATCGTGTTGTACTATTTTAAACAGTGATTTATGAATTATTTTAAATACAAAAATTTAAAAACTATTGATTTCAGTGAGCAGAGTTTTAGTACTGTAACACAAGTAGTTATCCTATGAACATACTTACACTGAGTAACATTGAATACTTTGGAATTTGTATGAGTTATTCTTTTTTTATGAGATCAAAGTTTGAACTGATAAAATCACTGATTATTTTTTGTTCTTTAAAATGAGTCATAAATCAATGTTATAAAATAGCATAAAGTTACAGAATGCCATATTACGGAAATCTATCTTTACATTAGAAGCAGGGCCATCCGAAGGGGGGGGGGGTAACCGGGGCAAGCTGTCTCAGGCGCTGCGGTCGGGGGGCGCCGCAGTCAGAAAGGCGCCGCCACGCCAACACTTGATTTTTTTAAAGGTTTATATAGCTTTAACGGTACTAACATATAATCTTTATCAATCAATTTCAACATGTAACTAATGTTTTCCTGTTTATTCATAACCGTTTAAACTCTCCTAATGGTTGTAGGCCAATATCCCTACAATAGCATTTTTTTAGTTGATATTTGTTTGCCCATACAAGTACTAGGCTCTGTCCCTATACTTATTCGCGGGAATCGACTTTGTCCTTGTCTAAGGGTTAAAAGTTTTTTTTTGGGGGGGGGTCGCCAAGAATATAATCGCCCTAGGTGCCTCAACAAATAGGGATGGCCCTGATTAAAAGATTTGTAAACAAATTGAAGCTCAGTGGTAGACTAGACATTGTGAAACTGCACTTATGAAAGCAAACTTATGAGAAATCTTAAGACCGAAAGAAGAGTGAACGTTTTCAGAATCAGTAGCATGAGTTGATTGAAGGATCTATTTACTAGGATTATCAACTTACAGTAGATGATATAAACAAACAAAAAAACCTTTACAAACCTCTAACCATCACCTTTACAAATCTATCCTTTAACCTTTAACTAAAATAAAGTGATTAGTTAAATTTCCAAATCATGGCTGAACATTTTTTAAATTGAAATTTGTAATCAAATATCTTTGCATAAAAATTAACTTTCTAACATATTAATGTTGATCTAGTTAAACAGGAAAACCAAGTCATTGCTATTTTAAACACTTACAGAACAGCTTTTTTGTTATGAAAATTTAAGAGTCTATATATTTAATTCTGTAAGCAAATCGGTCCCCACAAAATATTTCGAGCTAGGAAGAAGTTAAGTTAGGTTATGATGATTCATTTTAAAGGTTGAGGGCCAAGGACGGTGGGAAAAATATCAGAAATGTCAAAAATCACGTGGGCTACGCCCCACTGGACTTCAAAGATCCAATGATTTTCTTATGGAAATATCACGGTTATAGTGATACAGTGTTTTTATTAATAAGAAAAATGAACTAATGATCAGCTGTGATTACTTACACAAAAACCATATGTTAGGGGCTATAGCCCCTGTAAGCCACTAGTTTTACTTTATTTTTCTAGCTAATGTTACAGAAATTTTAACTTAGTAATACATACAAATTGTATTCCTTAAACATATACACATCCATTCATGTTTAATACTCACTTTTGACACCTTAATCTTGTATCATTTTCAGCTTCTTCAAACTCACACTTTTCTTCGTCCAGTAAACGATTTTGTTCTTTTAATTTTCTCAAGGTACTGTGAAGATGTTTGATTTGGGCAGCTAAAAGTACCTCTTTTTCAAGTCTTAAAGCTAATAACCGAGACTGTTCATCTCCACGACTTTCATATATCGCTAATTTTTCTTCCAGCATGTGTACCCTCTCTCTGTAGAACAACAGTTCTTTAAGAGAAGCATGTGTTAGGAACTCAGAATCAGCCTCGGAGGTTTTTAGCAACTTTTTATTCCCTCCTTTCTCTTCCATCCTCTCTCGTATTTGAGTAAGCTTGCGTATCTCAGCCCCCAAGTCACCTGGCGGAGGGTCGAAGGTCCAGTCAGTCTGGGTGCCGACATTGAGTACACAGCTCGTTAAACCATTGTCCTCAAAGATGCCACTCTCCTGCATGCAGTCTTGGTCTCTCAACAGCCGTTTCAGGGGCATATCATCTTTCACATCTCTTCTGTGATAAGTGGAAGACAAGTCAGTGAAAGGAAGTACTGTTGCAATTATCCTACTTGGGGATTTAGCATGCTCCATATTTGCCGATGGTAGGTGATCAAAATTCTTTGTCTAAAACAAAAAAGTGTGGCAGTTATAATATTATAATATACTTCATAAACATTCTGACAAAAAACAATTACAAATAATGTGGTTATCACTTATACTCAAAATATATTATGGATTATAGCATTATAAAATTCAGTCTGATAAGACATTCACAAAACACCCTGGCTGGTATAGTGATAACCTATAGATAATGATAACATAGAGCAAATACTAAATATCATATTTATTCTATGGCGATAGTGATATAGAGCATACAACTTGGCACATTTGCGTACAATTTTTCTAAACAACATTTTGGATGTCAGTCATACCATAGATTAAAGATTAAACATACACTAGAATTTGCACATTCTAGAAATTGTAACCTGTCTCAGCTTACCTACACTGATAGTAAGGTAAGCTGAAGATTAGTGATTATCATGGTTCTTAGATACTTCTTAAAGGACTGTTCAGTCGATATAATTAAGGTTGTCTAGCTAACCAGAAGAGACCTCGTAAAAACTGCTGTAAGGTCACGTGATCACCAATCCAATCTGCAGTGTTGCTGGAAACGCGACATTTATTGTAAGAGTACCTTATTTCCCTTACCATAATTAATTGTAATTAAAATAAACATTGATTAACTTCTTACATACTTTAATCAGCTGTTATTGTATGAATCTAATATATTGTTTTGATTCATTTGTATTTTTAGATTAATGGATTGGTTTAAATTTTCTTTATGCATGTCCAGTGACAATTTAAAAATAGCTGTACCATCATTATCCTCTGTAAGGTTGGCAACACTTATAGTATGTTGTTGATTTATGCATCGCTGAACAACCTCTCAAGACATCTTGTTACGAAAATTATTGTTATATGGAAATAATCGTACCGTACCTGGGCTAAAAGCTCGACAAACCTTGAGTGATTATTACTGTGATTTGTTAAGCAGTCAAAGAACTTCTGAGACAAATCTGTTGGAACTCGCATGAAAGGTCAGGGCTGTATTTCCCTAAGGGCGCATGGGGCGAGCGCCCCGGGGACCCGGGCCCGAGAGGGGCCCCCACGGGCCACTAAGGGGGACTTCGCAAGGCAGTATTTTAATTTTGCTCTGAAAAACGTTAACTATTTCTCAACTAACAATTATACAAATAATTTTAAATTGTAAAGGGTGTAGGTTCAGACTAAGTCTCAAACCGAAAGTCATTCACTAATGTTTATTATTTTGTGTGCGGATTTGATAAATTTATCCTAATCAAGTAACAGTAATAGGCCAGGTGTAATATTTGAAATGTAAACTACTTACTGTATTTTAGAGCACCTGATTTTGCTGAGTATAAGTTGTAGTATATTTGCAATACATGATTTTGTTCTTGAGCAATATTTTTTGAACCTGTACCCTAACCCCATAAATTGTGAAATATCCGCCACGCTTCGCCGTACTTGGAAGTTAATTATTCCGTTCAACCAGATGTAAGTTAATTTTGTTGTTCCTGCTGCACAAAACTCAATATGATATATTACAAAATGTTATAAATATATTAAATGGTAGTAAAAATTATAATTGGTTACAAAGGTCAGTTAACATGTAAAATAGTTAATCAGTTAAAGGTTTCAGGTTATCCTAAATTTGATTATACAATTAATAATAAAGATGATAATAGTCATGATAGGATAGCTTGTAGCCTCTTTTTTTGTTACTTTATTTTTGGCGAATTTCCCCCTTAGGGAAGAAGCTATTACCATAGTCGTCATGGTAGGACCTAGGCCCGGGACCATGATAACTTTTCGTTTCGAGGACCCCAGACCCCAAAAACACCATTCGTTCAAAACTGTATATATATATATATATATTTATATGTATGTGTGTGTGTGTGTGTGTCAGTGGGTGCGATAACTCTCGTAAAAAAGGTCTGATTTTGTTAAACGGACTTTATATAATAATTTTTTACCACGTTTTATTTGGTACAAACGTGTAAAGCAACATTTATGACATTAAGTTAGAAAACCAGACAGATCGACTTATCCGATGTGCTAATTTGGGGGGGGGGTTTGTACCCCAAAAATGTGTTTTTTGAAGTTTTTACATGTAATATTTTAAAAAGTCAAATTTTAGTTTTCACCATTGGATTCAGCTTTAAAAAACACACAATTTGGTGTTTTGATCATTTCTCTATATCAGTTGGTTATAGATATAATGAAAGTGCTAAACACAGTACGCTATTCTTATGGAGGATAAGAAAAAATGTATATCTTGCTTATTTATGAACGTATACTAATGAAACTTGGTATACGACTTCATCTGGTTTTAGTCTATTGTTATTTCCACACAAAAAGCAATAAGTTTTGAGAAATACTCGAAAGTTCTAGCGAGTATTTCCCGCCGATTTCCGGACGATCGCTAACGATTGCGACCGTCCAAATGCGTAACGGCCACAAAAGGTGATCGCATCACGTAAAATCGGCCGAAAATGACAATCGCTAACGATTACGATCCATGATAACCTAAACCTAGTGAGGTAGCATAGTGGTAACGATTGCGCCTCATATTAGGGAGGTCCCGGGTTCAAATCCTGTACTTGTCTGAGTTGGGTTTTAGGATTTCTCATATCATCTCACTCAAATGCCGGAATGGATCCCCAAAGGACTGATACCCCTTGAGGTTAGGAGGTAAACAGAACTCCATAGTCCTTTACTATAGAAATGTGTCGTGCGCATGAGAAGAGGTTAGTGTTATTTTGGATGTGTGCTGAGGGGGCCCTCATTAAATTTAACTAGGTATAGAGGACAACAACCTAATACCCTCCAGGATATGTATTTGTATAAAATGTAATTCTAAACATGAATAAAATATTTTTATTTAAAACCCCAAAGTTAATTTATGGGCATCTGGTAATTTATAATAATTTTTAATTTATACCTGTGTATGATTGCACAAAAAAGGTATGACATACTACAAAGTCACATAGTGATGTTATTAAGAAACTAGCTGTGTACCCGTCCTTCGTACGGGTTGTATGACTAAATAATAGGTGAATTTGTAAAGAATAACAACCGAATTAATTTTACAATATTTCATTGGTCAACGTGAGGATGGCACAAGGCACTTTTGAAATTAATCTGTTTATGAACCTCAGGGAAAAAACTGTCGATCAGTAGTTCCTGTTATTCAAAGATTGAACAGAGTGAAGGAGGGATGTTTATGAGACCACCTGTTTTCCAATGTCCTGTCACCAACTTTTAGAATGACCTAATACAACCCCTGAACCGTTTAATCTTATCGAAAAATATTTTTCAAATTTACTGTTAAGTTGAGACATAAAATATCTATTTAGAGAGGCATAGATCTCGCCCCCTCATGACTCAAGCACACAAAGTGTCTGTATGAAATCTCTAGAGAAAACAACACCATGACTCTCTATTATGGGCCATGTTGTTGTTGCTGATTTCCTTTAAAGTACCAAATTTCAGCTGTATTGGTTGAGTAGTTTGTGATGATTATATTAAAGGTCAGTGGGACAGATCCCTTTTTTATCTGCTTTTTTTGATACCGAATTTCATCTCCATCAGTCCAGTAGCAGGTGCAAGATTGTTAAAATAAGTGTTCTGAAGGTTCGGGGGTGGTGTGTTCCCTAAAACACGTTCTTAATGGGAATAGGCTTGTGTTTATTCTGATATATTAAGGTATGTTCCTACCGAATTTCAACTTAAAAGGTCCGAACTAATGCTCAGTAGTAAAAGTAAATTAGGGCAGAGTCGGGTATGATTTTGTTCCAGACCTAGCCTTATTGTACATCTACATCTGCAGAATAAGGGGAACCATGCAACATTTTCACCTTCTTAGACATTGTAGTTTTTTAGTTACAATGATCACAATGTGAGCGAGTGAATGTATCTGAAAAATATAGATTTAGATAATAAGTCCACTCTGAATACTTCTGTTGTTTATTACCAATCTTCATTCACCTTTTTAAATGAGAACTACGACAGCAGATTGTGGAATAAATATTCTTAAGTCATCAACTGGTTCAGTTTGAATAAATGCTTTGTCCATAACAATAAGATGGTATTTTGAAAATCCCATGGGGTATCCCTGAGGTGAATTCAAAATGTTGAAATAGCTTATAATCTTCCAACATACGTATAGAACATAGAAACAAAGTTTCATCTAAATCAGTTCACCCGTTTCCCTGGGAAAAGCAAACAAACATGATCAAAACCGTGCAAAACAAGTTTTTGAGCAGAAGCCATTATTTTTTTAAAAGGCGTATGGCAGTTTAAAGTAGCCTAAGACCTTCTCACAAATGTATAAAACAAAGAAACGAGTTCGCACGCAGCACACTGACGTGAGGGAAGTGAATTTCCACATAAAAAACTATAAAAACTCAAAATCAGTTAAAAACATACAATTATTCCAATTTTTATTCAAATCTGAAAATATTGATTTTTTGGCTGTTTTGATGCTCCTGGTTCTATTTACCTGCAATGCTGGGAATACAATTTTGTGCATTATAAGGTTAGGAGAAGGTCCAGTCAGGCTTTAAAGTAGGCGTGAGGTTGCTGGAGATGTTAAGAGTACACCAACAAATGAATAACAGGCTTTTCTAATGTAAAACCCCCATAAGACAACGTACTGCGTTTGGTCAATACACATTTTCTTTAATAACTCAGTAAATATTTATGCTAGAATGACGAGAGAGGGCTTAAAACTTTCGCCTAACTAATTCCCATCTTTTTCCACGCATTAATTTTGCATCCGGGGCTTTTTTAACCCTTTTTGGGCCCAAAAACTCGAAATTTGAAAGATTAATCCCCAAAAAAATGGGTTTAGAGTTTTCCGATTGTTTTGCCCAACGAACTTGTCCAACAGATTATAGAAAGAAACGTACCTACCAAATTTGAAGTAAATCGGACAAAAAATGTGACCGCTAGAGTGCATAAACATATATATATATATATATATATATATATATATATATATATATATACACATTAGGAACTTCTATGGTGGTCCCGGGCTTAAGTTTCACCGTGCGGGTCATGCTAATAGTTCACTTTCCAAAGGAAATTCACTAACAAAGATTCATCAAAATCAGTGCACCCGTTTTCCCGAGAATAGCGAACAAAAACACGTTCTTGAGCGTTACCGAAGGACAGACAGATGGACAGAAATTGAAAAAAAAACTTGTTTGGCTCCCCTAGGGTGTAAAACGCGAAAATACGCAAAAATGTCATAATTCCAAGTAATGTACAGACAAAACTTTAATTTGTTTATATAGATATCCTCTCCGTATACTTATGTAATTTATTACAAATCTTTACTCAACGTATTAAATAAGAACTACAACATCTGTTTATAGAATAACTATTCTTAAGTCATCATCTGTTTCTAAATAAATAAATTCTTTGTCCATAAGAATAACATAGAATCTTTAAAACCGGGTGGGGCAGATTCCTAAGGTGATTTCCAAAAATCCAAATAACCTAAAACCTTCTAACGCACATATAGAACATAGACAAATTTTCATGAAAATCAGTGCACCCATTACCCTGTGAAAAGCAAACAAAACGTGACCAAAATCGCACGAAATCACGTTTTTGAGAAACTGCCATTCTTTTTCCAAAAGGCTTATGCCAGTTTAAGGTGACCTAAAACCTTCTCATGCATGTATAGAACAAAGAAACAAAGTTTCATCAATGTCAGTGCACCTGTTTTCCCGTGAAAAGCGAACAAAAACCCGTCCTTGAGCGTTACCGACAGAGAGAAGGACAGACAGACAGACAGACGGATGGACAGAAATTGAGATACTGTAAGACTTGTTTTGGCTTCCCTAGGGTGTAAAACTTGAAAATATGCAAAAATTTAATAATTCTAAGCAATATACAGACAAAACTCTAATTTTATTTATATAAATAATGACCAATTTGTTCATAAACAAATAATAAACTGGGTTCTGGACAATATTGTCACCACCGAAAATTCTAAATATCAACCTCTGCCATTTTTCAAATTTATCCCTAGCGAAGAAATGAGGTTGTGGGGGGCATCGTGACTGAGCAAGGAACAATGAGATCGCTAGGGGTGGAGAAACAAACTGAAGGGAGGAACTACCTTAGACATTTTTCACATATCTTTGGTGACAACTTCACGGTTTACTCATAAGCAACATTATCTAGTTCTGTTTGATTTTACACAAAGATCATTATTATTAATGTTACTTTAAAAACATGAGACGGACTTTGGCTCAATCATGTACTTCACACAGTTGTTGATATTGAACACAGCTATTTTTCCGTCATATCGAAGCAGGATGGGCAATACCGGTTCACCGGACTGCATATATTGCCTGGGCATTCCAACAAATTTAGAACAAACTTTCTTCCACTACCCACATTGGAAAAGTGTGTGGAGGTCACAGCACAGCTTGGTGGGCCATTTGATATGATCTGCATGAAGATGATGGAGGGTGAGGGCAACTGGGACTACGTGTTATGAGAGTTGGACTAGGTGTTTAAAGACTAGTCCAGGAAATCCTCCATGCAAACAAGGCACATCTAGACTATGATGCAAGTTAGGTCTTAACAAGCTTTGTCGGCCGGAAAAGAGCAAGCCCTGAGGGAATATGCCTAGCCTGAAGACATGTGATGAACAGTTCCCAGGGAATAATCCGAGAGAGTATCCCCAGCAGCACAAATCGTTGGGCCAACGTTGGGCCATCGTCGGCATTGAAGGATATGGTAGGGAAAAGGTCGGTTGGCATTTTCGCGGCTGGGCCAATGAACCAATAGTTGGCTAGCCCATGTTGGCAAATCCAACCATAGCTGACGTTGGGCTATAGCGTTTGATGGCCCAATGATTTGTGCTGATGGGCCAACCTCGCGCCAACCGTTGGCCTACCATTTTCCTACGTTGGCCCAACAATTTGTGCTGATGGGGTGTAAATTAACATTATATTTTTATTATTATAATTATATTAAATATATATTAATTTGCTAGTAGTTGTTCATATTTCATAGATACATAAATCTAATTAACTTGATCCTACTTTTATTTCAGTGATTTTGCACGAGTAGATTCACGTGGAAGAATAAAACGAGAACTATCCAATCTTAGAAGAATAAAACATAATAGTATATAGGTAGTACAAGTCGTGCAGGTACAGACTATTGGTATTTTCTATATCTCAGTCCATCCTTTGATTCTCGTAAGTCAGATTGGCCGTGGGGGTTAAGGCGAGTATTCAGTAACTCAAAGGTTGTAGGTTCGAGACCGACTGTTTGGTACTTAAAGCAGTTACGCTATTTTATTTTGCGATGCTACTGGTACTATCGCCCACCAACATCATGAAGGAAGCCCCCCCCCCTCTCCACAGCACTCACGCACTGACCGGCGTCGCGTCCAGATGTCAGCGACCGCTCCGCTACATTATGAACAATCAAAGTTTATGTATTTTCTCTAATATGGTGTTTATGTTAGTTGTTTTTAAATGTATCAATACAGTTTCTTTAACTTCATTGAACTATGAATGAGTCATTGTTTTCCCGCTTTGTCTACCACTCCTTTCTGATGGCTACTACAACCTTCCACTGACACCCGCCTTCGGCCCTGGATCTCGGACCATCCTGGACACCCGCAAGACCTCAAGACAACTAATATGGGTATTAGTAGCACCGCAAACCTCTCTTAAAGTTAACTTATTTTCAACCGCATTTTTATTTATTGTTTCAACCGCTAGATTCGAACATTGGTCCTAGCGAGCGGGATAAAGGTTAAGTTTACACCTTTAGCCTAATTAATACAGTCCATTTTACATGCTAATAAATATTGAATACAATTACATTATGAAACATGTCTGCATAAATAAATAATTGTATGTAAAAATCAAAACATTTGAAAGTATTTTATGCAGGAATAAAACTTGCTTTCAGTTGCTTATCGGCTCTCTTTATCTAGTCGCACAGCGATAACGGTACCGGTCTATTATACCCCGAGCTCAGCTGACGCTATTGATTATTTTCGGACTTTCCGTTCCTTCATTGATCAGCTGTTTCGCTTAACAATCAATCTACTTGATATTGTTGTTCAAACGTCAGCTGTAGTTTCTCTGTTTACAATTTAATATTTTGAGTTTACAATTTAATATTTGGATTCTTGTTGTGATCTCTATATTACTGTTTAGTTTTATATTCTCTTCATTGATATTACAAGTAGCCTAGTTTTATGTATTTTATCTAAATATGGCTGACACAAAGAAAAAGCTTAAGTTTGGTGGTCAGTTAGATCAATTCACATCTTTCAAGTCTTTATTTGACAACTTAATACATAGTTCTTCCATAGCTCCTATTGAAAAGTTTAGCTATTTAAGAAGCTTACTCGAAGGTCCCGCCTTATCTGTAATTGAAGGGATACCATTTGATCCAGATCATTATAAGTTAGCCTATGACACGTTGGTTGAACGTTATACGAATCCTAGGATTTTAGCGTCTCATTACTTGAATAAAATTCTCGATCAGCAGCCTATTAAGCATCCTAGCTTAAGTAGCTTAAGGCATATAACAGATGTATTCAATATCAATGTACAAGCTTTAAAAGCTTTAAAGATCGATGATATGCCAGGTTTTGTATTTTTACAGTTAGCATTACGACTATTGGATAGTAATACTAGGAAGGCCTTTGAGTTGGAAAATAAATCTGTAAAGTTTCCAACAATTGATAATCTATTGAATTTTCTCCGTGCTCAGTGTTCAGTATATGAACTAACTAAAGACTCAGCAAAACCTGCTACCACCGCAAAACATTTTACGCCCACTCCTCACAAAGTATTGATGTCAACACAGCCAAAGTCAGATGGCACACAATCAACCACTTTGCAAGCGCTATCTTCTCTTAGTTGTCCTATGTGTAAGGATAATCACCAACTTTTCCGTTGTGAACAGTTCATAGCTTTAAAGCCTGGTGACAGATTTAACATGGTTCGATCCTTTAAAAGATGCTTCGCTTGCTTTGGTACTCACATGCTCTCTGCGTGTTCTTCTACTTCAAGCTGTAGACATTGCAAAAGTAAAAAACACCATTCCCTACTTCATGAAGATAGAACGGCAAAGCCCATCTATAACAGCACCTCAGCCACCCCAAAAGTGAACGGCAATACTTCGGCCACTAATCCAGTAACTCCCGCAATCTCAGAAAACCCCGCTCAGAGTCTGTCATGTAGTTTGAACCGCAAAACCAACCACAATGTGGTCATGTTAAGCACCGCTCAAGTTTTAATTAAGGACTCTTTTGGAAACTGGCAAACCTGTAGGCTGGTTATTGATGGTGGTAGTGAAGTCAACTTTATCACCAGATCCTTGGCACAAAGTTTGAATTTACCTCTCGAAAAATGCTCAGTTGATATCATAGGAATTGGCCACTCCTCAAACATTACTGCTAAGAATATTGTTTCATGCAACATTGCTTCCCGCTATCAGCAGAATGATTCTCTTCAACTTGATGCCGTTGTTATACCTCAAATCGCTTCTGATCTTCCCGCAACACCGATTCCAGATTCCATAAAGAAGAAATTTTCTCATTTTCTTTTGGCTGATCCAGACTTTAACTGTCCCGCAAAAGTTGATATGCTTCTTGGTGCTCAAGCCTTTACAGACATCATGACTGTTAAATTCCCCCTGATTAAAGGCCAACCGTCTGCTCTACACACTATTTTTGGTTGGATCCTAATGGGAAATGTTTCCTCAGAAGTGCCAGTGAAACAAACAAACTCACTTTTTGTCTCAATGAAAACTGACCAACTTCTACAACGATTTTGGGAATTAGAAGAAATTAACTTGCCCAAACCTCTAAGTTTGGAAGACCAGGCTTGTGAAGACCACTTTAGATCCACGATTCGTAGAGATGAAACTGGACGTTACGTAGCTTCACTGCCCTTCAAGGACGGCAAACCTCCTGATTTAGGTTCTACTCGAGAAGTAGCTCTGCGCAAATACCACTCACTTGAGAACAGGTTCACTCGCAATCCCGAACTCGATAAACAATACAAACATTGTTTACAGGACTATGTTGACCAAGAACACATGTCTTTAGCTTCTGAGACAACCCCTTATGTACTAACGCATCATGGTGTAGTAAAGAAATCTTCTACTTCTTCCCCGCTAAGAATAGTTTTCAATGCCTCTGAGTTAAGTAAAACAAACCAGTCTCTTAATAAATCCCTTATGGTCGGTCCTAAGCTCCAAGCAGATATTGCAAATGTCATAACTAATTTTCGTCTACACCACATCGCATTGACTTGTGACATAAAGCAAATGTATAGAGAAATCCGCTTATCTGACGAAGACTGTAAATATCAGCATATATTCTGGCGATCTGATCCCTCTGGTCCTATTCAGGAATGGGAACTACGAAGATTGACATTTGGAATTTCATGCTGTCCTTTCATCGCACAAAGAACCTTAAAGCAGTTAGTAATAGATGAAGGTTCCAAGTTCCCTAAAGCAGCTGAGGCCCTGAATAATGCTATCTACATCGATGATATTGTATGTGGAACCGCATCTGTTAGCGAATCCCTCGATCTTCATAAAGAGCTAACGCAAATGTTAAAATCTGGAGGGTTTGAACTCCACAAGTGGGCTAGTTCTAATGACGAAGTACTGCAAGCCATACCAGAAAGTCATAGAGAAACCCCACACTCTCTAGGGTCAACAAAATCCATAAAGGTCCTTGGAATAGAATGGGATCCTTCGACTGATTGTTTTCGCTATGCCATCTCCCCCATAGATCGAACTCCTACCAAACGTAATGTACTTTCCCAAGTAGCTAGAATTTATGATGTGAATGGCTACATCAGCCCAGTAGTTTTTACTCTAAAACATTTACTACAAGATATTTGGGTTAACAAACTTGATTGGGACGATGTTCTTCCATCAGAGCTAGAGGATAAATTGAATAAGTTCACACAAGAAATCCCTCTACTCTCAGAACTGTCTATTCCACGAAACATATTAAGTACTTACATATACACTCAAATCATTGGGTTTTCTGATGCTTCAAAAATTGGTATGTGTGCTACGCTTTATATAAGGGTTAAATGCAATGAGTACAAATTTGAATGTAATCTCATACAGTCTAAAACAAAAGTTGCTCCACTGAAGGCGCTAACCATCCCACGCCTAGAGCTATGTGCAGCTTTGCTCCTTGCATGCTTAGTTAAAGCTAATGAACAGCTCATAACTAACCTCAAAATCACGAAATTATATCTCTTCTCTGATTCCATGAACGTGTTGAGTTGGATAAAAACGTCTCCACACCTCCTAGAAACTTTCATTTCAAACCGAGTATGTAAAATACTTGAAACTACATCTGCTGACTCTTGGTATCATATACCTGGAGATCTAAATCCTGCTGACTGTGGGACAAGAGACATCATGCCTTCAAAACTGATCAACCTCACTTTATGGTGGCATGGACCTCCCTTTTTGTTAGAAGATGAATCTACTTGGCCAATCAACTGTAACACATTTCCTCAAAATCTGCCTGAATTGAAATGTGAGACGTCCCAAAATGTATTGGTATCTCACACTGTTCCACAAAATGATTTATATGATTGTATGAGCCACTATTCCACCTTAACTAGGTTACAAAATGTTATGGCATATGTCTTACGATTTATCAATAATATTCGCCGCAAGAAAGACCACCGCTGTGGTCCACTATCTGTCGCTGAAAGGAATGAATCCCTGAAATTATGCATACAGATTGTGCAACGCCATCACTACTCTAAAGATATTAGATTGATTAATCAAGGAAAAGAATGCTCACCCGCACTAAGAACACTTTCTCCCTTTCTCTCTCAGGATACCCTCATGGTGGGGGGTAGATTAAGATATGCTCCTTTGCCAGAATCTGCCAAACATCCTTATCTTATTCCTCCAAAAAGTCATCTGGCAGCGCTTTTATGTGATCATTATCACATTCAGTCATTACATGGTGGTCCTAAATTAGTACAGTCATTGATTCAGCGTCGTTACTGGATCCCTGGTGCTCGAAATCTAATAAGGAAACGCATATTCAAGTGCTTACCCTGCTATAAATTGAAAGCTAAACCACTACAACCATACATGGCACACATTCCAGCATCCCGTTTTATGCAAGGTAGAACATTTGTAAATGTTGGATTAGATTTTGCTGGGCCATTTCTTGTTAAAGAGAGCACTAGAAGAAATGCCAGACTGTCAAAATGTTACGTTGCTCTATTTGTCTGCATGTCAGTGAAAGCAGTTCATTTAGAACTTGTCCATTCTTTGACTACAGAATCCTGTTTAGCTGCTATTGATAGATTTATCGCCAGAAGAGGCCTACCTCAAAATATCTATTCAGATCAAGGCCGAAATTTTATTGGTGCTGCTCGCCAACTCCATGAAGTCTATGATCTACTCAAGAACTCAAATAATAAATTTTCAGACCATTTAGCAAAACTGGAAATAGCTTGGAATTTCAACCCACCCTACGCAGCCAACTTTGGTGGACTTTGGGAAGCCGGTGTAAAGTCTACGAAGCACCACTTAAAAAGAATTCTTGAGACACACCACTTCACCGCTGAAGAATTTTACACATTCCTTTGCCGAATCGAAGCTGTATTGAACTCCAGACCGTTGTGCCCTCTCTCAACATCCCCTGATGACGGATTTGACTACCTCACTCCTGGTCACTTCATCGTCGGTGGACAACTTTTAGCTCGACCTGAAGAAGATGTTACCAACGAACCTCCTCACATTATTACACGTTGGAAGCTAATCAATAAAGCTTCTCAAATTTTTTGGAAAAGCTGGTCAAAGGATTACATCCATTCGCAAATACAACGACCGAAATGGACTACTAAAAATCAAATGTTAAAGAAGGAGATCTTTGCCTCATGTATCATCCCAACATGCCTCCCTTATTTTAGCCCCTAGGTAGGATAGTTAGTATTTTGCCAGGGACAGATGATGTAGTAAGAGTAGTTCAGGTTAAAACTTCTCAAGGTATTTTTACACGCCCTGTAAATAAGTTAGTTGCTTTACCAACAAATTGAACTGTGCTGATTTAGTTATAAGTTTTATGTGTTTATAAGATCACAGACATGTTTCATAAAGTTTTTCGGATACTTTACTCTGTTTTTTCATGTATTTTATTATTTTCTCAAAATGTATATTTTGGGTGGGGGGAATGTTTGGTACTTAAAGCAGTTACGCTATTTTATTTTGCGATGCTACTGGTACTATCGCCCACCAACATCATGAAGTAAGCCCCCTCCCCTCTCCACAGCACTCACACACTGACCGGCGTCGCGTCCAGATGTCAGCGACCGCTCCGCTACATTATGAACAATCAAAGTTTATGTATTTTCTCTAATATGGTATTTATGTTAGTTGTTTTTAAATGTATCAATACAGTTTCTTTAACTTCATTGAACTATGAATGAGTCATTGTTTTCCCGCTTTGTCTACCACTCCTTTCTGATGGCTACTACTACCTTCCACTGACACCCGCCTTCGGCCCTGGATCTCGGACCATCCTGGACACCCGCAAGACCTCAAGACAACTAATATGGGTATTAGTAGCACCGCAAACCTCTCTTAAAGTTAACTTATTTTCAACCGCATTTTTATTTATTGTTTCAACCGCTAGATTCGAACACCGACCATGACTTGATATTTTTGCTACTTAATTCCTTTTTTTAAATTTCTATAACTGGTTTATTAAACAATTCAATTAGATAAATCATGATTTTTTAAATTAAAATAAACATTTAAATAAAAAGTTATAAACCGTTGGCATTGGTTGGGTTTTGGTTGGCATTGTTCGATAAAGGTTGGTTAATCCATCGATGGGCACCTCGCACCTCGCGACATGCCCACCATTGGCCAACCATCTCTGCCGACCATTTGCCAACGTTGGCCCAACGATTTGTGCTGATGGGGATAGGAGGTTTTTACGGTGGGTAAGCTATGTCTAGTAACACTGGGTTTTACACCAGTGGCGTTGGCTCACCTGTGCAGCCTCCTGACACATGGCAGCCAGGGTGGCCTCCAAGTTCTCCAGTCTGGTCTCGTAATGTCGCAGCAGTGCGAGGGCCTGTTGGATGCTGATTCTCTCAGAAACATTCTCTAGGCTTTGGCACAACTGAGCTAACTTGCTCTTCACATCCCTGTTGTTCGGTTCCTGCAAATTTGGACCATTAATGTCAAAATAGTGTTACGTCACTAATAGGATAGATATTTTGGAATCTTATTTATGAAATGGTCATAAGCAAGAAATAATTACATTAAAACCTAAACCACAGATGAGTATTAACAAGACTAAAAAGGGTAATACTGAACCAAATGTTATGCTTGATGTGTCAATTTAAAGAAGGTGCAGATTCTATGAGTTTCCTTATCATTTCAATTTTTCTTTAAGGCTCTGGCCCACAGCTCTTAAAAACCTTAATTTAAAGTTAATGAATCAATAGAAACTACTTGATATATATATATATATATATATATATATATATATATATATATATATATTACAATAAAGTACCTGGGGGGCCGAGCTTTGCTCGGGGAAGGCCAGTAAGTTTGTTTGATTCACTTAGAGTATTTCACCATGTCCCCTACTGATGAGCAAATTTTCTCAGCTCATTTGCCTTTTTATACATGTTTAACACGTTCGCTACCGAGCAAAGCATATATGCGTCGCTCTGGTCACTCCCAAAGACTGAGGTCGACATTTTAACGGTACTCATAGACCCGAACTCACCCGATTGACATTAACCGATTGACTAACGAGCGTCATGTAATTTAAATGACTATTCACTTCCTAATTAACTTATAATGCATTTATAAATCTCAACAACTTGTTTTTGTAAAATTTATGCCATTGAAGTGGAAACAACAAAAAATACAGCAGTTTTGCCAACTGTGTTGTGACGTCACTAATCGTCATACACACAGACCAAGCAGCGCAAATGTGCGTCAGCCATTCCTGTAGACTGGTACGAAGAGATCAGTGGTTTAAAATAGACTGCTTATAAAAAATAATCGATTGTATAACACGAGGACGCAGATACATATATGCATCTCTGGACTATTTAAATGTGATCGGCGGACGCAAATATGCGTCAACAGTCTTTGGGTAGAAACAGACCGACACATAAATGCGTCTGCACATATAATAATGAAAGATTTTGTATAATTGTGGTTGCAAACGTGTTAAGGATACTCCAGTTGTTATTTATAGCTCAATGTATGTTTGATTCATTTTGGATATGTCATAACCATACCACACGGTATATAATCTTCACTCAATGGTGTTAGTTACTGTTCTCAGGACACCACATGTTTTTACTTAAACTACATGAGTATTTATTTTGCAGTTCACTGATTGACTATAAACAGCTGCTATGTTTCTTTTGTTTTGATTTTAAACTCCAAAAGCCCAATGTTAATTTTTTCAACTTTTCATATTATTTTTATACATTATTTGATGTGTTATGGAGATCAGACCTGACTAGAACTTATTTTTAACCCAGAAATTATTTCTAACATTTTAAGACACTCGTTGGAGCCGTTTTTGAGATGCAGAGTTTTTGCAATCAAGCAAGCAAGCAAGCATGCAAACCTTACTCATATTAGAGTATATGATAACAGCTGTTGACACATTAAAATAAATAGCAAAGAAGCAAGAATACGTGTTACACATATTATATAAATGTGACTACTAAAATGATAACACACAGTTGTATAATATGTTATGAGGGGTGATGTCAATTCCGAAGCAAGAAAAGAACATTTTCATTACTCTACACACGAAAGCACACTTTCCAAACTTACATAACGTTAACTTTCTGTGCATTTGTGGTGCACGGAAAGTAACCGTTATGGGATTTTGCGGTGCAGACCGATCAGCTGTTGCATTAGGCCGATCAGCTGTTGCATTATGCCGATCAGCTGTTGCATTATTTTGAGTTTCCGTGCGTATGTACCTCGACATAAGCACGGAAACTCAGCATTGAGTTAGGTTTTTTTTCTTGATACTAAGTTGAATAAACAAAAATATTCATGTTGTTTATAAGTTTTTCAATATCGTAATGAAAAATAATGTTCAATACTCGTCTCAAAAGTGCCATTGCGGGGCTCGATAGCTTTTTCCACGCTCCGGTTCGCCTCGCGCGTAAATGCAATCTCTCCCTGCAATAAGTCACTTTCGAGACTAGTAATGAAAACTACTATTGCTCAAGCTCTAGCAACAGGCTCTACAAGATAACATAAATAAAAAACTGGCATTACATTTTTATCCCCAAAGAGTTAAACATAAAACAAATTTGTTATCTACATTTTTATTACTGTTTTGTCAAAACCAAAAGCTAGAGACCACTTATGATTTATATTGTATTGTAACTATTGCAATACCCATATAATATAGATAATGGTGTTGACATCCATTGACATTTTCCATTTTTCTTTCACACACTCTGTGGATATCTAGCCATTTCAGGATTTGGAGCTTAAGGAAAGGTCTTTTAATTTAATCAATTGATTAAAAATAATAGTTACCATTTTAAAATCTTGAAAGTCAGATTCGCTAATATCTTCGCTTGTCGGTAAAGACATAACTCCACTGTCACTCACATCGTCAATTTCTCTATCTCGCGTATCGGGACTTCGGCTTGAAGGAGACTAGAACATAGAATGTTAAAATAAATGTAAATGGCACCAAAATATAAATAATCTATAATATTAACACATATTATTTCAACACAAGTAAATAAATTCTAAAAAGATCTATTAAAAAATAGGCAAAGTTAATAATGAGCAAGGTTTGCTTTATTTATGACAAAACATTAATTCCCACAAGAGTCTAAGCCCTTCAATAGTAAAACTTAATTCAGATTAATTCATCAGATCTGGCATGCAGATCAATAACTTGAACATAATTCTTTAGATGTAGAATCTGCAGAAGAAGGATTATTTCTTTGCATCCCCTGATTGAAATTCCATGCTGGTAATTATGGATTAATTTTATGAATGATACAAATTCAGAACACATTTTTAGGCACACTCTTACAGCAGATTTCACAAATGTTCCACAAACCTCCCAAACCCTCATTAAATTCAAAACTCTAGCTATGAAGGAGGTTTGTAAGATAGCTTTGAGGAAGGTTATAGCCAGTTTAATAAAGCTGTTGGTCAGGGAATATTTGCTATCAAACAAACAAATGTCAGCTTAAGTTGTTAACAAACAATTTGTTTACGCTTTACACTCAATAGTGTTTTTACTTTGCAATTAAAGTACATATAGCTATGCTAAAGACTTTAGGTGCCAGTGCCGTAGAGTCCAAATTAGTGTAGAGTGGCAGGAATGCACTTAGGGGTTTGGCAAAGTATACTTTTATTCACCCCATTTGGAAGAATTGGAAGAATTTTCTGAGCCTGTGGAAGGGGAGGAAGCCTCCTTATTGGGATGCCGACCGGACATTGACTGCTGAGGAAAAACTTAGAAAAATAGGCCTATGCATGTCGTAAGGGAGGGGGAAGTGGATGATTCTGTGGAGGGAGACAAGGGAATCTGCTGAGCACATATGGCTATATGGGGCCATACACATATATCATAAGGGAGGGGGAAGTGGATGATTCTGAGGAGGGAGACAAGGGAATCTGCTGAGCACATATGGCTATATGGGACCATACATATCATAAGGGAGGGGGAAGTGGATGATTCTGTCGAGGGAGACAAGGGAATCTGCTGAGCACAAATGGCTATATGGGACCATACACATATATCATAAGGGAGGGGGAAGTGGATGATTCTGTGGAGGGAGACAAGGGAATCTGCTGAGCACATATGGCTATATGGGACCATACACATATATCATAAGGGAGTGGGAAGTGGATGATTCTGTGGAGGGAGACAAGGGAATCTGCTGAGCACATATGGCTATATGGGACCATACACATATATCATAAGGGAGGGGGAAGTGGATGATTCTGTGGAGGGAGACAAGGGAATCTGCTGAGCACATATGGCTATATGGGGCCATACACATATATCATAAGGGAGGGGGAAGTGGATGATTCTGTGGAGGGAGACAAGGGAATATGCTGAGCACATATGGCTATATGGGGCCATACACATATTACGTGACACACTAAAGGGTGGGGAGGGGGTATGGCATAGCGTTATGCTGCGCTATTTGGGGGATGGGGAGTATTTGTATCAACGTTACGTAACTCACACATATTAACCCTAAGAGCTGGCGCACTCCCGCATCTATTGATACTGTTATAAATATTTCAAAATTAAAAAATAATCAAATTGATATCTAAATCAAAGTTACAGTTTGTTATATAAAAATACTTCCGTCATACTATTTTAATTATAGTTAAACTAAAAATAAATACATAACGTGTTTTGAGTAAGTTGTGTATTGTTTTACTTTACATCTATGTTTTGTGTTGTTTTAGAGCAGTGGCGTAGATAGACCTTTGTCAAGAGGGGGATATCTCATTAGGGAATACAAAACAAAAAATGGTGTTCATGACTAGATCTGATACTGGTATACAAAATTGAAGACATCATTGACGTGTCCTTTACATTCATAATTATTGATAGGCCTACACATCCAAGACATAAACCATTGACACAAAGTAATCAGTATTTGTACCAGGACTAAAAAAGTACTTGTATTAGTTGTAATCAGTACTGGAAAGTAATCGTTAATCTAGGGTTGCCAATTCACCGAATTTCCCCGAAGTTTTAAGGTAAAAATATATTTCTGGGGAATTTCCGTAAAAAATTATAAATCTACCCTTTTTGAAATTTTTTCCAAAAATGTATTGAGTAATGCAAATGTTGTGTTGAAATCCTATCTGTGAATGAAAATGTATTTACGTTTGCAACTTGGTCGTCATGCAACGATTGCCAAATAAGCTAAACCTTGTTTCCCTGTTCACTCTGACCTCTATTATTTGTTACTCTTTGGCTTTATTTCGTCGGGAATTTTTGTTAACTTACATATATTTGCCGTTATAGTAAGCTGAAAATCAGGATGACGATTTATGGCTCTCTGCAGTTTATTAAATTACAAACCTAATATGGCAACCATAAGTTAAGCACATCACTAAGACCGTCTGGACGTCAGGATCAGGTGCGCTAGTTGACCGCTAGGGGTGAGGGGCCGCCCACATCTTTAGGTTTTAAGTTGTTTTGTATTTGTATTAGTTATAAATTAAATGTGTTACGTTTTAACTGAGATAGTTTATTTTGTTGTTTATATTATTAGTCTTGTTTGTTTGAATACATTTTGCTTTGAAATAAGTTATTAACAAATGTTGTTAAAGGAAAGTCATTTAAAGTTTAATGATTCATTGAAATTCCTACTCCAAATTGCTAATAATACGATGTTTAAAATTGATAAGCTGTTTTAAAGCGTATTACGATTGATATATAAAACACAAAGGGAGGAGTGGGGGGAGTATGATCAAGCGTTATGGTGCGTTACATTGGGGGAGGGGGGTCTGAAATGAGGAAAAAGACGTTACCTAATTTGTGTGTGGCCCCTATGGTCCAGTGTTTGCCCAAAAGGCTGCAAAAACTAGGTGATTAAGGTCCTGAAGCCAGAGGAAGTTAGAGAGAAGAGCGTCTATCAGCTGATAGGCCTAAAGCTGGTAGACTGAAATCCAAAAGGGTCTTTCCAGGTATTTTATTCACTAGTAAACAGTTTTTCTCACTAACTATTTAGAAAATAGAAAATTCCAAAAGTCAGGGTGGGGTGTCAGAAACAATTTTTTAGGATGGCCAAATAGTAACCCTGCTTTTTTCACTATAAATGACATGTTTACTATAGTTACTTTGAAATGAAAGCTGCTGCAGCTCACGCCATCGTCCAGCTCTAGGATGCGGAACTCTAGGAGATCGTTCTGCTCCCGAAGCTCCTGGGCCTCCGCCTCCAGCTCCGCCTGGCGGTGCTGCAGCTCCGTTATCTGCTCCGCCAGCGCCAGGTTGATCTCGTTGTCCCCCTCCGCCCGCCCCCGCCGACACTCCCTCAGCTGCTGCTCTAGCTTACACCTACAATCACAACCTGTCATCTGTCACAACTACCTTGAGATCAACTATCAGAGTAGAGATAATTGGGATCGTGGCACTTTTATGTTGTCATTAACTGTGGAAAATGTTTAAGTTATTTTCCCATAACTTCACAATATTTTTTAAATATTATCACTAGTGTGCGCCATATAAGGTTTTAAATAACAGTTTAAGATTAGTTTGTTTTTGCATTAACAGCTAGTTTAGTTACAACATTTTTGAGGTAATAGTGATAACTTAATTCTACTTAATTATCACTAAGAAAATAATATATTCTCACCAATCATCAGCCAGATACATAATAATTCAAGACAAACCTACAACTATGTTCAATAAACTGGAAGAACGTTAACAATAGTTTGTTATCGATGGAACAAACAAGTCAATCATGACTAATGGAGTAATTGTGAATAAATTACAGTCTACTCAAGTTTGATGTTCTTAATTTATTTTTTTCTTTTATACAATTGTGGTAAAGTCAAAATGAAAATGAGTCTATCAGTATAAATTGTTTATGCAAGTCCCCGTTATCTCATAAGCCAAGAAATGTAATTTATACAATTGCCTAGGACTCTGTATTTGTTTTCATCCTTAGAGTAATACAATAAATAATTGAGTTAGCCTTGAACAGTTCTTATTTAGGGTGTGAAACTTTTAGGATCAAAATAGTTCTGTGTATCGACAGCCGAACCCTGTGTATCAGTAGCTTACAAGCCCAAGCCATGGTTGCAGGGATGCCAAATGTATTTAGGGGGGTTGGGGCAGAAATTCTATAATGTGGCACTCTTTTACTGCTAACTTAATATTTTTATTAAGACCAGTCTTTTTATACCCTGGGCCGGGGGCTCTAGAAAGTGTTGGGCCTGGAGTAAAGCGCCCCCATTTCCCCTTCCCTTATTGGCAGCTCTGCTTGGACGGATCATGAAAAAGTCAGATTAGAAGAAAGAGGGTCAGAGGTCAACTCACGATAGTTTACAACAGAAAAAAACTTATAAATTAAAAAAAATATATATCAAATCAAAAAACTACAATTAGAAGCTCACTTGTTGCTTTGATAGAGAACAAATGTTATAGTGACTATCAATTCGAGACAGGCTGAGTTCAGCCCCAGCAAAGGAAGTGTTGTAGATAGTTAGAGACATGACCAATTGTTCTGAGGAGTCGGTTATTCCAAGGTAGGACGTGAGTATTATTTATATTTGTATTTGTGCAAATTTGATGTTAGATTGGACCTTGGTCCAAACTGTAGTACTGTTACAATCTTAGGACACTTTTGGTCAAAACATATTTATTAAGTGTAAGCTGGATCTAGTTTCAATCATTTACAACAAATTGTAAGGTTTTCACCCAGAATCAAACTGGTGAACACTCTCACCATGCACTGCACTACTACCCAACTCTCACCATGCACTACACTACTACCCAACTCTCACCATGCACTGCACTACTACCCGACTCTCACCATGCATTGCACTACTACCCAACTCTCACCATGCACTGCACTACTACCCAACTCTCACCATGCACTGCACTACTACCCGGCTCTCACCATGCACTGCACTACTACCCGGCTCTCACCATGCACTACACTACTACCTGACTCTCACCATGCACTGCACTACTACCCGACTCTCACCATGCACTGCACTACTACCAGACTCTCACCATGCACTGCACTACTACCCGACTCTCACCATGCACTGCACTACTACCCGACTCTCACCATGCACTGCACTACTACCAGACTCTCACCATGCACTGCACTACTACCCGACTCTCACCATGCACTGCACTACTACCAGACTCTCACCATGCACTGCACTACTACCCGACTCTCACCATGCACTGCACTACTACCCGACTCTCACCATGCACTGCACTACTACCAGACTCTCACCATGCACTGCACTACTACCCGACTCTCACCATGCACTGCACTACTACCCGACTCTCACCATGCACTGCACTACTACCCGGTCATTTTATTATGTAATTGAGCAGTTTTAGAACAAAAATTCTATTAGGTGGAATTTCAACAGAGTGAACTGAAGTTCAAGTAGAAGTTTTTAGTTTATTTATTAATTCATGCTATTTGCCTCCTGGATTGATTGCATGACTTAAAAAATAAGGTTACATACCTTGTCATCATCGTCATCAATCCACTAGTTTAATATATTACTGGTTTCGGGACTAATTTTGTCCCATTATCAAATCTTGATGTATCACAGAAGAAAACCTTTCACACTAACCACAAACTTGTACTAACACAAAGAAACATTAAACATTAAAAAAACTTCACAATGAGTGCGCACATTGTGAAGTTTTTTAAATGTTTCATGTTTCTTTGTGTTAGTACAGATTTGTGGTTAGTGTGAAATGATTTAAACTCAAGATGACAGTATTTTCTTCTGTGATACATCAAGATTTGATAATGGGACAAAACTAGTCCCGAAACTAGTAATCTATTAAACTAGTGGATTGATGACGTCAAGGTATGTAACCTTATTTTTTAAGTTATTTATTAAACTTTACAAAATATGATCACAATAAAAATTTCCAAACCTGACTCTCTCCTCCTCCCTGAGCCTAGTAATGGCAGCCACATGACTTCTCTGCAACTCCTGGTGTTCCTCTAGCAGCAGCTGGTACAGGGTCTCCAGTCCCACCTTCTAGAAAAAAATGTTATAAGTAGTAGTAGGGGGAATAACCGGGGGAGAACAGGGTCTTGATATCTAGAAAGATAAATTACAAGGTTCGTGATAAATATTTTGGTGTATTATGAACTACAAAAAGTGTGCAAGGAAAACTAATAGCATCAGTACTGTATAAAAGGCATTACCCAAGCCAAAAAAAGATGGCAATGTAACGGTGGAAAGCAAGTCAAAAATGGACAGTCCATTACGGTATTAATTAATGGTCATTGTCTATATATGACTTGTTGGCAATTTATGGGGTCAACAAACCGAGTGAAGTTACCTGAGACCTACGATACACGCTCCAAGTTACCCCACCAATGGTCACAGCTGATCACCATATGTATATTAGGATCTTTTTTACCAATAATGAAATTCAAACAAAATTATGTGTAGTGTAGTTATTTGCTACATATGACTATGGAAAGTTTATGAATATTGAAGGGGTAACTTGCCCTACTTGCCATAAATTTATGCACGAACATTATCGACTACTGCCATACTGTCAAGTATAACAGTACCAGTACCACTATAACAATAGCAACTATATGAGTTATAAGATTAATATAAGTTATAATGCAGGATTAACTATTCTTTATGTCCATCCTTATACCATATAGTTAAGTATAATAAACAACTGACCTTTTGCTTGAAACTGAGCAAAGTGGTTCTAATAACCACTGAACAAGTGATCTATTGTAAGCACTACACCGATTGTGATGTCGTTTTAGTATTTTGCGTATTTGTCTTATAATTTTATTAATGCTGTAAAAGTTTTTTTTATTTAATAAGCAGCTGCTATTTTAGACTAAAAATTAATTACAACTTATTTCCATGTTATTCTTAGGGGTAAAAAGCGAACTTTGAGGATTGCCTGAGCACTTGGGAATAGCAATGTAAAAAATTGTAAACCACAACTACGGATAGAGAACATTTTTTGTTATACCTCAATCATCAAAATAAATTAATGAAAGTGGAGGATGACCGCATTAAAAAATTGCTTTAATTTTAGTAATTGATTTGTTTTAATATCATAAGGTAATTTTGTAACTGCACCGTTCATAAACAAATATTTTTGAAAATGTCTGTTGCTGCAACAGATTTACCACTCTAGAGTTGGTAAGTGTAGACATAAATAGAGCAAATGAGGTATGAGATGAAGCATGGACCGGAAGCCAGCAAGGAGTGGTTTGGACCATTGTATGCAAGATTTGGCGCCGCCAGGACCTTGAACTTCTCGGCACCTAACTTAGATCCGGTTCACAGCAGGAACTTATACTGAACTGAAATAGATTTTGTGATAATGGATTATTTTAGATGACCTAATAACAGTGTAACACTGTTTCTCATTATGAGTATTAAATGATGCGACAATGTGACTATGGTCCGGTAAGCAAGTAATGCAGTTTGAAATGTGTACACCAAGCTGTAAGCAGTACTTTTTCAATCTCAAAGCTGGAATAGAAAATATTCTTCTGATAAACTAAAACTTCTGATAAACTTCAGGGGGGTTTTGGAGAAAATAAATTATTCTTATTCTTATAAAGAAATAAGTACCTGGGGGACAGAGCTTTGCTCGGGGGAAGGCCAGTCAGTTTGTTTAGATGACTCGGAGTAATATTTCACCACTTCCCCCTACTGATAATCAGATTTGTATAACTCATTTGCCTTTTTCTACATTTTTAAGGTCCCTCCAGTTGTTATTTATAGCTCAATGTCCCTTTGATTTATTTTAATACTCTATATGTAATCTTCACTCAAATCTTTTAAACTCTGCTCTCAGGAAACCACATGTTAATAATCATAAACAACATGAGTATTACTTTGACAGTTCCCTGGTTGATTATGAACAGCTGTTAAAATTATTTTATTTTGATTTGAAACTCCATAAGCCCAATGTTAATTGTTTTAACTTTTTTCATTTTAGTTTTTTTACATTATTTTATTTTTCCTGGGGATGACGCCTGTCTAGAACTTATTTTTATCCCAGAAATTAGTCATTTCGAACATTTGAAGGAAATCGTTGGAGCCGTTTTTGAGATCAGTGTCGCAAGCAAGCAAACATACAAGCAAACCTTACTCATATTAGAATATAGGATTAAGGAGTATTTGACTGAAGTTTTAATATACTAAAAACTACTTTTTGTCATACTGCTTCAAAAACAGCTGTCTTCAACACATGCTTCGAGATGCTAAAGTTGTTCTTTTTACTCATAGGATACAAAGTATAATTTTGATGATGTTTTTCATCCTAGGATTAAAAATATCATTGGATAACACTTTTGGTCGAGTTCATCGGCTGTTAATATGAATTGAGCAAATTATTAAACTCGTCAAAAATGAAACCTTGTGTAACAGCTGTTTGTTTAGAGTAGCAATAAGATCAGTATGGAAGCCAGTGGTGTAGTGGAGCGGGAACGCATAAGAACGGCGTTCCCACTCTGGTTTTCCATAATTTAATATCACAATAATTTGCTTTTCTGGCAATTTTAACAGAAACATTTAGCGTTCCCACACTGGACAATTTACGACTACACCACTGATGGAAGCAAACTTTTAATGGTAAAAAAGTCAACAAAATTTAGTTTTTATTAAATTGTTATCTTAAAATTGTTTGCAGTATGACAAAAAACATAGTTCATCACTATGACAAAAATTGGCTTTTCGATCATCGCTCAATTTCCAGCCTCAGCTTAATTTCAGCCGTAAAACTTGAGCTCGTATCGAAAAGCGTCACTTTTGGTCTAAGTGATGAAATGTACTTTTAATGCAGGCAACTAAAATGGTAATTTTAACAATAAACCATTCTTTACACCTTAGTTTAACTGTGACACACCACATTGTACTTTTATTTTCATAGGTAAAATTAAATATTAAAAAAATGTAATAGATTTTATTAATATTTACGTAACGGATTTCCTAAGGCGCCAGAGTGCCCCTGGTGTATGGTTTGGTTTTAAATTGTAATTATGTTTGATAAAGCATGTACAAATTAAGAATGCTGTATTTTTGACTGACACAATAAAGTCAATGTATCATTTATTTGACTCCTCTACATTGATGGTTTCTAAGGAACAGTCTATGAGTGTCAGTAAATATAAATAAATTTAATAATCATCCTTATGTATATGATATTAAGATATTTAAGTATATTAAATGTAGTTTATTAAGTGTGATGGGATTTTGGGCTATTCATATACAATATATTGATGTTTCAAGTTGTTACTATTTAACACTTCAAGTAGTGTTTGGTGTTTTAACACTCCGTTGAGGAAGCAGTGTTTCTAGGCTTTCGGTGTTTAAAAATGCAATTAATATCATATTTAATACCTCACCTTAGTCCAACTGTTGATTATGTCTGATGTTTCCATTTCAACATGTTCCTTCCCCTGAAACACCACATACACACACATCACTTTGATTATCATATCAAAAAGTTTACATCATATGGTTTTAGTTTTAATAATCTACAATAACATTAAATAATGGACAGTAAAAAATATTTTATGTGAAATTGATAACATTGTAAACATTTTGTTGTTGTGTGTTAACACTGAATAGATTACCCCTTAAAATCTGATTATTTTATACATTATATACCCCCGTAGCAGCAAACCTACGTACTCAGCGAATTTCCAATGCAGATATATGTATCTTAATACTACAAAAAGCCACATACCAAGTTTCATCAATATACATTCATAAATAAACGATTTATGACATTTTAATTATTCTCCATAAGCTGAGTTTATTCTAACATGGTGGCTGAGTATGCAGGTTTTCTGAAGCTAGGAACACAAAAAATGGGTTTTATACAAATATCAATATAACTCAACTAGGTAAAGCCACATACCAAATTGTATTATTTTATGTTCATATTTAAGGGAGATAACACGTTACTTATTCTCCATAACAATAACATGGGGGCTGAGTACGCAGGTTTGCTGCTACGGGAACTATCGGCTAATAAATCTTTTTTAGTGCAAATATCAATAGACCTCAATGATATGAAGCAATATACCAAGTTTCTTCAGGATAAGTTGATAAATAAGCGAGATATACAGTTTTTCTTATTCCCCTTAAGAATAACATTGGACAACGTACTGTGTTTAGCACTTTCAATATCTCTGTAACCATTTGACGTAGAGCAATGATCAAAACACCAAATTGTGCGTCTTTTTGTGCTTCAATTCACCAGCATAATACCAGAAATAAAGAAAAGATTATTACAAGTCGTCATAAACTGAAATTTTTTGAGAAGAAACCAACATACATGGGACTAAAGTTTTTAGAGTATATTCCCAGGGAAATCAAATTAGAAAATGACAATACCAAATTCAAAAAATTCTTAAAAGAATATCTGATTAGCATAGCTCCCTACTCATTATATGAATTTTTCCACCTCTCGTAAGACTTGAAAGGTAATGTAGAGGGTTTATGGTACCTTCTATGTACCACGAGAAGTTCTATGTACCCTCTATGAACACGAGCAAGTTTCCCTGTGCATCTGGGAAAATGTAATAACGTTATAGTTTAAAAATGTGATTAAATAACAATTATTTACTTTGCTTTACTTAAAAAATTAGGTTTGATTTAATTTGTTGCAAATATGTATTAGATGTAAGAAAATACACTTGACACTATTCAATGTATACTCTGTGTACTGCCTATGAATAAAGAATTTTGAATTGAATTGAATTGAATTGAATTTGAGCTGATTCCAATGAAATAACTAAAATCTGACTTTTTCTAAAATTATGTGTAAAACACTCAAAAAAAACATTTTTGGGGTACAAACCCCCCCCCCAAAATACTCCTTCGGATAGGTCGATCTGTCTGGTTTTCGAACTTTTAAGTCATTAATGCTGCTTTACACGTTTATACATATGCTGCTTTACGTATATATATATATATATATATATATATATATATATATATATATATATATATATATATATATATATATGATATATGCAGTTTTGAACGAATGGTGTTTTTGGCACCTGGGGACCTCAAAACGAAAAGTTATCATGGTCCCGGGCCTAGGTCTTACCATACCAACTACGGTAATAGCTTCTTCCCTATAGGGGAGATTCGCTAAAAATAATATATATAAAAATGTATTCTAGATGGCCATCAGCAGCTTGTACATTAGAGCCCGATTCACGGTTTAGATTTAATATTAAGATTGTGGTTTCCACTATTCCATTCCAACACCTACACCCACAGCATATATCAATGTATACTAGTATGCATTGCATATATTCTTTAAAATCCCATTCATAAAACTTATTGTTACATGTTTTAGTTGAACTAGTCACTGTAATATGGCACCACTAGTATGCTGAATAATAAATACATAAGTGAGATTCTCCTGCTAAAATATCATTGCTATATGTACATTATTGTTTCAATTACAATTTGTCAATATTGGATGACACAAGATTTAAAATAATACTATTTATCTAATTAATTCGGTTACACATGAAGGATGAAATGTCAGCGTCTTCCACAGTGATTCAGTGATACAGAAAATAGTCAAATAAAAATATTACAGTGGCACAATGGTTGTGTAATATATATTTTAAAGGTCTTGATAAGACAAGAAATACCCCTATCGCAGCAAAGATGCGTACTCAACAAATTTACAACACATATATTTATACCTCACCAACATATACAATATGTAGCTTAACTGATAAATTAGTGAGATATAACATTTTATCAATCCTCCATAAGAATAACATTGCACTAATTACGCAGGTTTGCTGTAAGAAGGGCAAATAAAAATTGGGTATTTATGCAAATATAAATACATATTTTTAATAGACAACATATAAAGAGGGTGGGTGGTAGTTACTTTACAGCCACCCTGTAGTTTAGTATTCAGTTGGTTAACAATGTATATACAATTTTGCTAGATTATCCTCAGTTAAATAAGCTTTATAGTGCGCAATCTAGAGTAAAAAGAAAGATTAATATTCAAGTCAGTGTAAACAGGGTGATTATAATATAATAGTGGTGGTTGACAGGCATATTGCAGCACTATTTGTGGTGACAGCTTGGATTGCTGCCATGTTATAAACCACATTCTTCGCCTTAACGATGATTATGTCCTTATAAAAGCAGTAATCAAGCAATTATTCAATAACAATCAACAGTTAAATGGCTACGATTACGCCTTCTGTCCTTGACGATTGAAAAAGCATAGCACGGTTGTATTGTTGTTGCATCACTGAGTTTGAAGGTAATACAATCACACTGACTAACTAAAAAGCTGGGCATTACTTGTTTATTGTAGCTTTACTATCTAAAAAGCTTCGCGTCCTAATTTTTCAACCTCTCTGGAAGGTTCTTGTAAACAGACAACTAAAGGTTGTAAACTGTTGAATTTTTCTTTGACTACAATTAAATAATTTTTTACTCGGATTTAGCATCATATTTTTAAAACTGCTCGACATGCATGACAATAAGTTTTAAGACTTATAAAATAAACAAATAATCCCTAAACAGTATTTATTTTTAACTTAATCATACTAATCGTACTAATATTATAAATAGTACCTGGGGGGCGAGCTTTGCTCGAGGAAGGCCAGTCAGTTGGTTTAGATGACTTGAAGTAATATTTATCACTTCCCTCAACTGATTATTAGATTTGTATCCTAATTTGATTTTTCCTGGGGATGAGACCTGTCTAGAACTTATTTTTATCACAGGAATTAGTTATTTCCAACCTTTTAAGGAAATCGTTGGAGCCGCTTTTGAGATGAGAGTTACAATCAATCAAGCACGGACGGACGCAAGCATGCAAGCAAGCAAGCAAACCTTACTCCTATTATATAGAGTATAGGATGAAGTTTGTAAGTTGTTTGTTTCTTCATTTCTTTGTTTTTGGCTCGATTATGCTCCAACTACTAAACCGATTGAGCTGATATTTAGTAGGAATATAGCTAATATCCTTAGCAACACATAGGCCTATTTACGTTTTTGAAATCCTTTAGAGCTCTGCCCTATTGGCATTTAAAATTTCCATGTTAATCGAATGGAATTTGGTATTTGCTGAACCGTTTGAATTGACATTTGATAGCTGTTACACTAAAGGCAGATATAGACTTCCTCACGATATAAAAGACATCTGGGGCTCTGCCCCACTGGCTTTCAAAGTGCACATGTTAAACATATGAATATGAACTGTACTGATTTGAACTGAAATTTGTCAGGAAGATAAGTAATAAAGTAGTATAAAAATAAGCTCACTCCCATTCAGAAAATCTGTTAGGGCTACGCCACCGCCATTTAAAGTTCTTATGTCAACCATCTCACATATACTACTGGACCGATGGAGGTGGAATTTGGTAGGAAGATAGTTATAGTCCGATTATCGAACGAAAGTGACTGGCGGAGCGGCCGCGCGGCGACCGAGCAAACTACATTCTTGATTACTATTTCATAACCTCGTGGAAATGTAAAACAAAAGGTTAGAAATGTTTGGAAATTTCTAACCCAGTGTTTTACGTTTCCAAGAGGTTGTGAAATAGAATGTCCGGTCGCCGCGTGATCGATCCGCCAGTCACTTTCTTTCGATAATCAGACTATATTTCAGAAATATGTACACCTACTCACGATATAAAAGATTCATTAGTGCTCCACTCCACTGGGTCTCAAGATTCACATATTATTTTTATAAAACTCCAGAATCAATAACTTAAAAAACTCTTGGTATATCTTATGAACCAACATTTTGAAAATATACTAATGATAATTTCTCTATAACTTTTTAACGTAATACTGTGATCGCGAGCGAAGCCGCGACAGTTAAATCTAATTTTTAATAATTTCAATGCTTACATTTACTGGTTCCCAAGAATGTGTGCTTGATTTTTCGCTAATATTTTGATCGTCTTCTTTTTTTGTCTGAAACAAACATTTTAGATTACAACCACAACAAACTAATTTGTGGCATAAATAAACAAACAAAATTTTACAAATATAAAATGCGGGTACGATTTACATTGCAGATAATAATCCACAAACATGTTATTAATACGACAATCACCTTACTAACGCGATTAACGCGTTATCAAGTTAAATTAAAATTTCGATGCAATGATAAATAAACCATACTATATGAAGTTATTTCATACCATGAATTTCAAACTGCGACAACAAGAATGTTTCAATCCAGACAACCTACCCTTGTACAAGATAATGCCTTTACAATAGACATTAGCGGGTCGTAGTTGTAGGTATGAAGGAAGCGGTCAGTGAGGTGTGACCGCCGCGTTCCCACGGGGTTGTGTAATCAGCTGTTGAAACAAACAACAATCACCTGGTCGTCACAGGTCTGCCAACCATCACCCGCGCATAGCAGTGTTGCCAATATGACGAAGATATGTAAAAGTAAATCTTATTTGCGTAGACTTATGTGTGTAGTAGGATGGGCAACATCTGTCAAGTTATAATAGGTGCACCTTAATATTCAAATGTTAATAAATCCCCCGAAGAGGTGTTTTGTCCGCGCGAATCGTTGGGACGATAGTGTGTAGATCCGGGTTGTGTAAGTGTGTTGAGATTACTTTATTTGTATATTAAGGTGGGTGTTTCCCAATTAAAAAATCATCAACTTTCCCCGCTGAAAAGTGTCACTTCATTTCGATCAAAAAGCTGTCAAGTTAACTCGGTGTCCTAAAATTCCTTCCAATCCTCATTGTATTCAGCGGTTGTGGTTAATTTTGTTTCAGGCGTATAAACGCTAGTGACATTTTTAAGGTTTTTGTACGGGAACGGTCCAAACCGTATTTTGGTTACTCCCCTAGATCGACTTTTTCTTGGGAAGCATCGGTAATGAATTAACCACACAATTCTTGATATATTATTATTTAACTAATGAAAACTATGTTATTTATATGTTTTAATGATTCTTTTTTGGGAAAAGATAACAACAGAAAATTTGGGCCCAAACAACAGAGCAATAGGTTACTAATGCTTTACTCTTTCAAATATTAAGAAATAGAGACATCGACTACTAACAGTGCAACTGCAAAAGACCCTGCGATTAGCCCGTGTAGCTGCAAAACACAAGTGCCGAGTTAAATCTGCCTCTCTTGAATAGGAGTCATCCCCACAGATTGACCTACTCGCAAAGCGAAGGGAGATTCCAGTGGGGACCTGGAGAGAAAATAACATTCTGCTTCTGTCTGCTGTAAGTTGAAACGGTCGATGGACGGACCCGGCGCGACGGACGTGTGGTTTGGACAAGGAGATCGAGGGAAATTGTGGGGTTGATATTCCAGTCGGAGGTCAAGTGCCGTTCCTAGGAGGGATGACAGGTTATCACGCCCCTAAACTGTGTGTTCATTGCCTAAGAAGATTAATTAATTTTTGGGTTTGGTCGGCATATTTTTTGATAGGTATTTTATTTTCTGTGTTAAACTGTGGGCATGCTAATAGGCCCATCGAAGCCTAGGGTAGCAAGCCTAAATTCAGGCATGCAGGATTTTAGGCGTTACTGCTTACCATCTTGGCTCCCGTGGTCAGTCAAGGAGAGTCTCACACAACCAGCTGATGTCCACGAGCAATTAAACCTTTCGAATGTGAGATTTACCTCCTGTGAAACCCGTGATAGAAACACTGGCACCGGGCCAATGTGTTGGCCCTCGGCAGTGTCGAGACGGTTGCGAAGTCTCACCGTGTTATCGCACATCTCACAACTACCGATCGAAAGTAACAGTTTAGTTTTCGCCCTGCCACATTCCTCCTGTGACGCTGACACGCACCTTGGCCGTGTCGTATGTCGGGGCACCTGGGCTGGGAGCGTGAGAACCGGCCTGACCTGCACACGCCCCACTTGCGAAACCTCAGAGTTATAGCGCGGCGAGGCTGGCGACGGGGTTGTCATTCATAGTTGTGCTTCTGAACCCGTGGGTTACAGTAATGTCCTGCCCAGGCAAGTTCATAATAACGAAACTGTCAACTAATTTAAACGTGATCAGACTTGCACAAATAATCCACTAATATCGTAACTAATCATTTTCCATGCTTTAGAACACTGCACTACGGAAGGGGAAATATTGTTTTGTTAAACATATTTTTTGTCTTAGTTCTCGTTACAGTATTATGTTTGTGCACATAATTTAGCCAAATGTCGCTTCGAGCAAAAATGTATGAATATCCTATGTTTTTAAAGTTAATTTTAAGATACTTTGTGTCACCACATATATATATATATATATATATATATATATACATAAATAGATGATATATGTGTCAGTGTCAGTTTGGGTGTTGGCTACTATATCAATCCTTTGTGCTCCGCATGATAGACTTTCTTGTTACGATTACTGTGTTACTCTACTCAATCAGTAGCTAACCCTGAGAGCCCTGAGACATATACAAATGTGATCCCAAGATAGTGAGTGTATCAGTTTATAAAGAATGCAGCACAAGGATATGTGATGGTTCTTTAAAATTAAAACAAACTTAGCTATGCGCTAGGCCCAACTCAGGTGATCCGCTCGTTCTTCTGATTTCAGTTTTATGGTAAAATTACATTATTACACAGCTGATCAAATTCCAATATTTTAAAACCTATCTATAATTAAACCCTTATTTTGATTGCATGTAATTAAACAGGAAATCCGCAGAACCAAATTTGAAGATTTTATTGTGATACACCCCTAAACATATTAGACATCAAAATACGTTCCTTAGGATTCCTACATATTTTAAAATTTAAAAAAGGTAAAACTTTCCTTCAGAGCTTAGCCCAGAGGCCTTAAAAGTTACAAGGTTTACAACGATGGTTTTATTTTGTCAAATGATTATTTAAAAGTTAATCGGTTTGCCCACATAATTCAGCACAATCAAACGTTTTTTTCTCTCCATGAATCTTTCTGATGTTTACCGGGATAGTCAGGCCTTGTTTATTTTAATTTAACCTTTGATTTTATTTTAATGTCCTTTGGGGAGGTTTTGTCAAAAGTAATATATTTCCTCAGATTCAAAAACCAAAACCTTTTGCCATTGACTACTGTATTACCATATATTAACAAGAGTATATTTAATCTATACTATTACACCTGTAGTAGATGGTACACGCAATGCTAAGATTGGTTAACCAAGAGTCAGCACAATCTATTGAGTGCGGTCGGCAACAGGGGCAATCGAATGTGCTTCCTCCTAGTAGGCATTACGTAAACATAAATATCAATAATATGTGCTGATAATATAATACAAGATTTTTTCATTTTCATCAATTTACGAGACTATTATCGTCAATATAATAGTTGGTATGTTTGAACGCGTCGTCGCCTGGCAGCAATCGATTTAAGCACTTTTGTTCGCCAAGGCAGCTCTATTTGGGGTCAAGAGATAGTCAATTCATCCTTCGGTGAAGTGTCAAGAGCTGTTGTAAAAAACTAGCAACTCGGGAAATAGGTTTATTAACAGGTAACTGGAATAATGAAAATATGAGGCACAACTATGTGGTTGAATGACCTAGTTACTCTTAAAGACTGTTGATTTATCTTATGATTAAGCAACCCTTCAGATAAAGGTCTGTTAAATGATTGGAATTACATTTTCTGGTGCGGAAATGTAACACTTATAGGCTACGCAAAAGTAAATTTGGAATTAAATATATTTAGATTCTTTCAGAACCGCACGAGTTTTTGACACGTGTTTATTCACGAAAATTAAAGTTGGTGTTATTGCAAATGCAGTTGAAACAGAAACACATATAACTTAATTATTCAGATACATTGGTGCAGGCGACAAATAATAATAGATGTAAACTTCATTATTTTTCCATGAATTGCTCTATTTATGAAAAGTTAACAACTGGTTACTTCGTCTGACTATTCATATTGTTTTCTGAGATTTGCATTCTACCACTTCATGTAATCAGTGAAAAACCAAATTACTCCATAAACACTCTCTCAGTTGTAAAATGACCTACAGCTATGTATCCTTTATAACGTAAGCGAAATTTTGTGCAGACTCGTGACGCCGTTGGGTGAGCGGATGGATGCGAGTCCAGTGATGGGAATAGGGAACATCAGCGAGGGAATCCCATCCCGAAACGCGCAGAAGTGTGTCAAATAGATAAGAAAGGCAAGGATAATTGGATGATCGTAATGACACAGAGTGGGGCACGATCCAGGCCGGTCGTGGTCACGGGTTCGATCCTCGTCTGCATCCACGGCTACACCGCTGCACACAGCGCCCACGCACTAATTGGTGGCTGATTGATAGGCTGTGCTATCACGACTGGGGGCTTTCATGCAGATTCTCGGGGAGAAGTAGGTCTTAGTTGCAGGAATATCGTGTTTCACGATAGCCTTTCTTGACATATACTACTCGGTGTAATATATCAGACAATTTTGTTGACTTCCAAATATTTATGTAAAGTTTTTACTAACTTAAACAATAGCTAATTTGTTGATCTAATTCATTCATTAGCAGTTGCATGATATAACGCTTGTTCTAGTGTTACAGTTAACCCAGAAAAACGAAACTGTCAACTAATTTAAACGTGATCAGACTTGCACAAATAATCCGCTAATATCGTAACTAATCATTTTCCATGCTTTAGAACACTGCACTATGGAAGGGGAAATATTGTTTTGTTAAACATATTTTTAACAACAAAAAAAACACAAATAAGGTGATTTGTGGTTGCGTGTTTTTGGTGTTTCAGATGATAATTTTAATCTCACAGGTAACGACATTGATGGTTTTAATCTGAAAAAATAACGAGAAAATTATACACTATTGTGATTAAGAATGTTTCTGATGCTTTTGGTTAGTTTCTTTTATAATTTCGTAAGCCTTATTCGTAATAAAAATCAAGTCAAATTGAGTAATATCTCAAAAGATACGTTGCTAAGGACAATGCAAGTTTTCACAATGTCATTGCTTTCCATTGTTTGTAACTATTGAAGTTGAGTAGTCAGAACTGATTTATGTTAAAGTCTGTGAAATGGCAAAAGCATCTTCAACTCCGGTAAGACCTCCAAACAATCATGGTTCATTACTATTTATGATGAATAAACAGGCACACAGAATGGGGTCGATTCATTGCTCAGAAGTACGACCAAAGTTTAATTTAGTCTTCATTGTTTCAGTAGTGGGTAGCGAATGCAACTGCCTAGTGACATCATGAAGCTTTACTGCAGGAGGAACAATGATAGCTACATACATGACTGCCCTAGATGTTTCAGCTTTGCTTCTTCTGGGATTGGTGATTAATGGTAATGCAATACGGTGAAAAATAATCAAAATATAAAACCTTCGGTTGGATAAAAGTATTGTTTAGTATATTTTGAATAAGAATTTTTATCAGCATGTTACGTGAAGTAATAAAATACGTCCATAGAGATTATCATAGGAGCCTGATGATGATCGTAGTGGCTAGATTATTGTCTTATACAGCTAATATATTCAATGCTGTGTGTGTGTGAGCACTATAAATATAAATATAATTAATAATTAAATATATATATATATATATATTTAAAACGATAATTATGGAATGTATGTAATAAAAAGGGGAATCCGTCGTACTAAATTTGAAGGTGTTTCTGTGATATAAAACTATAATAGCGTATCAATACAATACATTCGTTTCAACTCCTTCATGTGACAACATTCAGAAAATGTACGGAAACCCCATGGGGCCTCGTCACTTCGGCCCTTAAAGTTCCAATGTCTAGTATCGCAGAATATAATTTGTTTCGGTCAGGTGATTACTTACACATACGTTAATATCTGACCGGCGTTTGTTTCGTTCAGGTGATTACTTACACATAATGTTAATGTCTGACCGGCGCGGCGTTTGTTTTGGTCAGGTGATTACTTACACGTATGTTAATGTCTGACCGGCGTTTGTTTTAGTCAGGTGATTACTTACACGTATGTTAATGTCTGACCGGCGCGGCGTTTGTTTTGGTCAGGTGATTACTTACACGTATGTTAATGTCTGACCGGCGTTTGTTTTGGTCAGGTGATTACTTACACGTATGTTAATGTCTGACCGGCGTTTGTTTTGGTCAGGTGATTACTTACACGTATGTTAATGTCTGACCGGCGCGGCGTTTGTTTTGGTCAGGTGATTACTTACACGTATGTTAATGTCTGACCGACGTTTGTTTTGGTCAGGTGATTACTTACACGTATGTTAATGTCTGACCGGCGTTTGTTTTGGTCAGGTGATTACTTACACGTATGTTAATGTCTGACCGACGTTTGTTTTGGTCAGGTGATTACTTACACGTATGTTAATGTCTGACCGGCGTTTGTTTTGGTCAGGTGATTACTTACACTTATGTTAATGTCTGAACGGCGTAACTGGGATTGTCAGACCTAGTATATTTTTAACTTTTATATGACGTCTTTTATTACATCCCGTTTTTATCAATAAAAAATACAATTTTATCATGACAATTTTTGTCTGGAGGTAAATTGCTAAAATATGTTCACTTATATAATTTATTAAATTTATCCAACTACTTCAAATTATAATTTAATTTGGATTACGCACAATTTGTTTACAGTCTACTTACGGATGACTTTATTTTTCCCCCGTTTCCAGACAATAGAGTTAACACTTGAACATAACTAATACCAAATCTTGAGATTTACTTAGCCTAAAAGGCATTCATGTTAACATTGTTTCTCTATTTGTAGAGGCACTACCGATCCCTACCGCGTACGAGTCACAGAAATGCAGGTCTCGGCTACGATACGAGCGATAAGCGACTTGCAACATTAAATGAAAGATGCTGAAATCGCCGAGCGATCTGGATGGCTGGAGCAGGCAATAGCGCGATTCCACCCCTCTAAAACACACACACACACACACACACACACACACACACACACACACACACACACGTAACTGGGGTGTGGGGGGATATAAATATGGTTATTTATATACGAACCCTTCGAATCCTGCTCATAACAAGAGTAATACTAATCAATAACAAGACTCTAATTGCTACATTTGCCATTATTTTGTATTCGTTACATTCCCCAAAGCAGAAAAACAGGTAATAGTGCGACATTGTCGTCGAAATTAAATTAGGGAAAGATTAGCCATAAATAGAAAGTTGCGATTGCAGAAGGAAAAAAAAACAACATTTATAACTAGAAACAAAAGTGTTCCATCTGCAAACATGAACGGATGATAACTATTATAAATGAAAGATGAATACGACATTTAAATGATAATGTCTGATGCGAGTTCTGGTAACAAGTCGACTAGCAGGTTTACCACTGCTATGTGAAACGATCGTTGGTTGCCACTGCGCACCGTCAGCTGTCGCCGTGGTGCGAACAAACCATTTTCTTATTAGCAGTATAATAAAACGTCAGAAATATTTTGCGCTTTTAATGTTTATTGTTAATTACATGGTAAAAGCGTTATCCGCGAGCGTGAATTATGTGATTTTGTAGTTTGCAAGGAATAATTATATGTGGTTTAATCAGAACACTTATTATGTTAGGTGATTCCCGTGAAATACTAATTACTCACGTATTAGTAAGACTTTTAACCGATTTTTCATTTTTAAATAAATACTAATATTTAATACACAAGCAGATGTTGAGTCACGCTGAGATCTCAGGAACTACTGGACTGGATTTTTTTGGTTGTATAGATTGTATAGACGTATCTATGGAAAGGTCTCAATGCGTATGTTTGCAGAAAATCAATATCTTTACATCACCCTCACGGCTACGCAGGCCTTCAAAGTTGCAGTTTTAATCTCTTGTAATAACAGTAATTATTGGAATTGAGCGGTTGACAGCTGTTGAAGATAAAATACAGTGCAGAAGTAATATCAGCTGTTTTGACCTAACTTCTAGAATAGCATCAAAATTGCAACTCATAAATACTTAGCTTGTAAAATACCGCTTGACGCTGATATCATAGCCACCTGTCTAAATTTACATGGTACCTTATGTAGCTAGACACGTAAGCGGTATGTCGTTAGTCGCTCATCGCTCGTGTCATAGCCGAGGCCTCATCCGATACCAGTTCGGCCGGGGGTACGGGTCATGGACGGGACTCGCGGCGCGGCAGAGGTGATCGCAGCAAATCGACCGATGATCGCCTTCAATCGCTCCAGTGGGAGGGTCCCGGGAATTAGTTGTGGAATAAAACATCAGATTGGAGTTATGCAGTGCCAGTGATCTTGGTCGGTGATTCGCTTGTCTTCGTAGCGCCCGCGGTGACCTCTCGACAATCGTGGCCGATTTCCCACCCTTTCACGACACGACGTCGATCGCTATTGTCCTGCAAGTAGGCTACAACTACTCAGTAATTAAGATAAGGGAAACAGGGTGATATTGAAAGTGAGAGGCCCATGATATCCGACAGCTTATCACACGGGTGGCAGCGCAAACACGCCTGAGAACGCGGAATATGGTGAAATTCCGCAGTTGGGTAAGATGAAATAATGGCACAGGAACTCTCCAGCTGGACTGTCGTAATTCTCATTGTTTTGAATCCTGTATTTTCGGAAATGAGCAACGCACGCTATTCTCGATTGGGTTTCTACATCCCATTGCTTTTTATCGCACGACTGTTGGAATGTGATTACAATGTGAGTTCCCAGGACAATTTAGGATTGTAAGTAGCGTGTTTCCTTGATACGGAATGGCCTACCGCAAAATAAATAGAGTCAGTATTATTTTAAGCAAAACGGTCGAATCTCATAGTAGATATACAATACAGTATGAGATTCACTGTTTTTGTTTAAAATTAATACTGACTGTATTTATTTTGTGGTAGAACACTACGTATCAAGAAAACACGCTACTTAGGGTAATGGATATATAAGTGGTATAAATGTTTTTTGGTGAAGTTGTATTAAAACTATAAAATACCCCCGACGCGACGCAGCGACCCAAAAAATACTTATTTATATTGTTATATAAACATAAAATATAGTAATGCAACTAAACCAGAGGAAGCCATATACCAAGTTTCACCTTTGCTCATTTATTTTCATATGTTCATAAATAACCGATATATTATCTTTTCTTATTTTCTATAAGAATAACATTAGGTACGCTAGATTGCTGATATAGGGATCACAACAATAGTGGTTTATGCAAATATACATAGATCATAATCAGATAAAGCCATATATAGAAGTGTCATTTATTTTATGTTCAGTAATAAGCAAAATATAAAATGTTACTTTTTGTCCATAATAATGACAACGGACAATGTGCTGTGCTTAGCCTTCTCAATATTCAGTAATCAATAGACAATAGTTAGAGTATCAATTTAACATAATAAATTGTTTGTTTTTATAAAATAAATCTAATGGCGCAAGCAAAAATGTATTTATTAATACAATCTATGTAGAAAGTTCAAAATTCCTTTTTTGGAACCAAACCCCCCCATCACCTTTCGGATGGAGCTATCTGTGTAGTTTAGTCAAATTAAGTTGTACATCTTGCTTAAAATATCATAAAGACGAGACGTTTTCTACGAATTTTACGACAGTTATTCACATCGACGCGCATACACAGGCCTCAAATAAGAAACGATTTGAATCCTACCTAAACAAAATTGCTATGATTGGCCTGGATAAATTATGAATGTTATAATGTTATATAGAAGGAATAATACATCTAGTGTTTCATAAATCCTACATTTAAACATCTAAAAATAGAAAGCATTTGATCTTATGGAAAACCAGGTATAACTGGTTAAAATAGATTGCCTTGTACCATTTTTTGTGTATATTTACCTATTTTATGTAATTACAGTATAAGTGTAAATACATGTTGCTGTGTTGTGAGATTTAGTTTATGTTATCCTGTTTTATAAATGACAGGAGCATCCTTGTTACCATACGCTCCTCTGTATTGAGACGTGAGACGTAATGTAATACACACGTTATGTAAGTTATGTAAAACACATTAATCTCTCAATTTACTCCAAACTTAAATTTGCCTAAACTCTGTTACAGATAAGAAGATGCACAGTACTATGTTTTACATTGTAAACTCCTTTAGTCACGTGTACAGACTGAACTAATTATCATTTTCCAGTTTCCATTGAACACTAGCCCATATACTACGAAAACCGATGACCTTTGCATGGTTCCGCAGTCTATTGTTTGTTTCAAACGACACTGTTCCATCATTGATTCGTTTGCATTGATGATAACATTGCATTAAACTTAGTAATTAATTCATTTACTCATCATTACAATATAATTTGCAACCACTTTGTCACAAGGCAGAGACGAAAAGTTGCGTTTATAAAAAAAACTAGAATTTCCTATGCGCAGCTTGCGCATCCCGTGTTGAGAAGGGAGAATAGTAAATAGTTAAATATCAAACAAAACAATGGCAGTTTGTAGTTAGATATAACCTTACAACCATAATGATTCTGAAGGTTAAATCTTAAAACATAAAAGCCATATTGTTTACAAAGTTTGCATGTAGGGTATTGATATAGAAGATAGATAGATATTCATGCATTTTGAATGTACGATGAGTGAACTGCCTTATGTTATTACTGATTAAAACCAAACTTTACCAATAAAAGGCCATTAAAAAGCCAATTTATCAATAACATTCGACGAACTCGCAGTTTAGACAGAACAGGAAGCATAAATTACGCTAATAACTAACAAGCTAAGGTACTTTTCATCAAATATTATTCCATCGAATAAAGTACCATATTCTTAAGATACTTTTTGAGTTTCTTAAATATTTTTTTTTTACGTTTATTGTTTGCATCCAGAGATATTAACGAACTTCAAATCAAGGGTATAAAGATTAAAAAGTAATAAAAATAATACTTCGCTCACTCGCCTATCGAAAAAAGAGTTTGAGTTGCTATTCAGGAAGTTTTTTTATTTCCATTATGAGAGTTGCCATTCAAGTAGGTTTTTTATTTCCTTAGCGATAAACAGCTGTTTACAATATTTTAAATTATAGATATCATCTGATAAAATCAAAAGAAATCTTTCTTCCATAAGATTAACGGTGAAACTTTGAAGTCCAGTGGGGCACAGCCCTAATGCCCTAGGACTTCGGTTAATGGCCTATAACCTTTCCAGGGTTAACCTGTGTTACTATGCAAGATTTCAAAGCAATCGGATAACGGTATAGCAGCGCATAAAATACGAACGGACAGACAAACAGACGTATATATGATATCGCTTATTTATGAATATATTTCTTATAAATCCTGGTACAGTTCGGGCCACGGTGCTTGGCGCCTGGGAAAGGCGAGAAACAACTCAAATTTTTCGTAAATAAAAGCAGACAATATCGAAAATAACCAAAACCAATGTTTTAAAATTAAATAAAGTAATTTCGCTTTCTGTTAACAAAAGTATACTGTAACACTAACGGTACAAAACCAAATAGAGGTGAAAAGTCATTCCAGAGCATACGCTAACCAGGCGTCAAGCATTGTGACCCGAACTGTAAGAGGTTTAATGTGTTATTAATACATATACATAATCATTGTAAATTCGCTGAGTATGCAGGTTTGCTGTGACGGGGGTATTTGGTTTTGTTTGGATTAAGTAATCAATTAAACATTAGGCAATACGCCTTGAATACACAACGTAGCGATCGTGAAAAGAGTGATACGATAGTATAACTTGGCAAACAAATGCATCAACGTAAAAGTTTAGAAACATTTGTATGGTCTTCAATATGTTTAATAAAATTATAGGACTAAAAATATAACATTAACTATGTACGTATATTATAAAATATATATATATTTTGTTTTGTTTATAATAATAAAGAATCTATAAAAATGTTTTTACTATTTTACAGATACCACTTTTTTTGCCTGTTGTTGTTGTTGTTGTTGTTAAATTGAAAAGTAGTTTCAGAAATACACATTAAAATGCCAACCCGGCAGACGGCTACATTACCCATTGCTGTAAAGTGTTAGGATTCCAGTTCCCTGTGTGGAACGCAATAATTGTAACAAATAATATTTTTTCAATAAAGCACTTTTTCATCTCATTTCAAAAAGTGAAAACTTCAATTTTACGATCATTTTTTGGAAACAAATTTTAACTAAGCTGGATACCGCTAGCTATCAATAATATAATTATAACTAACAAAATATTTAAATTTTGTCAGTAATGGAATTCATGTAATTTATAAAAGTGGCGATTTCATATACATAACCTAATTGATATAACAGGTGAACGTATAACGTTTTAATCGGGATTGACAGTAGTAAACTGTATTCTATCGTCCCCTCATCGAGGCGGCCTAGCAGAGAAAGTAGATGTGTTTATATGTATAGCTGTTTGCAAATTTTCAGTAAATTTTCGTTTGCTGATGTTGTATTAATTGACAGTTATTCGCTTCAATATATTCAGCAGCTTTAACATATAAAATAGAATGTAACTAAGATATAAGTCTTTCTAGCATTAATTATAAACTGGTATTTACTGAAGATTATTAGCTGAAGAAGTTGTTTTTTTAGCCATATACAATATACACGTTTTGTAAAATTTATATAGTGAACAAATTTTATCGTGCTTGCTAAATAATATTGAATGGAAGACTGGGTTTATTATTGTTGAGATCAAAATAACCAATTTAAACAAATTGTTCAATCTTTGTTTGGTTAAAATCTATGCTAAAATATAAACAAAAGTAATATGTCGACCCATCATTTATCAATTATGACTAATATTTGTTGTTTTATGTTTACTTCAACGGCGGCAGTCGTAGTTAGACCACTGAGGTGGTCAATGGTCTATGCCAATTACATCTTTATAATAATTGTTTTCGCATGTAACTTGTCGGTGCATTTCTTTTTCTACGTAATAAATCTATTCTTCTCCTAAAAGTTTGAGTTTGGAGGCACATGTTATTAAAGCATATCAAATTTTATAGGTACCCAAAAGTGGTTAGAAAATTTCGATTTAAAATGTGCATATTTCAATGTCCTACTCCTTCCATAATTGGCGATGAGCCAGCTCGGTGCACCGAGTAACGTATATGCCATGTAAAATGTATATATTTCTGTTTAATATATATATGATAATTCATTAATTGCCTTTAACATTCATCAGTAAATTGATTTTGACGAACGTTTGAAATACGTGATGTGTCAAGCAATATAGTGTTTTAAAGAAATTGTTAATAGTTTTTAACTAATGAGAAAACAGGTTGGATAACCTTTGAAAATACAACTAACGTGTAAAAAGTGTAAATAATCGTATTTCAAACCTTCAGTTTGTCCTATGTTTAATCATTAACTAAACTATGTCCTATGTTTAATCATTAACTAAACGATGTACTAGGTTGTGCAAACGATTAGGTACAAAGGTTCAGGTCAGTGGTGAAAGTCTAAGAGCATTTGTATGAAAATTCTTATTAGAATTTCAAATAAAAATGTTCACACTATTATGTTGGATGGTAAACAATTTGTTTAATAATAAGAGTAACCCCTAAAAAAATTTACACAAGCTAAGTGAAATACTATAGTGAATGTAATGCAGCGCATAACACGTTTCCCTCATAATTTGCAACATTTATTCTCGCAACAAACTGACAGGTTTTTGAAAACGGATGTTACAGGTTAAACAAACAATACCTGCAGCATAATCCATTCTGTATGATTTTTACTGTGAGTAATGAATACTTAAGAGTTTGTCACAGGTATTTTGACCGTCTAGGATGCCCAGACTCTATGTCAATCAAAATTTACAATAAAATTCCTTCGCAAATAAAATATTTAAATAACATAAGACAATTCAAAAATAAATTAAAGCAATACCTTATCGAGAAATTACCATACAAAATTGAAGAATTTTAAAATGAAAACAAGAATGAAAATATAACATAAATTTAGAATCAAAACTTTGTGGTTTCAAGATTGGATGAAGATTGTTTTGTAAGATTCAAGGATTCAATTAATCAACATTCTTTAATCTTCTTTTATCCAGATAAAGGATAATACGACAGTCCATCCCCCTCATGTATTCTCCTTTCATCACTTATTCATTCTGAAATTATCATCCTTTGATGTTATCCTTGTAACAAAAATTAAATGTTACACCATTAAATAACAACACCATGTAGCCATGTAAATATTTACAACCGACACTATATTTTCTAAATTAATCTATTATACAAGGTGATTGGGATTAGGTGTGACAACTTTTTTTGGAAAAAATATACGTAAATTTTTAGATAAATATGCATATCATACGAATAAAAAATGTTTCTGATTTTATAAAAACACGGCTTTCTAACTCAATAAACACTGTTTTAACAACGATAGTATTGTTGAATTTGGTATCCAACCTTATTTTCTGGAAGTAATTTTTATCTTAATATATAAAATCCAAATACCACTGACTTACTCACTCACTCATCACGAAATCTCAAAAACCACAAAACGGATTGCAATTAAATTTGGAACATACCTTCCTCTTGGGTCTTAGGTGCTTCCTAAGAAAGGGGTTTAAGAAATTCCCATAGGGCTCCACCCCACGGGTATCAAAGTTCCAATCCTGTGTTATTCTTATGGACATTCACTTTAAGTTAAGCTGATGAAAATACAAACAGCTGATCTTGATACGTAGTAGTTCCACGGGATAACCACAGAATGCAGCACACGCAACTATCATAGTTTTTATAAAATTATTCGCCCGCGGGGCGAAGCCTGATGCGGGAACAGCTAGTTTCCTATGAGATAAAACCACCCAATGAAGATTAAGTATACCTAACAGTCACAAAAACACGCTGCAAATGACTAGTTAATCCAGTTGGAATAAATAAACAGGTAAAACTAAGAATAGTTTTTATTCGTGTAATCATTGATATATTATTTTTATCACTGAGACAAATTGAGCTGTACCGTTTAAATTATAACTATAAACATTCATTTAAGTGATAACTTAAATTGGAACTATATTTATTTGGTTGGTCCATCGACTTAAATACATATTTAAACACATTGTATCTCTTAATCAATAAAAATAACAAATTTGAACATTTTAACAATGGTGGTTAAAGGTAACATTAGAATGTGGCAATGAATTTACTCTTCTATTATAATAATTCAAACTATTTTTCCAGGAAAATTATGAAGACTTCTTAGTACAATTGGCATACATATATATTATAAAACGATAATACTCATTTATGGTATTCTAACCTCAATTCAGTGGTTAATTTATGTGATACAAGAACTAAGCTGTGATTTTGTTTGTTAAAGTAAAATATTTTTTGTTATTGTTGTTTCATTTATTTATGAGACTATTTGTCAGAATAATGATATAAAATTGTACAGAATTCAAACAATAATATTATATTTTTACGATTTGTATCTGTTAAAAATATAATATTTTAAATTTAAAATGTGTAATTTATTTTATTCGATATATTTTGAGGTCATATCATTTTAAAAAGACCCTTCAGAGAAACCGTTTGACCATTTATCAATTTTATATAAGCATTGTCTAACTAATCAATTTCACATGTCACAATGGGCCAACCTCTGTTACCGAGGCTGGAACTGATCTACAAGTGATTTACCAGAAATCATGTTACATTCAAATGGGTTCTTATTTTATGTATGTGTATTCCCAATTATTTAACAATTTTTTAAATAAACCCTGGAATAGCTACGATAGTAGCTTTGTCTTCAAAGTATGTTTAATTTTTAAAACAATATATCCCATTGTTTGAGATGTACAGTTAATTTACGTTTCTTATTGTTTTGTAAGTGAATGAGCATAAAAGTGAACCCAACATTTTATTTTACATGCTATATAGATTCCATAACTGAATTATTTAATCTGAACAAATTCATTTCAGAACGAACTATTTATGAAGATAATCGTCATTAGTCTTAAATATCTCTAGTCAAAGAAGAGGTGATAATAAAATGACTTCATAATAAAATATAACTCCTTTAAATATAAGTTGATTAGAAACTTGGTGTTATAAATATCGAATCGCAATGTTTATTATTGTAACTAACTTTGAATTTATCAATTTAATTTTAAAACATATACTTTATCCTTATCCTTGTTGCATCAAGCAACGCTCTTATAACCACCAGCAGTTATGTTTCGGGATAAACAATTTTTATTTTCAGGCTTCACCACGTTTGAAACCACGTGTTTTGTGGTCTCACAAAATTCTTGATGAGCTAATTGATTTAATCGTCTGGTTGTTCAAACAATATGTATCCCTTACATAGTTCATGAACTCAGGTACAACAGTAGTAATTACATTTTTCACTTTTTTAACACTTAACATACTCTAAACTCCAACTTTTTCATGTTTCTTCAGATACTTTTGCTAGCAATCTCAACTGATACGATTTGTTTACACACCACTATTGCCATGACTAATATAACAACACCAAAATCATAAAAGGATTGAATTGGCTGTCAACGGAGTTTTTACCTTAGTGATCAGAGGTTCCCAGCTTTTTCCTCAGCAGTTTTAAATACAATTTATATATTAATACTATTAATTAATAAATCTTTCTAAGAAAATGTCGACCATAGAACCGCTTTCTTGCACGTTGATCTAGAGTCACATTGTAATCAAAAAGAGAGACTGAACTAAAGGCCGCTACACACTAGGACACCCTGTCGCTTATCAACCGGCGACCTGGTTGACGAGCGACAAGTTGATGATTGAACGTTTTATTGCTGGGGGCCACAGACTAGATACCTAGCACTTTCAATCAATCAGGAAATCGATCAAAATTTGGTGGGGATAAACAATGAGTTTGGTTCTGATTCAATATATTAGTTGCACTTACCTGTGTGTAGTGGCAACACCATGCCCACCTACGAAAAATAAATAGCTGCCGCAGTTATAATTCTGATTAATTGTGGCAAGCGGAGGAGAGAAGGATTTTTATCAAGAAGAAGCGTGTACATGTTCACTCAAAAAGCACATACACACGAGCAGTCAAACAGATATACTCAACTAAACGCATACGACAGAGAAAATCCACCAGCTCGCAAGAGACCACGTATAGCACTGTGTTGAAAGTTCACTTTTAGTAATACTGCACATGCTCAAGCCGTCTTTAGTGATCAAATTAGTCGCTGAACCCTACACACCCTAGTTTTTCGAAAAATCTCATCGCCTGGCGATAAATTTATTGTTCGGAAATCAACAGATTTTCGGTGCTACATTGGAAACCAAAATGTCGCCTGGCAACCTATAAATTGCCTTCAATCTGATTGAAAGGGCCCTACACACATGGCGATATTTGTGCAATTTGGACGCTCTTCAACCAGATCGCCGGTTGATAAGCGACCGGATGTCCTAGTGTGTAGCGGCCTTAAAGCAGTCTGAAGTGATAGAACGATCACCTTGAAGTCTTGAAGTCCCGTGAAAGCGTCTGCTCGGGATCATCTGTACAAGAGCCACTTGACGCCATGACACTGACGAGCACGTTGTTGGTTTACGAGCTGTAGAAAGCGCAGACCAGCGTACTATAAGCGGACCGACAGATTGTAGAAAGTGCAATATTCTGCACAGTATTGTCTTGTCCACCGGTGAAAGGTGCAGCAGCGCATCCGGTAACGGCTATCAGCACTCCCTGCAATCTTCTGCCTCTCAATTGACGGCTTCAGGACAGAACCTCGACTTTCTGGAGCAGCGGTTTTGTTCCGTAATGACCAAAACGTTCACTAAGTATGGTTTCGAGGGATCTGCTACGTCGTTCCCCTGCAGGCATCTGTATAACTCATGTGGTTTCACAGTTATTGGACTTTTCAACATGTTTTGTCCATTCCCCTTTCTCGCTCAATTAGGTCACATCGTTTGGGGTACAATTTATATTGGCTCTTGGGATTTATACTAAACATTCATGTCTATTCCAATTTTTTCAAGCAAAAATGTACCAGTAAACTGTTACACACAAATAAAGTTATTAAGCTATAACCTAAAGGTACTAAAAGGCAATTTGATGAAATACTTAACCAGCTTTCAAAATAATTAGGGGAAATTAGAGAATTAGAGTCATGAGCCCTTCAAGATATGTCACAGAAATCAGACCGAATATGACAGCCAATGGTACACTAATTGAAATTACACTGGAATCGACTCACTCAAACGCTTTAGGCGTTGCAATATACTTAACGCGTAGCTGCGTCTTTTAATACGGTTTGTTTTATCTCTAATTTATATACACATATTATATTACAACATTATTTTTTATAATCATACGAAAATGGTAAAAAAGTGCACAATGAAGCACTTTTTATCTCACTAAAACGGGTGTCTTATTAAATAACAATTATATTCTCCAGTCAAGTATGTTTTGCAGACCAACAAGACATTCAAAATGTTGTTATTGTATTTTACATACATTATTTTACTGAGTCGTATAATAAGCAACCATAGAGTAACAACAAACAACACTTATGTACTTTATTGGCAATTTTAAAATGGACAGAAAGAGAGTGGAACCTGGAGATGATCCCATTGTTATGGAGCTTGTGACGTTGACTGTGCTCAGGCAGCAGAACAGCAACAGCCACCCATCCGTCCCGCCAGCGCTCAGGCGCGACCATCTCCGCGCATCTGGAGCACTCGGTCAGGCCCGCGCTCGCGCCATACCAGGAACACGTGTCCTTATTCAGTCTCTTATTCTAAGAGACGTTCCATATGAACAGTGTCTCCATTACCTCACCTGATCGTCATAAGAAATCGTTCATCAAATCAAATTTGTGGTGGTTCTCTACTGAGTAACATATTTTCGATCTACTATTCCTACATTCTGGCATTCAGACTAAAGCCCCCCATACACGGTCGTACATGTTGGCCGAACCGCTCGATCCCAACACACTCGGCCAACATGTTCGACCGTGTATGGGAGCCGTGTCAACATGCTCGATGGATATGTTGGGTTCGATACTAGGCTCGACTGTGCGGGTCAACTCGAGCCGAGCGTCAAACATGTTGGATCGTGTATGGGCGACGTCGAGCGGCTCGACGGACACGACCTCAGCCAGACTGAAGTGATAGCCGTACCTGTTTGTGTTTCGTATATATATAAACAAACCCAAGAAGCTCTTCAAAAGTTTCCTGTTTCATTCGCAAATAGTTTTTAAAGTCTTCTGGATGCAAGTTCGGACAACAACATGGGACTAAACTTATTTCTGTCCAAAAGCCACTTCTTAGACCACACGCGTCGCTGTTTTCTTTCTTTTAGCGAATTTTTCCTATAGGGAAGAAACTATTACCGTAGGGGGCTAGTAAGACTTAAGCCCAAGACCATGATGACTTTTCATTTTGAGGTCCCCAGATGCGAAAAACACCATTCGTTCAAATTTGTATATATATATATATATACGTCATGATAACTCTCGTATAAAACGTCCGGTCTTAATGAAATTTGGCACAAATGTGTAAAGTACCATTTATTTGAACGAGTTCGAAAACCAGACGAATCGCACCACCCAAAGTGGGGTTTTCCCACGTAATTTTTATTTAAATCAAACTTTAATTTTCACCACTGAATTCAGCTTAGAAAAAAACAAACAATTTGGTATTTTGACCATAGCTCTACGTCAATTGGTTACTGAGATATTGAAAGTGCTAAATACAGATTGTTGTCTAATGTTATTCTTATGGGGAAAAAGAAAACACTATATATCGCTTATTTATAAACATAAACTGACGAAACTTGGTATATGGCTTCATATGGTTGTGGTTTATTGTTTTTTGCACAAAAAACCAATTGTTCGCCTATAGTTCCCATGGTATCAAACCTAGGTACTCGGTCCCCATTTTATTCTTATGGAGAGTAATTAAAATGTTATATATCCCTTATTTATGAATGCATATGAATGCAACTTGGTATGTGACTTCATTTTGATGAGTTCTATTGATATTTTCATAAAAACGCATTATTATTTTCTTGTTCCTTGTGGAAGCAAACCTCCGTACTCATCCCCAATGTTATTCTTATGGAGAATAATTAATATTTTAAATATCGCTTATTAGTGAATATATTTTTTATGACTCCTGTTAAGTGTTTTAATATGTTATGTTATATATTCATTGGAAATTCTCTGAGTATGTAGGTTTGCTGCGACGGGGGTATTATTATTCAATATTATCCTACTAATTTGCAGATGAATTTCAAGTTATAAAACATAACTGACTCGAGAACTGTTGACCTTTTCAATTTGGACTATGCCAAATTTACTGGACGATCTTGTGAGGTAATGGGACCTGACAGTTCGCCATCTCATGAGACTACATTTCAAGATGGTTTTCGGCAGCTTCAGGTGTACAAGACACTAATCTAAGGAAATACTTGTGCTCTGTTTGTACCTTTGGTTAATTCTTGGACCGAGACACAGGTTTTATCTGCTCCGGGGATGCCTTAAATAGTTTTGGAAGCGTCTAAATACGCGCGCCCTAATTGACATTAGGATGTCAGCCCACGATACATTACCTCCAGATGCAAACGCGATACAAATCAGAAGCGAATATTTTACTATTTTTATGAACTTTACAAATATGAGTCTTATTTTGGAGTCATTGCCCATAACCTTCCATGAGCACACCTACTCCGGGCAACATCAGATGCGACTTCTGTCTCGAGTCCCCCAACTCATCAATAAACGGCAATGTGTACTCACCGTAACCACGTCTGGCTCCGGGGGGTCCGGAGGTTTCCGCCCTTCCTGTGCCCGTAATCGTTTGTTCTGAAAATAAAATATAAATGTTTTAAGGGGCAACTTTATCAACATATAAAAAAGCATAGTATCGTCCTAAACGAATTCCAAACTATATTAAGTAAAGTATAATAATAAACAGTATTGATATATTGTACATGAAATGCAAATGCTGTATTAAATTATAAAAATAACAACAATTCATAAAGGTATGTATGGTACTAATAAATGTGGGATAGTTCCTTTAGTCAGTATCATTGGCTGACTACCTCCTCCGTAGGATGTATAATCAATGTTATTACTATTGTTCGTCTTTGCAACGGTAACCATATAGCAAACGTAAATTTATGTTAGTTGTCATGATGCTTACTCTGTATGGTGTAGGTATAGCGTGGTATAGGAGTTGTATACTGCAGTGTATGAGGTATGGCCTGTGGGTATGGTCGTGTGCGGCGGAAGAATGAATGAATGTGTGGACTCGGAAGTCGTGCACCTTGGAATTGTCACGATCTCCCGCTCTGACACTGCCGCAGCCGCCACTGTGGATGTAATGCCACAATGACAGGAGCTCCGCAGAGTAAACATGCTTCGGGCTCCACAAAGAAAACACGAGTCTCTCTTTAAGTTATCTCATTCAGTACTTTGAAACTTCCAAACAATTGTTATCCGACTTAAGTCGTGAAGTATATTCAGAAGTCAGCTATTTGCGAGTAGATTATATCAACGCTGAAGCCAGAAGTCCAGATGGTGGGAGTGGGTCAGAGTCAAGCAGTGACCCAGTTCACTTGTCGGGGGGCGCCGAAAGCGAAAGGGCCGTAACAAGTAGGCCGCCGCAGCCGCGCCGTCAGGGGTTACAACCACGACCACGACCGGCGGTCAAGGCGCCTCCGGGACACGACGACTATATCGTAAAGCAATTGTTACAACTGCTCCGAGTTCTACCTCACAACCGACCAAGGTCAACAGTTGCGCTGTAATTTAATTTGTAACAACCATACCATACCAGCTTTCGATCACGATAACATTGACGCACAATACAGTTACTGAAGTCCGATGTCTTACTCCATCTGGTTTAGTAAGAAACCGTAACGTTGAAAAAGAATAAGGTAATATCAGTGAATAATTTATGGAATTAACATATGATTACTCTGAAACCAAACTAGTTTATCAAGTTATATTACCGACGAAAGTCCCCTAAGTAAATAAGCTATTACTGTAGACGGCATGGTAAAACCTATACCATAGACCATAATAACTTTTCGTTTTGAGCTTCCCAGATACTAAAAACAACATTCTTTAAAATGTTTACAAATAAAAAATAATAATAATAAAAACATTTATAGTAACAGTACTTTAAGTTCGACAGGCAGATCGCCCCATTCGAAAGGGGTTTTTTGAGGGATATATCTTTTTTAGCGAATTTCCCCTATTGGGAAGAAGCTATTACCGTAGGTCTCATGGTAAGACTTAAGCCCGAGACCATGATAACTTTTCGTTTTGAGGTCCCCAGATGCCAAAAACACCATTCGTTCAAATTGTTATATATGTGTATATATATATACATATATATATATACAGTATACATGTGTGTGTGTGTGTGTGTGTGTGTGTGTGTGTGTGTGTGTGTGTGTGTGTCCGTAAGCACGATAACTCTCGTAAAAAAGGTCAGATCTTAATTAAATTTGGAACAAATTTGTAAAGTACCATTCATTTGAACGAGTTCGAAAACCAGACTAATCGCAATATCCAAAGAGGTTTTTTGGGGGGGTTTCGTACCCCAAAAATGGGTTTTTTGGGCTTTTGACATGTAATTTTTGTTTAAATCAAATTTTAACTTTCACCATTGAATTCGGCTTAAAAAACAAACAATATGGTATTTTTATCATTGCCCTACGTTAATTGGTTACTGAGATATTGAAAGTGTAAACACAGTACGTTGTCTAATGTTATTCTTATGGAGAAAAGGACAAATTGTATATCTCGCTTATTTACGAACATAAACTGACTAAACTTGGTATATGGCTTCATCTGGTTGTGGTTTATTGTTGTTTGCACAAAAAATCATGTTTTCGCCTATGGTTCCCGTAGCAGCAATCCTAGGTACTCGGTCCCCATTTTATTCTTATGGAGAATAATTAAAATGTCATATATCGCTTATTTATGGATGTATATGGATGAAACTTGGTATGTGTCTTCACTTAGATGAGTTCCATTGATATTTTCATAAAAATCCGTTATTTTGTGTTCCTTGTTGCAGCAAACCTGCGTCCTCATCCCAATGTTTTTCTTATGGAGAATAATTAATATTTTAAATTTCGCTTATTTGTGAATATATTTCTTATGTATCCTGGTAAGTGGTTTAATGTGTTATTAAGACATATTAATTTATTTGGAAATTCGCTGATTATGCAGGTTTCCTGCGACGGGTTTTTTTTATTATTATTTTCGATTGTATAGATATTTTTGTTGGTGTAAAGTTAATTACAATCTGGCATTGTTACTCCTTTTAATATTTTTATTTTTTTTTATGAAAAACATCACAGGGAACAGCTTTACGTGTTGAGCTAGACTGAAGTATTATTTTGTTTTTATTAGTCTTAGTTTTACTGGCTACACAACTGGTTAAAGTGGTCAGTTTATTTTAATCTTTTCCATTGTAATTGTTTTATATTGTTTTTTATGGAAATAAATCATTTATTCATTTATTCAGGTAGTACCCCAAAAATCGGTTTAAAGAAATTATTTATATATAATCTTTTATCAATGTTTAGTTTTTTTGCACTATTGGATTCTGAAAAAATAAACAACTTAGTACAGTACCTTTAATTATTACTCTACGACATACTGAGATTTGGAAAGTTCTTTTGATATGCAATACTTTGTCCAGTCTCATTATTAAGAAGAATAGGTCAAATAGTTTGATATTAACTTAAATTCCCAATTTTTAATATCCGTTGTACAAGCCTGCATACTCTGACCTAATCCTTTTATAGAGGATATGAATACTATTTTATATCTGCCAGATTTTTAATATAGTTTGATGAAACTTGTTAAGTGTATTCTTTTGGGAGTAGGGTGAGTTGCAAATTCACTGAGTTCGCAGGTTTGCTGCGACGGAGGTACTGTTGCTCTTATTTAAACAGCTCGAGCACAGTTTACCATCGAATTCTTTATTTTCAAGGTTACACCGTCGTTAAGAAGATTATGTACGAATCAAAACACTAGGGGAGCCGGTTTTGTGATTACGAACTGCAGGAAATCATCCAGGTGTCATTTACTACACCCGACACCCCGTGTATCGTATCAGCTCGTCTAATCTTAATCCGACCGCTTCCTTTGACCAGTTTGCAATCAGGCTTTATTAAATCAGCGTCGAAGTTAACGACGGTCGCCCAGTGACAGGTTAGGGAAAAGGTAGGTGTAAGAAGCGGAAACATGTCAGAAGAACCGGCAGTGGGTCAGGTGGCCCGGGAACCGGTCGTCCCGTTAAACTCCGGCCCACTGGCATACAGCATACGCCACCGGGACAGGGACAGGGGTGGTGAAAGTGTTGGGGGTAAACCGGCTCAACCTCTGAAACAACGGACCATTACCGCGGCCTTAGTCGGAGAAAGTGGTAGTCATTCACTACCACCGCGGCTTCCAAATGACAGGGGTAATGCGATAATTCGGGCCCACTGGCATACAGCATACGCCACCGGGACAGGGACAGGGGTGGTGAAAGTGTTGGGGGTAAACCTGCTCAACCTCTGAAACAACGGACCATTACCGCGGCCTTAGTCGGAGAAAGTGGTAGTCATTCACTACCACCGCGGCTTCCAAATGACAGGGGTAATGCGATAATTCGGGATCGTCAGCTTGATGAAGTCATAACACTAATGGTGGGAGATGATATTGCAAATACGGCCAACGATTAGGGGGAGTACCGAGGACTGTCACCGAGGATACAAACTTTAAATATTCTAGACAAGGTAATTTAATTATTTTTGATGTCAGTGTATGGATTATGTTGCTTGAAGCGTAATTATCCATATGCAATGAATGACAAAAATATATAACTAAATCTTTATTTGCTGATATTAAAACATAAACAAACTTGTTAAATACAAAACGTGAGATAAACTATTAGCAGTATTTTTTCGTACAAACATTATATTTAACCATTCCACTAATAAAAGGGTACTGAAATTTCCGGTCGGTATGTAAATTATACAAATATTGCAAATAGGCTTATTTACGTTAGAAAAGTAATACGAAATTTACGGTAGCTAACTATTCAAATATGTCACTATAAAATAGTTTTGTGATTAAACATAGTTTTCTCAAAAATGACGGGCATAGTTTTCTCATAAACTATAGAAGTACTTATTTTTCTTCTAAATCCTTCTGTTGGTGTACTGTTATAGAAGTACTGTTCACTAGTTATGAAAAAATGTATTGACTTACCAATTTATACTTAAAAAGTTAATTTTGAATTGAATGTAAGTTTGAATTGAAAATGGTAATCCGTCGTGCAAAATTTAAAGGTGTTATTGTAATAAAGCCCCACATAATGATATTAAAATTTCATTAGAACGTGTCTATATTCAAAAAGTATATTTTTACGAAAGACATTTTACGCCTGCATGCAATAGCCCAAAGGGGGTTAGGCCTAATTTAAACTTTGTTGTTAGTTTAGTTTTGAATGTTGAATCAAAACCATTTTGGTGTCACTTCAAGCCAAATTTTGTTTCTTAAAAACTGCAGTTATATGTTATTAAGTGTTCAAATGTTTGTTCTTCGGGTTCAAATTTGTAATACAAATTAACCTAACTTTTTCACTGCTTTTATAACTAAAAGATAAAAAATAGAGTATACATATTTACCAACACTGAATTGTATTTCATCTGCTAACATAAAAACTATCTAAACACAGACCAACAAAAATACATAATATATATATCTATATTATTAAAACACTACCTGCGATCTTTGTAAACAATAAGGATTTTTGTTTTACGATTTACACTCACAGATAATACACCAGAACGCGTGTCAGTAGGTGTGGAGATGACTGGCATTAGATTTCCGATTTATGCCTCATGGCTCTGCCCCATGGAACTTCTAAGTCCCTATGCTATTCATATAGATGAGAGTTTTATTTGGTTTATGTTACATGCGTTTTTTTTTAGTTAAATTAATTTAAATAAACAGCTGTTATAAGGATTACATATAACTACAGACTGTCATTGTTTTGTTTACTATTTAACTATTTACTATTTTCGCTTCTCAAAAGGGGATGCGCAAGCTGCGCACAGGAAATTCTAGCTAGCTATAAACTGTATGGAAAATAGTTAACATTTTATTCAATGATAATAGGATAGGTCAATAGTCCTTAGTTTTCCTATCCATTTCATTACATTTCTTACCAGAATTTCATCCAGTTTCACCCAATTTCATCCGATATAGCACATAAAATCGAAATCGAGCTAAATTTTTAGCTTAAAAAACTTAATCAGAATTTTAAACTGGAAATATGTAACTGAAATATAGTTCACTGGATTATATAAATGTTTTAACCTTTACACACCTTATGTGGTTAGTTTTTCCTTCGTATTTTACCTCTATTTTTAACTGTATTTGTGTCTTAGTCATGTTTTTAGCGAATTTCCCCTATAGGGAAGAAGCTATTACCGTAAGTGGCATGGTAAGACTTAAGCCCGAGACCATGATAACTTTTTGTTTTGAGGTCCCCAGATTCCAAAAACACTATTCGTTCAAATTTATATATATATATATATATATATATATATATATGTGTCCGTTACTGCGATAACTTTTGAAAGAAGCGTCCGATTTTGATGAAATTTGGCACAAATGTGGAGAGTAACATTTATGACTTTAAGTTCGAAAACCAGATCGATCGGTCTATGGGAAGGGGGTTTTATGGGGGTTTAAAATTGTCCAAAAATCAGTTTTTTTAACTTTTTACCCTAAAATTTTAAAAACGCTAGATTTTTGTTATAGCCATTTTATAGAGCTTAAAAAAACAAACGATTTAGTATTTTGAACCATTAAGCTAGGTTCAGTGATTCTGGATAAAAGTCAAAAAATGTGTCTATAAATGTTAATCTTATGGGAATACGGTTTTTAGGTTTTCCTCTGATAATTTCACTAAAAACTCCACATTTCTTTCTACCAATCAGTTTAGCTCTACAAAAAAATCATTTTGGCGTTTTAATTGTTGTTTTACGTCCAACCGTTGCAGTGATATTCAAAGTGATAAACACAGTACGTTGTCCAATGTTATCCTTATGGAGAATAAATAAAATGTTATATTTTGATTATTTATGTATGCATATTGATGAAACTTGGTATGTGGCTTCAAATAGTTGTGGTATATTGATATTACCACAAAAAAAGTTTTTTTGTTTATTTTTCCCGGTAGCAGCAAACCTGCATACTCTGCCCATGTTATTAATATGGATAATAAGTAAAGTTTTACATCTCCCTTAGTTATGAACCTAAATTAATAAAACTTGGTATGTAGCTTCACCTGGTTGAGTTAAATTGATAATTACAAAAAACACATTTATTATCTTCCTTGTTGCAGCAAACCTGCGTACTCAGCCCTTATGGAGAATACATAAAATGCTATGTATCACTTATTTATTGATGTATTTTTTGTGAAACTTGGTAAGTGGCTTTAGCTATAGTGATACCCATATATATGCACTGGAAATTCGCTGAGTACGCAGGTTTGCTGCGACGGGGGTATTTATATACTCTTACGCAAATCGCTGTGCTACTTTAGGGAGTTTAATGGTAGCATCGATGTTTAAAAAAGCTTTTGATTCAGTTTTACACAAAACTTTAAAGACTACCTAAAAAACTACAATACCAGCAATGAACCACTAGAATGCCGCCCTGCTCCATATTTTCTGAGACCCAGGATTTATCAATGGAAAATTATCTACTTCTGGCTCCATTAACAGTGATAAAACCCAATTTCACCGCAAGAGTAAAAGTAACATAAACTGAAATATAAATAATAAATGTAGAATATATAAATCTGAATTAAACTTGGCTGACACTTTTATACAGTATAAACTCTATTCCCACCAGCATGGAATTTGTGTTCCCTACTGCTTGTAAATTTAAATTCAAAAACCTAAATTTAGTTATGAATAGTTGTCTGCTTTGTTTAAAAAAACAACTTTAACTTTACTCAGCTGTAGGATTGAATTTTGATGCAACGTAGGGAACACATGGCTCGGTAAACAAAATGATCACAAATAAAATACGGCCAAAAAAACGGCGTTTTTGCAAATTACAAACCTATAACTAAACAAATGTAGGATATCGTATTTTTCATCATCCTGGGCCCAAAGGAAATCTTTTGACACCAACCTGGCCTCTCTTCGTTCAGTAGTTTGCTCTGGATAGGTGGTTACACGTCGCCACTACACGCTATTATTAAACAGGAATTTCTTATATTTATATTACTATAATAGTCCAAAATCGTGATGATAATAATAATAAATCACGTGCATATTCGTATGTATTGCTGTTAATTTTATTTTATAAACCCTTAAAAACGTGTCTTACTGCAGTTTTGCGTTTCTCGACCGTGGATCCTCATCGATTTCTCAGGACACCGCGCAAAAACTGATAACTAATCCTGCTCTCTCTGTAACTTTCCTTCCGACCTGTGTATTCTTAGGAGCTCCTCTCAGCGGAAGGATATCCTGAATTTACTTTTTCATTGACTACGTGCATCCTTTTACAATATAAATGTTGGGTTACATAAAAGTGTTGTGTGATATAGGTGTTGGGATGATTCGAGGAAGATCTAATTCTTACAAATAAACTTACAACTTCTGTCTAATTCGAGGGAATGAAGCTTGAAGAAGAAATTTCTTTAAACACCAAGAATCTCAAGGTAATTTGTGTTTTGCTACATTTAGAAAATAACTCTCAATGTAGCTTTATTTAATTTTTATTTTACTAACGGAATATTTTGAAGTATCACTTTACAATCTCCGAATATGTGGAATATTTTCGTAATTGTATTTTACTAAAAATAAACGAGTTAGTAAAGGAGTGTAAACTAGCTCTCCAGGATTTACATAAATTTGAATATACAATATACTTTAATAGTGAAAAATAAGTTTAAATTATACTTTTTCTTTATTGAATTTAAATGGAACAGAAAACTATCACCACATAAGTAAATCAAAAGCTACATCACGTTTTATGTTCAAACATGGGTAAGTAGCTTAACTCTCTTTACTACTACTATTTTTGGTTCGTGGAGTTAAGTATGCAAACTACCATAATACCTTAATAAAAGTAAATTTACCGTTAGCAGTACAAATATAGAATCGGCCATATGGCACAGCGATGGTATCAGGACTGCCCGGCGGGTGGGCAGGTGGTGGGGACATCACTGATCAGCTCATTGTCTATATCTTGATCTAGCCCAACTTTCGTCTTGTCCCCTGTTGCGTGAGGAGGTCAGGTGTCACAATTACGTCCTCTCGGAACTCCGTCACGCACACGCACGCACACAGGCCCTCCCAATACACGCCACACGCCACGCCACCGCGCCGTCACACATCAATAATCGGCCTCTTCCTTACGTCCTCCTATTTCATGTCTACTCAACACCTGCCGAGGACATCAGTTCTTCACTTTACTTTCTCGTTAGAGAACTTTCTTTTTCCTAAGAACACGAAATAATAAACGTTATTACACTCCAGTTACAGGATTGTTTACTTTCTTTGATTTCTCCAGAGCCCGTATTGTCAGCGACGCACCGCGCCGCGACGTCGGCAATTAACTTTTCCTAATTGTTTTGACACCGGTAGTTCACCACCCGTTTCTCTGCTGTTATGATAAAGACAAAGCTCTCTCACTATAATTTGCTCGTTTCGCCATTGTTGAATGGTCTCCTCACTATATGCTCGTTTACGTGTTAGCGAATTTCGTATAGGAAATTGAACTCTAAGCATCGCCCGAACAGAAAGACCTAAGCTCGGAATCGACACAAAGGTAATGTATGTTATACCATGTTGCCTCCCGATACCAACACTTTTTTACATGACTCAACTCCTTCAAATACGTCTTAGACGATGTATCAATTTCATAACACCCTACAAGTTAAACAGTGCATTGAAAAGTTGATTGAAATATAGTTTTTGTCTAACATATTTTGATTGTGTAGTCTTTTACTTGAGTTTATAGTTATTCTACGGTACATATTTTAAATTGCTATTTTACTATACTTTAATACACGAATTCCAATTTTTATTTTTCAAAGACAGTCTGAAATTGTATGGAAATGTTTAATGTTTACTAGCACATTCTTGCAATATAGAAAATGACTCTAACTGTGCCTCAAGTTTATGACTTAGGTCCATAGTAATCCAATTGTTATGCTATTATTGTTTAAATCTGTTCATGAGTAAAATAGCATGGTAAATGTTATCGTTGTAAGTAATGTGAACTGTAAAGTAGTTTTATTTATTATGTCACGAATTCAAGACTCATTCCGAAAGCTGTAAGCGATTTTAAATTTAATATTATTGATAATACGTATGTAAAAGCTTAGCCAGAACTTAGAAAATCCATCTTATCGTTTTATAGTGTGTTATTCACTTTGTCTTAGTGGGTAGTCATGCAGTAAAGTTAACTGTTGCATTGTAAAGGAAGCGGTTACTGCTGTGGTCACCTAGTTCCGTTACTATCTTTGGGGATAGTGCCGTTGTGTATAGCTGTTTATACCTGAATCTCTACTGCTTGAGTTCTAACCAACTAGCTACATTACGGAAGGACTGGGTTCAAAAGCCTACACCATTCTACGTTGTCTAACAGACATGTCATCACAGTACTCACTCTCCGGCACAGGGTTGCATGATGCTGTAGTTCCACCACCATAACGCTTGTCTCATTAAATAATGAATTAGATAGATGCAGTTATTCTGCTATTCATCAAATTATGTATTTACGCGTGTATTCTGAATCCCGCTTTTTTACGTTAAAATTCAATACTTACAATAAAGTACTTTTTAAAATGGTTTTGCGAGTAAGAATGGATGCACATGATATGCGGATGAAGCAATTTATGCTTCAAGTATCAACTAGAAACACTGTATTGACGATTTTTCTATTTTGTTCTTCATTTCATTGTCTCGCCAGTAATTTTAATTTCATCCCAGTGATTAACTATCATGCTATGCTGCTACACACCCGTAAGACAACCAAGAACAAGAGAGGCAATATTTAACATAGCCTCTAGCGATCGAGTAACTAGCGCAAACAACAAACAAGTTTCACCCATTTAATAACGTCTCTGTACTAAACAGGCGCAATGAGGCCATAAAACACGTTAATTGCCGTGGGCGATGGAGCGTGCGGACGGACGGAAGCTACAACCCGGAACTTGTAAGTGGCACAGTGATTTACATGCGGCTGTGCCCCCCTGCAGATCTGTGCCCAGTGCATTTCTTCTGCTGCATCGAATTTTGTTCCCATTTTTAAATAATATGCAAATCAACAATATCTATCTCATTGTCTGATTTTATGAAGCTAAAAAGCATACAGCACAGCACCTGAGTTTGTATGAAACAAGACAATCCTACGGCAGGAAACTACATAACTCCGCTAACACAAGAAGTTGGTCACAAGAGAGGGAACTGAATAAATCAGCGCTGAAAGAATGGCTTCTTGATCGACCTTTTTACTCCCTTGACGGGCTTCTCCAGATAGCCTGTCGTTTACACAATAACTTGTGATTGTGTAACTTGTACTGACACTACTGTATCTGTAGTTTTAATTATTAAATAACGATGATTCTAATTCCGATTCTGAAAAGCTGAAGCAGATATGGTTGTGTTTACGATCAGTGTTCCAGAAGAGTGTTAGACAAGACTATTTGCATAGTTTAAATAAAATTTTGAATTACAATGATGTAGATGATGTAGAATTACGTGGATGAGAATATTCAAAGGTTTTCCGATCAAACGTACGAAGACCGAACGTATAAACCCCATGATATCCTATCAATTTCATGACATTAAAATTCGAATACAATGATAATATCATTGTAATTCATTACAGCATCCTACAAGTAGCTTTTGTGTATCACGACTTAAACATCCTGGATATTCCAATACCATTCAATCGTTTGAAGGGTTGGTTCAAACTTATTTTTTCTATTCCCACATTTGAACATTAGACAACTTTATCTGACCAAGTTACAACTCAAGTCCTCGAGGCGGATTGGGAAGTCAGGTGAACAAGGAGAGGACAATGAACCTCTACTCACCCGTGCCCTCGGCATCCATCTCTCTCACTTTCACCTCTCTCCTCACCCTCACCCACCCTCCGCGGGGGCGAGAGCACTTTCACCCTAATCTCGTCTACCGACTAATGATCCTCACGAAATAAACCTGGACTCTTACTTTCTGATATCGGTGGTGGCGGTGGTGGCGGGTGATCGTGCGATGGCAGATAAGCCCGACAATGGACCTGTCAGAGTTATTTACACAGGCCATGGCGGCGGCAGCGAGGTTTGGCGTTTGGCGCAATCATCGCTCTCTCGAGTACAGCTGGGCTGCTGACGGATTTGTTACCGATCTTTTGTCGCTCGAACTTGCTTACGAGCTAGGAGGAATGGTAGCTCGGCGATTTATAAATTTGATTTGAGCAAATCTTCAATAGATTGCTATTATGTTAGAAATATTGGCTTTTCTTTGAATGTAGGTTTATCTGACAGAGGGACTACGTGAGTAGTAGGCTTGTTCAACAATATCAGACTATAAGTAATTGATAACGATGAAACAACATAACAAACACAAATATTAATTTGAGTGGTATCGAAAGAAATTATAATCCCAAAACTCACCATTTTTCCATGGAAATCCTATTGAGGATTCCAACTCTTTTATTTATCAATACAGCAAAGATGGCTCACATCACATTTTGGTAATTTATAGTATTTCGGGAAAATGTACTTGAGAGTAAACAAACAAATATGGAAGGTTTTAATAGTATATAGCCAAAACTACTAAGTAAAATGGCGGTACATAAGATAACAAGAAATACCAGAGACATCCCTAGTTAATATAAAGGAATTAAAAAACGTAAAACCCAACGACGTTGTTTAGCTGCACCTTTATAGACGAGGTTTATCTCATTCAATTAATTAATCTTAGAAATTCAACAAAGCCATACAATACTACGATAAGAATAACTACAATAAAATGTCAAATTAATATATTTTGTTTATGGGTAGGCTCCAGTCACTAAACATTTTCTGTTTCTATCAGTTTTCCCCATAAGGTCGATGTTATTTGTCAAAGCCGTCCCTCCTCGACGGATTATCCGATATCGTTGATTGATGACTCAATAAAGTAGCCTTTTCAGTGGGCAAAATATTGACATCACAAATAATAATCGTTCAAAAATTCGAGAATTTTAAATATTCACAAATTTAAATAAATTAACTATGTTTGTGATAGCGAAATTCTGCTCACTGGCTTTGGAAATTAATATTTGTCTTAGCAGGTAGTTAGCAAGTCTGTTAGCAAGGTAGTCAGCGGGACTGGAGCCCGCTCTTAATAGCAACAACAATAGCATATAGTTTATTTTCTAGAGGCAGTTACTTTATAGAAGCGTCACGTGGTTTCCAAGGTCCTGCCGTTGTTTCCTTCCAAGGCTAGCTATTGTGTACCCGATTATTTGTATGTGACGACATCATTTATCACCTTATGACAAACTGTTCAATACATCGTTTTGTTTTCATCGTTGCCTCTATCGTCCGGAAATGTCATGGGTCGTTATGGCCTTGCCATCTAGCACTCGCTCTAATGATAGCAATAGCTCAATGTTGCTTTATCTCTATGCACCCTGGAATCTCACAGAAAAACCAATACATATAAAATCACCAAAATATGTGGGTAAAATACAGCTCACTAATTAAAACTTGTTGCCTATTCACTAACAGAGCAAAATGTTATTATATAAAGTTAATAGTTGTTAGTTACAAACATAAGATTGACAATTGCTTGTTGGGATCATTAAGAACAACTTACAAGGTTATTACGATAAACCGTTGTTGTAATCGGCACTTTCTTGCATTACTTCGTGCAGAAACCTACAGCTATAAAGTTGAAGTAACCGTAACACAGGATTATCCAGATGGAGTGAGTGACATTAGCCTCTGCCGGGGGCCGAGAGAGCAGCGCCCCAGCTCCCTACAAGGCCCGAGAGAGGGCGGCGATCACTCCCCGTATCACGACAAAGGCGCCGCGGGTGAGGCTAATGCGAGGAAGTGACCGACTTTCCACCAATCACCGTTGGTGACGCGGACGTTACGCCGACAGGTGAAATAACTCAGTTACGATAATGAGTAATAAACCCGGTTAGGCAGTGACCGTGCTTCTCGGCTCGACATAGTTGCGAATTGCGGCACCACATTATGGCATTGGGTGGATCTCCAATGAGGAGTATGGCAACAAATTATTCTCCTTAAGGATTGCTTGAAAAGGGCCATTTTGGTATATTTTAAAGGATCCGTGCATTAATTTTGAGAAATGTTAATATGTTAGCAATTACTGTATACAACTTTAATTTCGAAGCTAAAAGAAATAGGTAAACAAAAGTTGTACCCAGTAAATAGTAATGCTATCTGGGATTATAAATTTTAAAACGAATTCGCTGCAATGACCGTTATTTTAACAATGTTATTCGCTTTGGCCTTCATTAAAAGCTAACTCGCCCAGCCCGGAGGTATAGGTCTACATGTTCTGAACATGTATAGAGTATATGCTATTTAATTTTATTTACAAATGGAGTGAGAGTTCGCTTTCAACAATTGACTTTCTGAATAAAAATAAAAATTATTGTCTGCGCTAGTTTAACTTTTTGTGCATAAATACGTAGATACAAAAATTGCTTGTTTATAAATTTATTTATTTATATATATATATATATATATATATATATATATATTTATTTATACAGGGTGTTTCAAAAAGAATCATCCGATTTTAAAGGTTTATAATTTCAAAACTAATGATCATATGGACACGAGGTTAATTTCATATTAAAGGACAACTAATAAAGTTTTTTGTTACATACCATTTACAGGTGCTCAATATGGCCCCCTTTAGATGCACAGCATATGTCTACGATATTCAAATTCGTCCCACACCTTAGCTAGCATATCTTGAGTGATGGATTCGATGGCTGCTCTAATGCGGTTCTTCAGTTCAACCAATGTTGTTGGAAGGGGAGGGATATAAACATTGTCTTTTACAAACCCCCACAAAAAGAAATCACAAACAGTAAGGTCCGGTGACCTTGGAGGCCAGTGACTTAACGCGGAATCATTAGGTCCAGTACGGCCGATCCATCTTTGAGGAAGCCTACCATTTAAAAACTCTCTCACATGAAGATTCCAGTGTGGTGGGGCACCGTCCTGTTGGTATATGAAGTCATCAGAATCTGTTTCCAATTGAGGGAAGAGATAGTTTTCTAACATATCGAGATATGTTATTCCCGTAACAGTGTTCTCAGCAAAGAAAAAGGGACCATACACTTTATTCCGTGAGATTGCACAAACAATTTTTGCGGGCTACGGGTGAAACTCTGGCGGATGCGCTCCACGTCTTCATTGGACACACGGGGACGACCTGATGATTTGCCTTTACAGAGACAGCCTGTATCACTAAATTGCTTATACCATCTTCTTATGCTCTGGGCTGTAGGAGGATCAACACCATATGTGGTACGAAATTCACGTTGCACGGAAATCACAGACTCGCATCTAGCAAACCGTATAACACAAAACGCTTTCTGTTGTGCAGACGCCATTTTGACAACTACTGAGCTGGGCGTTGACAGAAGCGCGCTACTGCTACCTGGCGGAAACGACGTTAAACTCCAGAGCTTCCTCTTTCTAACAGTACATTGTTCGAGCACATCGGATTCACAGATGAATAGCTATGATTTTTCTAAATCGGATGATTCTTTTTGAAACACCCTGTATATTTATTCACCAACGGCATACACCATTTTACAATATTCTTAATACAGAGATGGCCAACAAAATTAAACAAGATAAATGCATAATCATTAAATGTTGAAAAATAAACAAGCAATAACAACAATTAATATGTGAGCAACAACAAGAAATAAATATATAAACAAATATTAACAATATTGAACATTGAATACATAATCACAAAGTGTTGAAAAGAAACAAGCAATAACAACAATTAATATGTGAGCTAACAACAAGAAATAAATATATAAACAAATATTAACAATATAATAATCAAGCAAGCAACAACAATGAAAGAATGAATTACTGAAAGACATGGTTTCATGGAAGAAACTTCATCATCTGGTGAACAGGCCACCATCAACTCGCTGAACCGCTCCCAAGGTGGCAGTGAACAGGTCGACTAAAGTGCCAATCTCGTTCCCGGAGCGCATAAGTCGAGGAATGGAACTGGATCTTAAGTAGTTGGTCCTAGCATGGTCGAGCTCGAAGAGGCGCTGATGTCTGTTGGTTCTGGTAGGAACGTGGAAGTTAATTATTTCCAGTAGGAAGGGGCAGTTGATTTGGTGATTGAGAATTTTGTATAGGAAGGCCAGTCTCATCAGCCACCCGTCTCCTGCATTTGAGACTCTGAAGAACATGTGCAGCAGATAGCTCGCCGACTGGGACCTCACGAAAGTTAAGTCCAGCACGACATCCCAGGAACCTGACAAATAGTCTCTGCACCAACTGGAGATGGTGAATATGGCTGAGCTGGTATGGCGACCAAACTCGATGCGTACTCGAGTAGCTGGAGGACGAGAGACCGAAAGAAAGAAAGAAAGAAAAATGTCTTTATTGGTGCAAGCGTTATCTCAGTACAAACTGGTTTTCAGGTACAACTTTTTACAAATCTTCCATCCAAAGTCTTATGTTTATTTGGAAAAATAACAAAATAATTCATATGAAACTGATAAAAACACAACAAAAATGCCAGTCATTGTTTTAAAAATGCTTTTAATTTCCTTTTAAAGGTTGGCAAACCAATTTTGCGTACTTCAACAGGGATAGAATTAAATATTGTAGGTGCAAAGTACGTAAAGCCTCTCCTTCCAAACACATGGCTGACTCTAGGCACATGCAAAGAGTGCTAGGCTCTGAGACATCCCGCCGGGTCGGCAACCTTTCACGAAGATATAAAGGCCTTCCCAGGGTTAGGGCTTTATGTATGACGGAGCAAGTCTGTATCCTGGAAGAAACAGTCATTGACATCAAATTAGCTTTTTCTCTGTATGAGGTGAAGTGCTGTCTTTTTTGAGCCCATAACTAAATCTTACTCCGGTGTTTTGAAGTTTTTGAATTCTGTCATGGTCACCCTGCGATATACTATTACCATACACCGGTAAACAATAGTTAAAGGCCGACAGAACCAAAGATCTTTTTATTTCAATTCTTGAACTTTCTGAAAATAGGTAACTAAATCTATACATACAACCCCCTCAGCCTACCAATGGATTGTTAAGATACATGGGTCACATGGTCTGCAAGTGTTTCGCCCTCATCGAGAATGACTCCAAGAGTTTTTACTTTTTCACAGATCTGAATGAAGTGCCTGGCCACACACTATCACACTGCCACAATCTCCTTTTTTGAATTGAACTTAAAATCTCAGGAGACGCAATATGGAGGACAGAACATTTATTTATCTTCAATTTCAGTCCATGACTCTCAGACCACTTAGCCAGTGAGTCAAGATCTTTGTTTAACAAATTAATTGAATTCTTAACAGAATTCTTATCGTAAGAGTACAGCAGTTGGCAATCATCGGCATAGAGATGGATGGAACTGTACTTGACTGCATTCATTATTTCAGATGTGTACAGGTTAAATAAAGTTGGTCCGAGGCGGCTTCCTTGTGGAACCCCTCTTACTTTATGAAGGGAATTCGACATTTCACTTCCAATTTTAGTTATTTGTGATCGGTCATTCAAGTAAGATATCATCCAGTCTAGAGACGTATCATCAAAACCAATGTATTTAAGTTTCATTATGAGCATTTTGTGACATATTGAGTTAAAAGTCTGAGAATAATCAAGAAGGCCAAGTGTGCTACATTTATATTCATCCTTAGCCTTAAATAAGCCACTAAACACATTTAGCAGTGCAGTGCAAGTGCCGTAGTTTTTACGAAACCCTGATTGGCACTTGGGCAGTATGTCTTCACTTTCAATAAACACTTCTATCTGCTGAACCGCAACCTTTTCTAAGACCTTGGAAAGTGCTGGAAGGACTGATATGGACCTCAAATTCTGAACTGAAGATTGTGTTTTCGTTTTTGGCAGTGGGTGGACAATACTAGTTTTCCAAGCATCCGGGAAAATACCAGTAGACAGTGACTGATTGATTAGGTGTGATATAGCTTCAATACAATATGAGCTAACTGACTTAATCATCTCAATGGATATCTGATCTGTGCCAACTGCTTTAGAGCTTATTTAATTTATAGCTGCTTTAACCTCAAAAGTAGTGACTTTTCTAAAAGAAAATATTTCTGACCTAGGACGTCTGTTCTTACAATAAAAACTAACCAGATTATCGTCAATATCATAGTGTAAACCCATACCTACAAATTATTTGTTTATTTCATTTATGTCTAAATTAATCTGGCTGCCTTGCTTATTCTTATCGCTTACTATGTCACATTGGCGCAAGCATGACCAGAACTCTTTAGGATCCTTAGCATTAGCTATTTTACTGGCATAACACGTTTTTTTAGCTTTACGAATCAAAACATTTAGCTTATTTCTGACATCTTTGTATGCATCCCAGTCTCTTTGCCTTTTGTGTTTCCAAAAACCACGTCTCAATTTATTTTTATTTTTGACTAAACAACTAATCTCAAAGGTAATCCAGGGAGCTTTCTTTCTCGTAACACGTTTTACTACAAAAGACGCATATTCATCATACACATTTTTAATATTTGACGTTATAAATTGCTCTATAGTTTGCACATTATTCATTTCTTTAATTTTGTCCCAGTTTACTGACGCAATTTTCTTGACCACTTTATCAATTTTAAAGTGTGAATAGTCTCTGTAAGATATAATTTTATTTATCTTACTGTTTATTTCACATTCTATTTGTCCATAGGAAGACCCTATACAGCATCGTAGAGGCGTGACGCTCAAGCCATGTCTTGCGGAGTGGAAAACCAATCCAAGCATACGCGAGGCCCTGGTGCAGATGTGGTTGATGTGGTAGACAAACTCAAATGAAGAGTCGATAAATATGTCAAAGTCCTTGATGGTATTGCATCTGTCCACCCGGTTACCATCCAGCAAGTAGTCAGCCACCAGTGTATTTAGTTTCCTGCTGAACATCATCAATTTGGTTTTGGCGGGATTCACAGCCATATCATTGGACAGACACCAGCCAAGTACGTCATCAAGGGCATCCTGAAAGGACTGGCAGTCATGGTGGGATGCAACTTCAACGAGCAGCTTGATTTCGTCCACAAGCAGAAGAAAAGGGACCTTGATGATATTCTTAATGTCATTAATAAAGATGGAAAACAAGAGGGGTCCAAGGTGAGGCCCCTGAGGAACGCCGGGACTTGCAACAGAGTTTGAAGAGACGTCAGCAACAAGGCGCACATTGAGCCGTCTATCGGTAAGGCTCCCAAACCATTGCAACATTGTGCAAGCGAACCCATAGCCTTGTAGCCTCACAAGAAGATGACGATGACTGATCTTGTCGAACGCCTTGCTAAAGTCTATGTATATGACATCGACTTGATTTCTTTGACTGAAGGCTTCCGTCACCAGGCACTGGAGCGAGAGGAGATTTGTCACAGTGGAACGACCAGAGGTAAAGCCATGTTGCTCATCAACTATCACATGTTCAAATAAAGGCTGTACTATGTCCAAAATGAGGTCCTCGAAAACTTTACTGAGGATGGACTGGATTACAATGGGCCTGTAATTGGAAACATCACAGCGGTCTCCAGATTTGAAAATTGGAACCACAAATCCATCTTTAAGTGTTGAGGGAAAAGTGCCAGTAGACAAGCTGAGGTTGAACAAGTGATGGACTTGAAGGGCCAGTTCAGAGTGGCAGAATTTGAGTACTCCCGGTGAGATGTTATCAGGACCGCTGCTCTTGGTGGAGTCAAATTTTATGAGCTTCTTATCAACATCTTCTAGAGATACAGCACATTCAGAGATGATAAATGGGGTATCAAAGGGATGCACTGGCAGCTCGTCTTGGGACGCAGGGGAGTAGACAGATGAGAAGTATCCAGCGAACAACTCCCACATCTCATCAGGGTGGGAGGCCTCGGTTGAACCATGTTTAAGGGAGCAAGGCATTGAAGAAGTTCGATTGAGGTCCTTCACAAAGCTCCAGAAAATCTTTACATGAGAAGAAATGGTAGTAATGACATGGTTAATGTAACTCGAACGACAGTCCCTGGAGACAGCCCTGCACCGGTACCGAGTGATGCGGAAGTTATGGTAGTCATTCATGTCAAGGGATATTCTCCACGGAGAATGCAACTTGATAAGGTCGCTGAGCTGTCTGCAATAGTTGGAGAACTAAAGATTGACGTCCCTGCAGTCATGGTTGAGCTCAATGGCTCCAAGCTGAAGATAAATTTTAACATTCTCAAGGTTACATCTTCGAATGTTCCGGAAAGCAGGACGCTCAGAACGCTCAGTTGAAGGTTCTGAAACATCAATGGATATGCACAAGCTGGGATGGCAGGGTTCTTGGGCAAGGAGAGGCTCATTGGCAAGTGACACGGTAAAGATGTCAGAAGATCCAAAGATCAAGTCAAGTTGAATTCCTCTGTCATTGACAACATCGCTAATCTGAGAGACGCCAAGATGTGAAGCTAAGTCCAAAATGACATTGGCAGAAGGAGAAGCAGTAGAAAGTTCGGGACGAATCCAGTTGAAGCCAGGTAGATTGAAGTCACCAGCAATTAATACGTTATAAAAGTTGTGGTGGACGGACAAAATGTCCACAAGTGACTCAGAAAACAGAGAGTAGAGTCTTGTTTGAGCTTGAGAGGGAATATAGACAGTGCAGAAAACTATCTTGCAGCTGGCTGTAAGTTTGACTAGCACACATAATGCCTCCACTGGTAAATCAGGTTGCAATACTTCAGATGAAAAAAAGAGTCTTGCGAACAGCAATAAGGATACCACCGCCGTCCTGCTTGCTACTAGTTAGGGGCGAACGATCCTTCCGATAGACGACGTATCCATCGAAACCAAGTTCAGAAGATGAGATTGTGGAATTCAGGTTTGTTTCGGTGAGAATACAATATTATTTATGGAGATGGAAGCAAAGGCATGCAAAGAGGTGAGCTTGGAACGAATCCCATTAACATTTTCATACAAAAATGCTTATTCGTTTTTTGACTGCCATTATTATTCGATTTTTGATTTTGGAGTGCCATTAATATATTTAATGTTGAGATTCTTCTCACCAGACTCGGACTGACGAGACAGATCTGCTCTAAGATGTTTAAGATGCTCAGCTTCATTCCTGGTTCTGTCACGGCTAATATACTCATTGGAGAAATCGTCTCCAAGCCTGCGTAGAACATCCCTGGTAGCAGCCTTGGTGATCATGCGAACAGAAGCCTCGCAGCCAACGATCACTTTAATCGGACGATGTTTGTCTTTGGACCCTTTGCTGACACGAAATAGCTTAAAGGAATTTACATCCAAACTAGGTTCAAAGGCAGTGAAAATGGATTGCAGATTCGCCTTATCGTCCATTTTTCTGTCTTGAGCAGTGCCCCTTGCGCTTTCACACAACCCAAAGACCATAAAGGTTTTGGACCGGAGATTTATTTCATTAATTTCTTCAATAGTGGAGACAAGGCAGGAATCAGAGGAGGAATGGCTTTCAAGCATGGTCAACCTTTTACCATGGCCATCCACCGTAGAGGAGACAGTAGCCACGTTCAGGGAGATGGAATCCACTTTATTTTCAACAGAAGTGACGCGTGTTTCCAAGGATGATAAACTGTTTGACAAAGCAGACACCTCCGCAATAATCTCAGCAACATCTTTGGAAATGTCATCAATTTTGTTAACTTTTTCGAGCAGTTCATCAAGTTTTTATATGACGGTAGTCATTTGCACAGATATTTGAGTTATAGGGGTGCTGGAGGAAGAGACGCAATCCGTACGGGTACACAGCCACCGGCATTTAATACTGTTGTCGCCGATCAAGCGATTGTATTCTGTTTTATTCATTTTTAAGCATTCACGATGAAATCATCGTTTGCAATCGCCGTCGCATCCCAGTCCATCACCAGAGTTTAGGGCAGCCTTAACACAAACAGGGCAGGTGACAGACATGACAAATGCTGTTTATATAGTGCATAATTAGTAAATAACACCGCGATCAAGAAGGCTTTGGCTAAAGGGAAGAGGAGCGTGTCATTCAACATCCATATTCAACCCAAACATTTATAACTACTCATCCACCATCAATCCCTGGGTAAACAAATTTCCATATGGGATATCAATTTAAGTGACGAAGATATCATGAAGGCTGTGAATTACTCTCAAACAGAGTTTCTTCCGGAGGCTAGTTTTGGATTAATGTTATTGACAAGACAGGGAACAGCAGACACGTAGACGACGGAAAGTGCAATGAGAATGGGATTATTGTAGTTTATTAGGTTCCTAGGTTATTGACACGTGATCTCAGAAATATTTTAATTAACAGCTTGGCGAATCTACAAGGAGCAACATTCAGATACATTTAGACTCACAGCATTGTAAGATAGATAATGACCACAACAAGGATGTTCAAATAGATATGCTGATCGACAGAATAAGAATAAACACAAGACACAGCAGACGGTTGGGATTGCTGGGATATTTACAGAAGTAGTGTTAAATAATTGTTGAATATATTATGCATAAATCTCCTTTTTTATATATTTATATGGACTACAAACTTTTCGCAATACGAATGTTTTATAAAACAATTTCAAAACTATTTTTCATTTCAAATTATAGGCACCCTTAAGACTAACACGTTTCGACCCTTTAAATAAACTTAAGTCGAAAACAATGTTCACTGAATACATTTAAACAAATCTTATTAGTAACTAATCAAATTAAATAAACAAAAGTAAAATTACTTCAAGTGCCTAATCTAGTGTCGTTATGGCGTTGGAACAGTATTTAGAAAAAATATAATTACGTAGATTGTTAAAGATGTATTTTAATATTTGTGCTAATTAGTTACGTTTTATCGTCTACAGTATTCCACTCATCAAATAAAAAATATAAAGTATATATTTATAATAAAACCTCATTCAATAAAAAAACATCCTCTTGATGGGGTTACACAACATCTGTCCGCAGCCAACCAAACCGACAAGAATCACACTTCCGGAGGAGCGGTGTGTGATCTTTGACTGTTGACTTTCCTCAAAGTGAAATTTAATTAAGTTGATTAGTAAAAATGCTGTCAAACGAGATATCTGATAAAGGTTTGAGCGGCGCGCCTTGCGCACATCTATATGCGGAACCAGCGTTCGGAGCGGGCTTTCCACGGAAGATATCGCCTTACCGATTTGCATAAGCTGACGAGATAATCAGTATATAATCATGTGGTTATATTTCATTTCCGTATGTAATTAATTTTAAAGGAATCGCGCCTAAGAGAAAACCGTCGAGAGTTTTGAAGTCATGCTAACTTATTTTAAATTATAAGTGATAAATATGTCACAAATAATGCCTTAACGAAGATTATCTTATACATTTTTTGTAAATTTGGCAAGTGAATACTAAACGCTAGAGGCCTAATTCATTTTTAGAGTACATGTGTAGTTGTATGTTTCTCGTGTACGTAATGCATTTCTCCATAGCTGGGTAATACTATAGATAATATTGAGGCGATTACTTAAACATTTAAAGAACATAATTTGCGAAGTATGATAAATACCAAATTTCAAAAATCCCAGTTATCCCTTTTGGAAAGTGATAACGTTACAAAATATTAAGCGTCTTCCTCATATTAAAAGTCTCAAGAGATTTAATACAGCTAAAACAGCACATATTCAGCATTATGTTAATCCGTATGCTAAAATTTCATTTGATTATTAAATAAAGGATGATATTAATTTTATTACATATTTGGTAACTCGGCACAGCTTGAAAATTAATGTTAGCAAACCAAAACGATAACCATTGGATTTAATATAGAAAAGGCTGATATTGATTTAAACACTAAACTAAAAATAAAATAAATTAATACACCACTTGAATCCAAAACTTATGGAGCGATTCAACAATACACTTGGGTGGACAGATCACGTAAATCATGTTTGCATTAGGGGTTTTGCAGGGATTCATAGCTATAAGATATTGCCTTTAAATTTATCATTGGATATTGAAATGAATTTATTAAAAACTTTTATAATTCCCTTCATTGATTATTGAACAAATGTTCATAGTTATTTAACTTTAATCCCTCAAATAAATGAAGTTCAACATAGCCACAATTACTATATCAGATCAATCTGTATAATTTGATATGGCTTGATCACTGAGCATATTCCTTTATACAATTAATTACAATTAAAACTCAAAAATAATCTAGAAACAATCTTATTTTAATTATGCTCTACAGTATTACATAAAAAAATTAACAACCTAGCTATTTGGCTACAACCTAAGCTATCTGGTAAATATATATTTACCAGAAATATTAACTAATCAACTTGATATAGTAAAACATTTATAACTTTATCCAGATTATGGAGTTCATTACCAAAACAAAACATTTTTTCGTCGTTATTGTTTAAATACGTACGTAACATTAATTATATCCGTGATAATTTTCTCTGAAAATTAAAACAACAGTAATATAGGCTAGTAAGAAGGAGTGGAAATACGCGAGTCAATTAGAATATAGAATTTAAATACAATAACTACATAGTTATATTACAACGTTATAATCGTTAAAATTCAAAATATGACAATCAGAAGTCAGTTATTTATTAATACGAAAATAATAACACTAAACCGCATTATTCAATAAATAGCGCAAAACAAATGCAACATTATGTGTTCAGTACACTATCACTATTTCATAGGCCGAGCAGGAAGTGAGTGTTAATCGGAAAACCGATCATGGAGTGAAGTGGACTCATAAATATCCATCAAGTTCGTCAAGTAGAAAGCAGCAAGTTGCGGATCTGCCTACACGAGGAAACGATCGCTTATGTAAGAGGCCGTATGTTTTGGATTGGAAAGGCCGCTTTAATTGCTAGCAGCCACCTGGTCTCCTGACATTGGCCGCGAAAGTTGCCGCTCCTTCTTGCCCTCTCACCGTGAAATTTTATTGGCCTCTGTTCGCTTCCTTATCCGTCGCGTAGTCCCTACGTGATTTTAGACATTCATCGGAGGCGAAAGTTTGTCCCATCTGTATTCCCGAAGGAACGACTCTTATCGTGGTGCGAATTCGTGCGTCTCTAAAGCTAGCGAGAGCCGACTGTTTTGGAGGCTGATAAAAATCCAAATGTGGGTAGAAAGTGGGTGTGGAGAAGAAAGTGTTTGCGGTGTTTTAGTTACGGCAGCACACGTCAAAGGAGATGTTTAAAGATCGATGACTTACATTGGCATTTTAGACGTTAGTTTTCATCTAGTGAAACTCTCTTACATATTAACTTGAATTTGAAGCACAATATGTGAAGTAATAATTACAATTGATATTACCTTAAAGACCGATACTGAAATTGAGAATTACTCGAACTTGGGGCAAACCCATAAAAGTTATGAAAACTAGATTGTAAAACAAAGCAATATCGAGAGATACTTTGTAGTCTGTTACTGCAGAAACACAGGAATTAGGCAAATAAGCCTAAATCGTTTATCACTTGCAATGCGATGTTAGTTGTAAAATATATTTCCTATAATGATGATAAAAGAATACTTACAGGTAAAGCTAGTCTCTCAATGATGGTGTGAAAAAGTGTTTTGGCAATCGCAAAAAGAAGACTTTCCATAAGGAGACGTGAACGCGCGGCGCGACTGAGTACGTCGTTCCCAGAGTGGACGCTTTCAGCTGTGTAATTGGCGACACTACTGATGTATACAGCAACACGGCTGTAGAATGGTGTCTAATACACTCACAATCACGCCACAATTAGCCGCTGTTGACAGCGGTCCCCGCGCCGTGTGAAGGCCTACTGGCGCATGCGCACTTTGCCTCCTGTCTGGTGTCACTTCTACTTCGGGCTGTTAGTCATTTATTACGTACTCAGAGCAAGTTCAGGTGGAAAGTTCCATCGGAACAAATGCAGTTGTAATTAAAGCATCACCATTACTCGATTACAATAATGTATCTGTGTAAGTTCGCAGAATTGGACGCGAATGTGTGTGGATTGATACGTAGTTCGATTAGTATTGGGTTTTAAGAAGTTTACTGTATATGGTATTTAATTTGTATATTACTTTTTTAAGAGATTATTTTATCCTTTTGATTACGTATCCATTAATGCAATGTATTTTTTATAATAAAAAAAACATGAATTATTCTCATTGCCTTACGAGTCAGTCACACAAAGCCAGGGCAAGTTAAGAGGGGGCCGGACCTAGCTCCACCAGCCGCCGGCTCCGGTCGTCTTTTAACATGGGGCGCTACTATAAATGTTTTATTTTATTGAATGCCCGCCTTTAAATGCAAAAATGATCGCAGGCCAAACAATCTGATAGTTGTTAGCCGTATGACCTTAGAATCAAAATGTATTATTTAAAAAAATAACACCTAAAACATGTAAACTAACTTTCTTTTTTCCCATAAGGAGTTGTGTACTTTTGAAACAATTTGTAAAATGACACGTTTTATATAAATTAAATTTGAAAACGTCATAATAGCAGTCATGTTATTGTTAATGTTTGGCTTGAGTATTTTTTCGGTTTTAAAATGTGAAACTGTTCCAAAATAAGACTTTTTTGAAGTCTTACAAAACGAGTAGGCCCACAGACTGCAACTGGTTCACCGTCACCCCGATAGATGGCAGCAACGTCACTTACCGACCAAAGATCCCGTTTCCGCAACCGATTTCGCGCGGCAGATTTGATTCTCCTTTTGAAACCATTATCACCTACTGCTCGAAATCCAGTACATTTTTCCTCATATTTTTTAATTTACATGGCTCCTCATGAAATACTGTCTGTCATTTCAGTAATCATTTATTATTTAATGTCTGTAACGTCTGTTCTTACTGCTATGCTGTGTTTTGTTTTACAAAACGATAATGACACCTTAGTACATGGTGTTCGTTTTGCTATGTTGGTACTGTAGAGGGGAGATGTTGTGCTTCCAGCTGCTTTTCAATCACGGCACGGTTTTTGTCATAAACTGCAAGGCAATAGTCTCTCCAGATTGTATACAGCTCACTGAGCAACGCGCCGGAAACCCCTAGTATTACTATTCATAAAATATAAAAAATATTTCAATTATAAATGTCTATCAGTCACTTAGCCAGTCCAAACCTGGGAAAAGTGTGGGAAATCAGTATGTCACAGGAAGTGTTGCCCTCTTTGGTGCAGGTAAAATTCCATGATGGTCGCTTATTTCGCTGGTCACTAACTTCACTGAAGTGTTGACCTCACAGGTCGCTTATTTCGCTGGCCGCTTTTTCCCCGACACCAGAATTCACCAGAAGAGAGTAATATATAATTTTGAGTCCGTGTAAATGTTCCTGAACAATGCACTGACCGATTCTAAGACGTGAAATGACTTGGAATTTTTGATCTTGATGTCTTGAATTTTGAAAACCAAGTCGGAGTCGTAATTTGAGATTTCAGTCCAAAAACTCTGCTTACTCAAACTTGGGCTTTGTAGGCCTATAACTGATGTATATAACTGATGCAGCCTCCCAGTCCTCTTCCCATTGTACATTAGCTTTCTTGGTGACGAACAAATTTGTGTCATTGAAACAAGGTAGAAACGAGTTATTAATATTGTTTAAATGTAAAGCATCTTTATCAAAAGAATCCGGTAACTCGTTCCGTTTTATGCCAATGCGAGAAGGTATCCTAAACAAAATTACTTCGTACTTCAAATTTAATAATTTTGTAAACTGTAGTCTGATTTCATATTCGATGTTTGCAGATTTAGCATGAATAATACTTTTGGAATCAGATAGAATTATTATTATTTTACTTTGTGGTAACGTTTCTACGTACTTCATGGCAGTAAAAATAGCTAGAGCTTCAACATAATAACTCGAATAGTGTTAATTTAATCTGAATTATATAAGCTTATAGTTGGTTTTATCATACACACAACAACTTACAAGTCTTCGTTCGTCAGCTTTAGAGCCGTCAGTGTAGAGTTGCATGTAAGAAAACCATTGTGATCGGATTTCAGACTCGATGCAATTTTTAAATAACCATAAAAGGATCTGTCATTTTTAGAAGACTTAGAAAATACGAAAAATATACTGGGAAAGTTGTAAATAAACTATTAAAACGTATGTAACAAAATGGACATAAATATAAATATTTAATATCAATTTCCATTTACACGTGTTGAGTGTGTAACTGGAAATTAGCAATTGAGTATTATTTTTTGTCCAATAAAGACTTAATTGATTAACATTGTACACATTTCCAAGGCTTGTTTTTGTTCATGTTTCAACAGCTGTTAAATCGTACACTCTAAATATGAGTAAGATTTACTTGTTAAGTTTGTTGGTTGCTTGCTTGCAACTCTGATCTCAAGAACGGCTGCAACGATTACCTTCAAAAGATGTATTTTTAGGCCTGAGCGCACCATTGTGGACAGGGCTTACAGCAGTAACATATGTTATGAGATAAATACTGATACACAAACCACTGAAATGATAACAAGATTATTGTCTGATTATCAAAAGAAAGTGACTGGCGGAGCGACCGCGCGGCGACCGAACATTCTATTTCATAACCTCGTGGAAAGTAAAACATGGGTAGAAATCTCCGATAAACGTTATTAAAATAGTCAGTTAAACATGTTTAGAGAAATTTTTTCAAATATTTGTTATTTCATTCCGATGAGTTTATATGGATAGTTATATTTTAAAAAGCATGAATTTAAATTTAAAATTTCTCAATTAGGGTTTAAAAAAAAAAAAAACTATCAATATAAACTCATCGGAATAAGGTGCGAAATCTTTGGCAAATTTACTACAAAGGTGTTTGACAGGCTATTTAAATAACGTTTATTGGAATGTTATCTTTTCTCGAGGTTATGAGGTTGCCGCACGGCCGCTCTGCCAGTCACTTTCTTTCGATAATCGTAGAGCTTATTAGCAATAACTTAGCTCGGTTTGTAGCTAAAGGAGTCATTATTAATTAATTTTCCAGTAAACCGTAGATAAAATGCAGGCTAAACAGAAGGTTAGAAGTTATAACCTCTACAAGTTACTAGTGTTTTATATCCTGACTATAGCAACAAAGTCCGTTGGAACAAAAAATACAACGGTCTATAGAAAATATATCACAAATTGTGTTAATGAAAATTGCCAAACTCGACTATAAATAAGTGAAAAGTGATATTCTTAAAGTTTATGCAATTTTCTTACGGGATATAATAAAAGACGTCTTACAACACTTAAGCATATATTTACACTTTCTTTAAAAAAATTTCTTTAAATCGATATAAGGCGGTGACTACAAAACTGATACTACAAAAACAAATTTAGACCAGAGAAATTAATAAACAAATGTCTAATGTATTTCTTATAACTTAATACTGTTGCTAGTAATTATTATCAGACATAAGATTTAGACGAAGTCGCGAAGTTGCAAAATATTTGATCAGACTTCACACCAAACAGTCTTGACAAGAATTTTGGGTTTAGTCCCTTGTTTGCGGGGCGTGCGAGAAGCCGCCAGTGACAGTGAACCCGTCATTCTAGGTGTTGTAAATCACACTAGACAATACCGATCCTTTGACTCAAGGCCGAGCCTTCGCACGCTGCCGGTCGGTAAGGAAGAATTATTTGAAAAACTGCTAGCGCTGTAGTGGCCAAACTCCAAACGAAAAGGCGGAATTCTATCTGACTCCTGCCCCCTCTTAAATGAGAACGTTACAAAATGTAGTATTACCTTACCATAGGTAAACTACATATTACGTTTTACTCTTAATATCTCAAACATAAACTGGAAAGCAATTCGTATTACTGTAGATAACAAGAATTTGAGTGTACAGTTCATCGGTTAGTTTTACTTTAACGTCGTTGAAAACGCATTTGAAGAGTGCCAGTAGGAAGAAGACTGCTTGAACATCCCCTCTCGCGCCGGAGTCACACGTGTGTAATTTGGTGTAATCTGTGTGCCCCTCGCCACCATCACTCACGGCGCGGTGCTGCACAGCTCACCGCTCATAACCACACAGCACACAGCACACAGCACAGTCGCACTGACCACGGTGGTTACCGCCGCAGTAACTCGCGATGAAAGCCTGTAATTTGGAAACTGTGCGGACCTTAAGTCACAGTCCCGCACACGTGCGGCATTAAGTGTTATCAAACTTATTGTCGTGGGCTCAAATAATCGGGTTGTGTCTTACACCGCCCCCGCACGCTCAAAACCGAGAAAATCCCGCGCCTCGGGCTCAACCGGCTGGTTGGAGAGGACGGGAGGACCTACTTCTCAAGTGGCACGGAACTCGACTGATGGTGACGGCCTAACAGGCACTTGTGATCCTTCTATTTTGAAATTCTCTTGCAATTTCCTTTTGTAATCACATAAACGGAATTTAGAATGAAAGTTTCAATAGCAAACGAATTGGAAATGGTGCAAAGTGCAAAGAAAACTTTGTCCAAATAGCTGAGCTGGTGTTGGGATTAATGTTGTTTTAAGGCTACAGTACCGAAAAATTATTGGATGCTTTAAATATTTATTTATTTTTAGTTTATGCTAATCAAGTTTGCAGAGTCAGTCTGTTAGTTAATCTGGACATAATTATCTCAAACAAAGATAAATAAAGAATTTGTTTAATATAGACTTATCAATGCTAATTTTTGTTAGTTGCGACGTAATTGTACTAATGAAAAATAATGTTAAATCAGTCAAACAAATGGCTTACTAATCCTAAGTAAAACCAATGAAAACAGCTGTTAAAAAATTAAAGTAAAGCAGATCATTTCATGTTGTTTTATATTTACCCTGTATACAGTGTTAAAAAAGTGAATTGATATTTTACCAGCGTGTTAGTTCCATTATTAGCAGTCAACCAATGCTACAAATACCCTTTATGTCGTAAAATTCTCTGTTTCAAATGTAGCCATCATTTTTTTATTTTCACTAAATAATTTATATCTCAAGAACGGTTCAACCGATTTGAAATTAATTACAGTAAAATAATCAGCTGATGTCAATAATCTGTCTCAAACTGACGGTAATTTTACATTCATTGCATATACGTTAGTTTTAGTAGTTATATAATCTGCAGGAAACTAAATGGGCTCCTATAAAACCCTTTTGATTTTTTATATACATAATTACGGTTTTTTTGTTATTTGTATTAAAACATTTTAAATTACTCCGACTTAGAAATGGATTGAGTATTAGTCAACTGGTTATTTTACTGCGATTTAGTCCTTATTCAAGTAGAGTCTTACTAAATTTCATATCAATCGGTCGAACCGTTATAAAATTAATTAGTAAAAAAGTCAGCTACATGGGAATTTTTTGCTTTAAATGATGTAATTCATCATCCTGTATTTTCGCAAGGGGTTGACAACTTCCAAACAGGTTTTACAAGCCACATGCTTATGTGTTTAATCCTGTGGAACTGTATCTAAACTGGCGATAGCTTAACGTCCTTATCTTACCGTTTATAAGCTGGTATCGACTTGATAATGCGGTTAGAGCGTGGCAATAGTCACTCGGATTGTAGGGAGGACGCCACCGCGCCGCGTGTATCGCTGCACACCGCGTCCCGTAACGCGATACCCGTGCACAGTGTCGCGTTACGGTCCCACACTTTGCCGCCAGTACGTCCCAGACGGGTGCGTTACGTAATCACCACACCAGACACGCATGTGAGAGTACGTTCAAACGGTTCCGACACAATTATAGCAATGTTAAGTATATAAAGTGAGTTTTCGTTTAATAATTGTACTTTGTACGACCTGACTAATATTTATAATAGATTACGGTTTAATCGTAATCTGTGAATGCGATTATATGCTGACTTTGAGCTATTGGATAATTCAGACATTTTAAAATATTGTATTAGTTTTATATGAGCATTGTTTCTAACGCCAGCTTACATAACCAATTCCTTAGCCAAGTGGACCACAAATAGCGACGCCGTCAGTTTTGATTTTCAAGTTAATTTTCAAGATTTTGTCATGAAATTTGATATACGATGTACGTATCTGACTAATTGTATTTATCAGAATTCATCTAAATAAGGTTCATTAATTTAGTATTTATATGGCACCAACTTAAATTAAAATTAAAATTAAAGGTTTGAAAACAAATAACAGTTGTAAGTGATCGTATCCTAAATTAGCCATTGAGTTGGCGAATGACCCGTCTGGGAAGTCGGTTTCAATTTAAAATTCATAGACGGAATAACTAGAAAGCACGGGTGGAACCACTTAGAGTCATATTTAGGAACTTAATAGTTTTATATATCAGAAAATTACATTTTTTTTTTGTTCGGTTACAGTTTTAATTCTTTTAAATCGTATTAAAATAATTTAAAACACTTAATACGTTAATACTGTGTTTTTAGGGAAGATTAATTTTTGTTTCGTAAATCTTTTTGGAACAGTTTCAAATGTTTCTTCCAAGAAAGGCACCTGCAGCCATGTAACATCCTGAATGTCAGAGCTGCACTTTCACGTGTTTATCTAACTACACGGGCTTATTTTGCAGGGAAGTACAAACATGTAAACGAGCCAGGCGAGTTTACTTTCTCTTAGATTTTATGAAACCAAAACCGGAGGCGTAAGACTTCCAGGTCATACCCCGAGCTTAGAAACTTGTTTCGTAGAAGTTTTGCATTCCGGTATAACAGGAGAAATAAGCCTCAATCTCAATTAACCTTGGCACTTCTCCGAAACCAAACGTTTATTCATTTGCAAAAAAAAACTATCTAGATATAATCCTAATTGTAACAAGTGTCTAATTGTATCAATAGATTTAAAACCTATATCACATTTATCGATACGAGGTGTTTATTGATATAGCCTCCAAATTAATTATTTTATAGCGGCAAACTATATGCAGGTAATTGCAATAAAGTCGGTACATAACTTAATAGTCTTTATTAGACTGGCAATTACACTTAACGGGTGTATAGCAATTTCTAAATTATACCCTAAGGTTACAACGGCGCTATCTTTATAGATCTGTGAGAGAAGCAATTACGAAAACCGGGTCAGAAACAAGTGTGGGAGCCGTGAAAACTTAGCAATTTGGTCCGCCTACCCCGCGAAGCGAAGTAGGTGTTAATAGGGAGACATCGGTAGGGGCTTGTAGGGTGCTTTGTATTCTGTTCAACAAAGGGATATTCAGGTAATAACTTATAATACAATAACACAATCTCTTGTTATAATATACTAATAATATAATGTATCTTGGATATAAACAATTTTTATTTAAATCTATTTCTTTACATAAAGGAGGATTTCGTTATTTTGTTATGTTTACTGGTTAAACTCGTAATGCATTCAATTAATAATTCCCTCTGAATTCATGCTCTCATAACTATAAGTCGCTATTAAAATTATGAAATACAGTTATTACTTGTTCAATTTCCTTTGTGAGGTTATAGCCACTACTTGTTTCGTGACAACTGGAAACAACACATCTTCAACTAATCCTCAATCTGATTCGTCATGTTGTTAAAGTCGACAAATGTAACCACGAAACTCATACAGCTCGACCTAAGGCGTGCATGCACCGCTGTTAAATAATGTTAATTGTGCAACCTTTACCGATTTGTGTGAGTGAATTGTAAATACACTTGCTAATATCATTGAAAATACATTTGCCTTAGGTTGTTTATGTACCTAGAATCTATAAGAATTTGATTTGTATACTCATTAATTAATATAATACAAAAATATGTATTTGTTCAACGATGATAGCCTACACAAATTTGTAGTTGTTTCGCAAATAACAATATTATTATTATTGTTATGATTTTTATGTCCTTCAATCAGCTATTTTTTTTTAGTTTCATGTTCGTATAGGTTATAGTACATTATAGATTAAGAATATACGACATATAACTCTGTGGTTCTCCGCATTCTTTCATCAACACAATTATTTAAGTATGCTAAAGTGTAGGGGTCCCCTATAGTTTAAAAAAAACTTCAATTAACAGGTAGCTGAACGAATAGGTAAATACTAAGGCAAATACATTGTATTGAATGGTAGTCTGATTAGGGTTATATAACTTTCCTATCGAAAACTGAAGTAAAGATCCTGAAATTAGTCTCCAACAACGAAAAAAGTACATTTACCAGTTGTAACTTATTAAGCTGCCAAAAGCTTTTTACTGAGCCGCTTCATGATAAAGCTTTCTTGCACAATGATATGTAAAGATGTATATATTCTTCTTCCCCTCTTCTTTGACGTTACGCTGATGGAGACGTATCCGTTATCTGCTGTGATGCTGTCGTGCTGCGGCGCAACGGGTCATGACTGTGACGCGGCTGCGGAATTGGAGCGCCTCCTCCGCGCGGAAACACCAGTTAACCTCCATTACCAACTACGCCCCCATTACAATAATTCGTTGTTAGTCTTGGACAAAAAATAGGTGGCCTACGCAACTACAAATTTGAACGAGTAATCGAAATAAATAAAGATTTTCAGCTATTCTGAGTCTAATCCTAGTCGTTGTTGGACTTAGAGAAGCTTAGAGGGCTTGTGGGTGGGTGTCTATTTTGCCTGACTGTAGTAATGTATTTTTGTTATGAACAATCGAGTTAACCTCAGATATTAAGAAAAATCTAGGTCAAATGTTGTTACTAGATTTTGGGAACTTGCAAGGAAGTATCATCAGCCAATATATCATGAATCGCTATGTCTAGGGTTATGAAACGATACATAAAACATTACCAACCTCCAAATAATTTAGCCGTTAGATTGTTAAACAAAACGCAAACTAACGCTAAACTCTATATTCATACAATGTAGCCAGTATTTTTACAGGACCCTTATTCATGAACAATATGACCAGATTGTTGAATGGGATGTTTAATGGGACAACAGTATTTTGTAACACCATTGATTTGATATGTGGGCCCTTTCGTGAACATGAGGGTGTCAACAAGTATAAATTAAAGCTATGTACTTACAAACGACAAATTTATAGTAATGCACCTGAAATTTCTGTCGGTTAGCTATTGAAATAATTTCCTAATTTCTTTGTTTTCCATATTTTCTGTTAAGAATAACCGTTTTTCTCTGGAATTAGACAGTAAATATAGAAACCACTGAGTTTTAAGTTAACGATTAAAACTAAACTCGAGTTACTTACTTTTGGAAGTTATGGTAAGGCCTATATTAATTGTGAAAGAATGAAGCTATTATGACCTACTGTTTATGTATGATTAGTAGTTAACATTGAGAATGGTGAATATTCAACGATGTTTAAAGCAAAACCTACAAGCATCTTGGAAATTGCTCATTCGACTGATCACTAACTACTGTAGACCTAATTATCACTTTCAGCCCCAACATGTTATTGTATACACAATCCCCCCCCTCCAATGTAGATGACAAAGCACATTGAAATCAGTTCCGGAACGGATGTGGATCGCACGCACTCTGGACTTCTATGCGGGTTTCTCCCTTTGTGGATTTCCGGCCCCCGTTGAGCGCAAGCATATAATTTATCCGGCATGGAGCGCGGATGGTGATGAAAGCTGCTGCTGCCAAAGGATAATGTCATCTCTAAACACTCCTTATTTCATTCTAGAACCATGACCGACGTACCCTTGACTTTACGATCGTTACAAAGGATGACGCTCTCTCCTTTCACTCTTTCTGAATCGTTAATCATCAACTCTTCTTCACTGTGGACTATTAACTTATTTGATGTTATGGCTTAGTATTGCTAATGACCTGTTTACGTTAGGGACTACAGAAGTAGTCTTTGATTTATTCCTATTTTGTGTTGATCATATTTTAGTTTCCTTGAACTCAGGTCATTATTGAGTCGCTAAACGTTTAGTGCTTGAAATTTAAAAATAGTGTTCGGTTTGTAAATTGGGAATGTATTTTCTGATCTCAAGACCTAACAACAAGTCCATTAGTGGAAAGGTATTAGCCAATATTACTCAGTACTGACTGACATTGCTTCCTTAACTAGACTAACCCTTAGAACAAGTGTCTTTAAAGAGGGTAAAACAGGCACTCTTGAGTGAAGATATGTGGAAAAGCGAAAGACAATCGACAATTGGCTGCATGGCAGAGGTCGGATGTTCGGCATGGCGCGGCTGGACCGTTATTTCAAGTCTTGGCGGAACGGATGGCCAGATAAGACACAATGCTAGCGGCTAGCGGTCTGTGCGTGCGGACGACAATTATACGACTCTGACAACCTCTCCTCTCTTCGTCTTCATTAGCTCGACTGCAACCTCTCTAAATAATGGCCAAGCGGTTTTACTCGCGATCGCGTCAAGTAATTACTTCCTATTCCAGTAATCATTATTGGTTGCCTGTTTCCTTCCTGCGTTCGCTATAAAATTTGTTTTATAATTTTTTTTGCTCTGTAGATTCTTTGGTTTTAATTCCTATCCTGAACATTTAAAATAATTTATTTTTAATTTCTGAAGAGGTTAATTTTGGCCAATGACTCGGTTGTTAGGGTCAATATTACTTAGAAGTGTCACCTTAGTTAGTTGTTAATTAGGTAAGTCTATACCTTATTCCACTTAATGACTTATAAACGTAGACAATATAATAATTCTGATTCTTTCGGTGAAGAATGAACTAAAGATGAACACTATTGATTGTTTTAAATTAGTCAGTGGCTAACGGCGAGTAGACCAAATCAAAACGGAAATGTCCACAGCCAGTGGTCAGTAAATAGTTTTATCCTTTAGGAGATTAACTTACCACGTCAGAAGCAAAGGACAGCTGTTTTGGCCGCTTGATACAAAGCCTTGATTGCTCCCCTGGCTGAAAATCAAAGAAGGAGATAAGTATTTGGAAAATGAATCCTGTATTTAAAATAACTATATAAATATCAATAAATATATATAACCGCGTTTGTCTTTCATACAATCAGTGCTCAACACACTAAAATAAACTTATACTTTGAAAACGGTTTTGATTTAGCACAATTTTACATTAAATGAGTTTTAAAGAAAGTTCTCAAATATGGACGAAAACATAACATTAGTTTTCAGGATACTCGCTGACTTCTGATCCCCTGTGTCAGAGTTAATGTATTAAAAGTTGGACTGAAAATCAAATTAAAGCTTTCCATAAATAGTGTACACGGTGCCGTACACCTGAACTCTAACGGACACTCACCTGTAAATCGCAACTGATCAAATAAGCAAAAATGTTAATTTAAAGCACTATAACTTTTGACACAATAACTGACAGTTTTTCCATTAAATATAACTCTTAAATTTATATACTTTTTCACATGTGCCGTCCCCCACTGGAGTTGAGGGGATTGTATATATATATATATATGTACAATGAATATATTGTAAACTGAAGGTGAAGTTTTATGTGCCGTAAACACTGTCAGTTCGCATTGCCTCGGCAGTTTGGGCCTACGCTTCGTAGTGTCGCCATCTGGTTCACAATCAAAGCAAATCGAAGATCTCCGTGAATCACTGTGTCAGGGACATGTCTGAGTCAGCCGACCACGACCGTACTCTTAGCATAAACACGCCATTTCCTCTCAGGTACCAAACATCTCAATAGTGGCCGCTCTGTGCTCCAGGGCTTCGGGAGGAGTTTCTAAGGTGTAATATATATTTCCATCGATTATTAATTATTGTCCTTATCCAATTTTGCACTCTCTCTCAAAACCTTGCACGGCTTTTTGAAATTCTTCAGAAACATGATAAGTAAATGATGGAATGATGATAGAAAGGATTAACTTGAATTACTTTATTATATACCATCAATTTATAAAAACATGTATCCATAAACAAACATAGTCCAACCGCTGTCTATCGAACTATTACAGCGTCTTTGAGCGTATAATATACTTTATGACTACCGACATGGAGGATCCTACAGAGTGCAAGTGATAAATTTGTTTATGATATTATAATTTATTCACAACAAACTGAGAAGTATATGTATATATCCACTTCAGCCGACTCTAATACGTTGAGTATGTTTTCGAACTATCTTTATGAACCTTGGAAAGTATCAAGGATCATAATCAAAATTAGAACTCTAAATCCAAAATCCAAGACGCTAACCTTGATGTTAGCACTGAGTATGTATAAATAATCAGAATTCATGAGTTTAGATACTTTAGCAGCTCACTCATTTAATTTAACTTGCAAGAATGGTATGTTTCAAAGGAAACCGACAAGTGGTAGAGAATACACAATGTAATTGATAATAATTGACAACACCGGAGCTTAGAATGCAGCTAAACAATAAAGTAGACTTTCTAAGAATCGTTTATACGACGGAAGAAAAGGGAAAGCCTAGGGAATAATGCAATGACCAGGTTGGACGGACGTGTTGTTATGCCAAACACAGACGGACGTCACACGTCGCGTCGCCTCTGCAGGTGAAGTGCCAGTGAGCTGGAAACTAGTCCCTGTGCAGAGTCTACTTAACACGATTGTCGTTGCATGTGCATGCACCTATCCAACTGCCCAGAAAGGAAACTTTCTTTTCTAGACACTTCTGGAATTCCAAACCGGACCTCCTTGAAAGCTTTCTTACTTGAAACTCGTTACGTGTGCTTGCACTTAAAATTTGGAAAGTATTACTGATACTCTTGACTACAATATAAATAGGTTCCTATAATGTATACTATATTATCAGGATGATACAAACAAAAATATAAAGAGTAAGGAGAATATATTAGAACAAATAGGTTGAACCAATGAATACAAGACTTACTCATTGGTTTATTATAAGGTTTGTAATGGGCGTTGCGCTTCTTTTGAGGTTTGTATTCATTGGTTGAACAGAATTCATTACATTTATGCCACATCATCATATATATTTTTTATAAATTGTAATACTTTGGCCAGTCCGTCAGACCAATCTACAGGGCCGATTTTCATGATTCTTTTCTTAATTGATAGATAATTATGACTAGATATGTGATCACTCATCCAAACTAACTTATTTTTAATGGGCTTCGCCCCAGTGGCTTTTAAAGTTCCCATGTTAATCTTATGGAGGAGGTTTATTTACATCAGATGATTACTTTAAGCATGTGTTTAATAACCAAGACAGTTCATTTGGTTCGCCAAAGATTAATGCAGCACATAATACAAATACTTTATTTGCGGGTGTTTATGTAGTTAAGAATGTACTCAAGTCATGTAATGCAATCAAGTTATTATTGTATGATGATATATGTTGATAAAATTTGCTTTATGAGATAAGAAAGCTTGCTATGTGTATTTGAGAAGGAGCATATTATGTTTTGAAGTTTTGCTAATAAATTTAGGGCTCTTTCAACAATTTCTAACCGATTGAAGTTTAAAGCTTTCTTAAAAAAATACATGATCACCCAATTCATTACGTTCCTTAATGAACCTTTCTACAAAATGGTCTTCTCTTTTAAGTGCCTAATATGTTTCTGGATTCTCTTTGAAATCTTTATAAAATATTTACCATATAAACCTTTGGGGTTACTCGATGTGGGGTTTCCATGTATGTATTTGTACGTGTGCGTATGTGAGTAGTAGTGTATTTTTTGTATTTAGCTCTTGATTTTAAACCTGAAAATGTTTAGCACTGTGGAATGACTTCATAAAGTGCTACATTGAACCCCAAAACGGGGGCAACTTTGACAGGACATCATAAAACGAGTGTCTATGCAAAAATAAATCGCTGGGAGTTTATTGGTTTAAAACAAATCGGGTAGCTTTTATAAGTTTTGTTGTTATATTGTTTTCAAGTGATTAGTTTTACCTATAGGTAGTTTTCATAAAATTAAAACCATTGGTGCTCAGCGCTTTACTTAAATCAAGAAAATAACTCTCACCATTAGCTCACACAATGAGAAAAAACATAGTTGATGATAACATATTTGCCTTTTTAGCGAATTTTTTCCAAAGGGAATAAGCTATTACCGTAGTCGTTACATATAGCTAAGACCTATATAGGCCGGGGACGATGATGACTTTGTGTTTTGAGGTCTCAAGATGCCAACACCATTCGTTCAAATTTGTATATACATATATTTTATCGGGTATATTGTATTGGGATATTGGGATGAGCTTACAAACGACATTATGACGAAATTATGGATTTTCTTAAAGACACAGCGTGGCTAGGAATGAATACTCAATCAGTCAGCATTGGGTTTTGAAATTCTAAGAATATTATTCTCAAACTACGTTTATATACGTATGAACAATATAGTTACTATTTTATTTTAAATTAACCATCATAGTATGGTCATATATTATTTTCCAATAACTGTTTTAAGCAGATAAACTGGTAATATAAATCACAGCTGTTAAATTAAATAAAAACCCTGCTGCTTAACTCTAGCGGGAAAAATATTAGGTCTAACGAGTTCAAGGATAAGGAGAACATTACCATTACTTATAGTTAAAACTGTTTAGTATTTTCAGTGCTAAAATTATAAATCTTTTCACTAAATATGTACATAACTTTTAAATTACCGCTAATAATAAGTATTTTTAGATGATACCATTAGAAAGATTCATTATTTTAACTTGATTAGCCTTTATTCATAAACATAAGGTGTAACATTGACTGATGCTGCATATTTCTAGTCATGGTAATTTAAATGTGTTTTTTTTTAGTTACTCTACCTTATCAAACCAATAATCCTTACCTAAGTTACACAAGTTTTAAACTATCTTCATACAGGATCTGCATAGGCTATCAAAAAAACAAATTTTAGGCCATCAAACAATTTTTAGACTGTAAACTCGGCAATCTAAACACTGTACCTCTAACGATCTAAAAAATTATGTTGATTTTATAAGTGTACATAATTTAAGTGAACTAATCTTGAGTAATCACGTGTTGTTCTCAGCGATCAAAGAATAACCACAGACAAAGAAATCTATTCGTTTCTCTGTGGAATAACATAGGCTGGCAATTGCGTGCTGGTTTTGAAGCCGGGTAACCTCTGAGTGGTGGGGATGAATCCACGTGAATCGTCCACTACCGAGTGTTGCCGTCACTGGCGCTGTCCCGGTGCTGTCTTTAATTCAAGATTACCCCTGTACCAACAGATTTAACTTCATTCTTATTATTTACCTCACTACCTTCAGTGAATAACATTTGTTTAATAACTTATTGCCATTATCACATAAATAACATTTCTCATACGAAATATACGAGTATGAAGTTTGATTGAGATTATTCCCAACTTTGAGGCTGCCTGCAGGCTAAACTAAGCATTTTGAGAAAAAATATGAAAAAAAATTGTCTTTTCCGGAAGCTTTCTCGCTGACAAAACTTTCCTGACCAAAATATAAAAAATCCTCACTGATCAACCTTTTCATGTCTAAATTCAAAACAAAAACTTTATCTCCATTGTTTTTAATTTTTTAAGTCATTTAAATATTTTATTTTTTACTACAACTTAACCCATTGCTGTTGACATACTGTTTTATTAAATTTCACAAAAAACCAAAATTTTTTCTTACCTCTAACTGTACGATTAGACCGTTGTAATGAGACGCGGCGAATTAAAATTTGTGCTTGTAGCGGCCAGTGGCTGAGCCGTTTAAGCTTCTGAGTGGTGGGGGACCGGCTTCAACGACAGTAATCTATAGTGGATAGGGGATTGCCAGTCTATGTTATTCTTTGGTCGCTGGTTGTTCTATACGTCTGAGAAAAACGTACGAAAATGCTACTACTACATCACAACCACAATAAACTTGTGATAGCATAAATTAACACAACAAAAAACGTTCTCCTCTAATAACGCAGTCTTTCTCGGTCAAGTTTTCAATATGCCTCCCCTGTACGATGGCTATGAGACCGCCGGCAAACTCGTTCCAACGGGATTTCATTGAGCGGCGCGACGGCCGTGGCGGCTACGGCAGTGGGACTCGCGCACGTGTGAGCACATTCTTGCACAGACTGGGGCTGCTGACCTTGAACTGGGGCTATACTGGACTGTATCGCACTGTGGGAAAGTGAGTGTCAATGGTTGACTCTCATTTCCATACGCGGCAGCAGCACCTCGGCATCCCGGCTGCCCGGTGCCCGCTCCCAGCCCACTTCAACACACTGCTGTTCATTCGATCCTCTCACCCACCGCCACTCCAGTAGTACCTCGGCACCCCGGCTGCCCGGTGCCCGCTCCCAGCCCACTTCAACACACTGCTGTTCATTCGATCCTCTCACCCACCGCCACTCCAGTAGTACCTCGGCATCCCGGCTGCCCGGTGCCCGCTCCCAGCCCACTTCAACACACTGCTGTTCATTCGATCCTCTCACCCACCGCCACTCCAGTAGTACCTCGGCATCCCGGCTGCCCGGTGCCCGCTCCCAGCCCACTTCAACACACTGCTGTTCATTCGATCCTCTCACCCACCGCCACTCCAGTAGTACCTCGGCATCCCGGCTGCCCGGTGCCCGCTCCCAGCCCACTTCAACACACTGCTGTTCATTCGATCCTCTCACCCACCGCCACTCCAGTAGTACCTCGGCATCCCGGCTGCCCGGTGCCCGCTCCCAGCCCACTTCAACACACTGCTGTTCATTCGATCCTCTCACCCACCGCCACTCCAGTAGTACCTCGGCACCCCGGCTGCCCGGTGCCCGCTCCCAGCCCACTTCAATACACTGCTGTTCATTCGATCCTCTCACCCACCGCCACTCCAGTAGTACCTCGGCACCCCGGCTGCCCGGTGCCCGCTCCCAGCCCACTTCAATACACTGCTGTTCATTCGATCCTCTCACCCACCGCCACTCCAGTAGTACCTCGGCACCCCGGCTGCCCGGTGCCCGCTCCCAGCCCACTTCAACACACTGCTGTTCATTCGATCCTCTCACCCACCGCCACTCCAGTAGTACCTCGGCACCCCGGCTGCCCGGTGCCCGCTCCCAGCCCACTTCAATACACTGCTGTTCATTCGATCCTCTCACCCACCGCCACTCCAGTAGTACCTCGGCACCCCGGCTGCCCGGTGCCCGCTCCCAGCCCACTTCAACACACTGCTGTTCATTCGATCCTCTCACCCACCGCCACTCCAGTAGTACCTCGGCACCCCGGCTGCCCGGTGCCCGCTCCCAGCCCACTTCAACACACTGCTGTTCATTCTATCCTCTCACCCACCGCCGCTCCAGTGGTACCTCGGCATCCCGGCTGCCCGGTGCCCGCTCCCAGCCCACTTCAACACACTGCTGTTCATTCGATCCTCTCACCCACCGCCACTCCAGTAGTACCTCGGCACCCCGGCTGCCCGGTGCCCGCTCCCAGCCCACTTCAATACACTGCTGTTCATTCGATCCTCTCACCCACCGCCGCTCCAGTGGTACCTCGGCATCCCGGCTGCCCGGTGCCCGCTCCCAGCCCACTTCAACACACTGCTGTTCATTCGATCCTCTCACCCACCGCTTCAGCGGTACCTCGGCATCCCGGCTACCCGGTGTCCGCTCCTAGCCAACTTCTACACACTGATGATCATTCCGATCCTCTCACCACCGCTTCAGCGGTACCTCGACACCCCAGTCCCGGTATCCGCTTCTAGCTCATTTCAACACATTGCCGATCATTCCGATCCTCTCAGCTACCGCCACTTCAGCGGTACCTCGGCACCCCGGTTGCCCGGTGTCCACTCCCAGGCCACTCCAACACACTGCCGTTCATTCCGATCCTCTGAGGGCGCCGCCACCGCCGCTCCAGTGCCACTCTCGAGCATCGTATTGTTCTTACATAGAATACACGTTTCTACTAGCAATATGAAGGCTTAGGGATGTATACTTGGATTGCACTATATTATGAAATATATCGTCCTAACCTATACATACTTACCCGTAATATAAATGCCTACTTAATGTGATTAAATAACCGTAAAAGTGATTTCAGGAGATTCCAATTAAATTTACCACCCACATGCTGCAAATTCGATGATCTCGAATTGCCAAATCAAATAATATAAGGTACTATGGAGGCGCGGTTAAGGTAAGTGACTATGAAACCCTTTAATGACCTTTTCACTGGTCATAAAACTTACAGTTTAGATTTGCCCGTAGAGCTAATTGCAGTTATGAAATATAAAGATAATGAGAGAGCTGCAACTAGCTGTTTTTACTATGACACGGAGTTTACTTTGAGGTAAGACTACGGTAAATTAACAACCTGGATAAATATTCGAGCATTTTCTACTGAAACCATATAGTATTCTATCATAGGTTGATTATTTCTTGGCCGAAGGACGAACAACCCAGATACATTATCATAAAGAAGTTGTGTAGAAAATTTAACATCATACAGTATATCAAACAAGCTGCTAAATTAGGCGTGAATTGGTGAACTGTTCAATGAAATATGTATAAACTCTGAAATGTATCGTTATTATCAGTCGCTCGGACTAGACGCCTCAGGACGGCACAGTGTCTGCTTTGTTCGCTGTCTGCTGTTCCGGATGTGCCCTCGGTGGTGCTGAGGCTGCGGCTCACAGCAGCTGCTGAGTCGTCACAATGCTGAGTCACCTGTCTGGCGCAGCGTAGGCGAACTTTCGCCATTGCGACACTCCGCGCACTTGTAAGGCCCGCCGGGACATTACGTTTCTCTTTAGAGTTACCTAACTGGCTTTTTACTGGTTTGATTGATTTAATGGATCACTGAATGTGTGACAAGACGTCGATCAGAATAACAATGTCACCATATACATCAGTAGTAAACTACTAGCGTATAAACTATACAGTATACAACACAGGTGAGTCTGTAATTAGAGTTATTTGCTTTACGGTTGACAACTTTCTATGGAGCCGTCTGGCAATCTCAAAATTAATCATTGAAGGATAACTTCTTAATTTAATTTAAAATAAAGTTAAAATACAGGGTTTACTGAAGTTGAAAATTCTTCGTCTTCGGTTAGTTGGTAGATCGACATAGGGAAGTCCCATTGCGTAATTCAGAAATTATATTTTCTAGAAACCCTAATCCTCATTCGGAGAAGAGTAATAAAGATTCAGTATCAGGTGTAGCGATAACTCCTAATCGGAGATGCGTTTAATAGCTTTAACGCCGTGAAGTAAATTACAACCGTTCCCGAACTGGAATTCAAAAATTTGATTTATAGCGAGGAGCGCGCGTGCCTGGACACACATCCGGCCACCGGACCATCCTGGAACTAGAACGAGGCGCGAGTATGGAGTATGGAGGCACCATTTGGTATAGGGGTGGCCGAAAATGGCGAGGCTTTCAACGATGCTGCTTCGCATGTTTATTAAATGGCACTACTTTCATAACTTGATCACTTGCATTTAAAAACGAACCTGATATTAGGTATAGCGAGGTTGCAATATGAAAGCGTGCGGGTTTCCAATCCATAATAATGTAATTAAAACTGCAACGATCACGAATTAGAATTACAAATTAAGTACCGGAAATCATACCGCTCGGTACGGAGCAGGATAAGACGGTTGATTGGAAAGCGTGAGAACCGATGCGGTCCAATCAATGGGGAATTATGAACAATAAACTCCGCTTTCACAGCTCACATCTTGAATGCAAATCTGAAGGAGAAATACGGTTATATTCTAGCACAAGTTTAATGGATTTCATAATACAAAGAAATGTTTCTTGTTTCGCAGATACGAAGATGAATATTTTTAATATGACGTAAATACACACTATATCCAAACTAATGGCCAAAAAGATCAGTATACATACCCAGAGAAAATGAACAGTCTGAAATCATAACTAAGCCTAGACGTTGTAAATAAAAAGGTATTGTTTGATTTGGGGGATAAATTAAAATTATTAAAACACCCGAAAACAACACATTAACTATAATAGTTCATGTCAGACGTAAAGGCACAGTTCCCCAAGTGGAGCATCCGACCTAATCTTTTGTTGACAAAACAGCGCTTTTGTCGGGAGCGGCCAGCTGGCGCGGCCAGTATCCCCCTTCTTCAGGGGTACCCACAGGGGAGGATGATAGCGCGGATTGCGCTAAACAATTTTATTTTGCGAGGGGAATTTTTTAATTTAGTGGGGAAATTCGATTTTTGGGGGAATTTGTAAAATACCTTATTTAAAATTAGAAAGTATATATTTTGTACAAAAGGTGACAAACTACTATTATTTGGATAACGAAATAGTATTTAGTGTTAATTTTATTTGAACACAAACGTTCGATCTTGGTTAGGTCTCTCTTTGTTCAACATTGTCGTTCATCATTGCGTAATGCGTAGTAATAATTCATTTTGCAGGCGGCTCTCTGAATTGTTTCACGCATGACAACTGCAGTTTTATATTTCCTAACATCATTATTATATTTCCCTAAATCGTATATTAACTTCCCAGCATAATTTATTTTCTGTATTAGCCACTCATATTTTAACGCATTGCAATCAAATGAAGGTTATGTTTAAAATAGCTCCTGGAACCAGTGGCGTAACCGGATAGGATATATATTCCCCCGCAAAATATGAAAAAGTAAGGGTAAAATATTTTACATTACTTATTTATAGAACTCATTAGCTCATTGTTAAAATGTTTCATATTTTTACAAATGCTAAATATTTGTGAGCTTGAAACCTGTAGGTATGTTAACGTTTTGTCTTAAACAACCTCTAATAATAATCTTCCATTTCATCAAGCATTTAGGTGGTATTATGGTTTCACAATTTGAATATGTTGGATTTCTATTTAGACTGTTGTTCTCAAACAGTTTATGTTTCTATTCAATCAGTTTTAAATTTAGGTTAATTATGAGGTTATGTTTGCCTCTGACGAACGTCATAATCTCCCTGATTGCAATCGAGCGAACTATATGTTTAAAAACAAACTTCTAGTTCCTATCTTTTAGGTTCTTCACTATCTAAAATTATGGGTTTAAAGGGACAATTTTAATTTGCTATGAGGAAAGTTAGCCGAGAACAGAGAATTTAATGAGACCAAATGTTTGGTGCACGCTCTGGGAATTTCAGGGGCGCGCTAAATTTTACAAATTCAAGTGTCTACATTTTTAAACACAAACAATTACAACTGTATAGTTAAAGGTGACTTTGAAAACCTTACAAAAATACATTGATATATGTCATATGTCATCGTAACTCAAGGAACCAATTTTATAACTCAATTAGTCTTTGTACACTATGTTATACAAATACTAATTGAGTTATACAATTGATTCCTTGAGTTACGATGACATATGACATATATATCAATATATTTTTGTATGGTTGTCAAAGTCACATAAAGAATACAGTTTTAATTGTTTGCGTTTAAAAATGTAGACACTTGGATTTGTAAAATTTAGCGCGCCCCTGAAATTCCCAAAGCGTGCACCAAACATTTGGTCTCATTAGATTCTCTGTTCTCGGCACAAAACAACCTTCTCCCTGCAGTCTTTGTCACAAAACAACAAAAAGACTGGACGTTCGTGTATCCAACGTCCTTTCCTTTCCAAAAAAGGAACGCGAGTGTTGTGCGCAGTTGTGGTGGACAGCAGTACATCTCTGTCTAATTGACGCGATCGTATCATGTGTACTGCTGGAGAAAGGGAGGTCATGGACCAGGAGACTGAAAGGCCAGCAGTGGGGAAAGGACGAAATATTAGTCAAATGGTCGCTGACCCAGACGTAATAGCGCCCGACTAATGCTGCAAACCACTCATGTTGCATAAATCAACTTCGTTAAATTAAGTTTCGTTTATTAGCTTGGTACGTAATTACACTATAGTATAACCATTTACAGTTACGTTTATTTTACAAAACCTTATACTGTATACTATATTTATAAATGGTGTTGTTAATACTCGTAATATTTAACATTTGTTTTTACTTTAATGTAATAACTAAAAATTTGTTTTGTGTTCTACGCATAGGTCTGGGGCCTCCATGTAAATGGTCGAAATAAGGAAGGGTAAAGTAGTCTACCAATATCTTTAAAAAGTACGGAAATTGTTTGCGGGTACTTTAATACACTTAAGTAACCATACTTATCTTTTACTAACTGTCAGTTTTTACTACTACAAATATGAAGAAACGAATAACACCCCACGACAAGTCACTTTTACCTATTGTATCTATACTTGGCCAAATGGATGGTTTAAATGGACAGTTTTCGCATTGTTATGAACATTACACACATTAATGTTGTATAAACGTTTACAAGCTTCAAAATATTAATTCAACAGAACATAAATGTTTTCTGTACAAAACCCAGTTTTTGTGAACTTGTATACACAAGCAGAGTATTTGTAGCATGGTAGGAAAGCTATTGTGTTAATATATATTGGCGATGATTCACTTGACCTATCAACAACTAATTGGGAGCTATATTTTGTCAATAATGCTGATCTGAGAACAGATTTCATAATCTGGTCGTCATTCTATAAGTATGAGCAAAATAGAATAGTAAACCTTTTGAATCTGCGGCGCAAATTAAATTGACATTAAACTATAGTTTGGAAAATACGTTTGACCAAGCCGTAACCTTTTAAGTGCTAAAAGGTTCCTAAGCACCTGTCACATAGACTTCCTACAACCGGAAACGTAAATGTACTCCACAGAGGATGGTCAAGTAACTAGGAGTTTGACTGCGTCTTTAATTTACATTTCCAACCGGTTCACTCGGACACTCTAGGAGACGTACTGCGAGGCGAGACGAGCCAGCGCCTGATATGTGGGAAAGCTCGGACGCTGCATGAGCTACGGGTGAGTCAGGTCGGCCAGGAGATTTCTCCACAGATATAAAAGTCACTCCGAGATGACTGGGAACGGTCAAGGGGTCAGCACCTGTCAACTACGTCTCAGTTATGCCCGTGTCTCACCTGTGCCTTGTGCGCCTGCTCTCATCTCGGACACAGCTGCGCATCGGCTATAAAACTCCCGCTACCATCGTATTCTGACCTTTTATTTATGATTTTGCGAAGAAATTTGCAACAAACTCGCTAGCCTTTCCCCATAAAAGTTGTGATATTTTTAACGTTATTTGTTAAACGCTTTAAAATACTTACGATGCAATCTTATCGGGCTGATATTGTTTCATAAATTATAAGCCAATACATATATTACTTGTTTTTATTTAAACCAAGAAACCGATTCAAAACCCCAATTCCGAAAGGTCGTACAATGAACGCAATGGGCGCGAAGTGTTCCACCAGACTTAAATTGATCATCCCAATGTCAGTCAAATAAAATTTAGAATTTCAGGGATTAAAAGTGTTCTTAATTTGTTGAAAGATTATAAACTCCTTACGCTCCTCCAGAAGCGGATCCAAAGCATTTAGAGCGCAATCTCCTCCTGAGTGCCCGAACTTCTAAATAGAGTTTGTAAGTGCAGGACCATTGTGTATAATGTCCGCTCCCACATCTGCAGGCTAATTAAGGTTACCGCTGGTAACGATGATTGTATTTAATTGTGCGACTGCGACTCCCATCGGACCACCGTTATAGCGGTTGTCATCCCACCCCACCAATCGTCTCCAGCGCCGCCGCACCGTTGCCATCGCCGGGATCGCCAATTGTCCGGGATTGTGATTGCCCGAATCAGACACAAACCATCGGATTACTCGCAATAATTATTCAGTGGCAACTGCGTTATTGCTGAAAAATTGCGTGCGGTGGCAGGAACAATCTCTTCGCGTATTAATGTTTGATTATTGCTGTAATAGACTTGTCGGGATGTTGCCCCGGGGATGTCTGGCTGTCTTCGACCACACGCGACTGCCTGACGTCGAGGCTTCTTTTGTAATGGCAAGATAGACGTACATATAATTGCATATAACCATGTGAGTTATTTATGTTGTAGTCAATGCACAAATTTTCCTGTATTATTAAGTTGAGATAGTTATTATTAACGGTTTTAGGTGCTAGCATAAATTAAATTTAAATTGTAAAAACTTATGACATAAGTTAGAAATAAGCCATAAGCTAGCAATTATCGACATTGCTATATTTGGGTGAGGTAATTTAAAGCTCTAAATTACTACTAACTAATAACATTATAGTCCGTACATTCTTTTCAGATTCGTAATAAAATTTCCCTAATTAATGTAACAGAATAATATCGAATTGATGAATGAAAAATTAAGTAGTAGGACTTTCTTTAACCCGTTTATACTTTTGCAATTTTCCTTGTTTCTGTTTGTAAGTATATTTAGTAAATTGCACTGAATACAGGCTTCAGTCGAAGCCTTTTGTATTAAATAGATGAAAGACCGAATTTTAAATGAATATAACTTATTACAGTTATACAGCAGTTTTCAAATCGTACTAAGACTGTACTAAATGATAGTATTGATACATACATATACACAGTATGATGCAAATCATGAACTTACATTTATTTTAACAATAATATACATTTTCCTGGAGTCACCAGGTAACAATTAAGTTTCAATTGTAAAAGTTCTATAACTTATTAAGAGTCAATTAGATGTAATCTATCATTGATACGGCCCAGGCCCAATCCTAAAATGTGGCACTAGCTTGCATATAATTGCAAGCTCAACAATGTATGAGTTATCGATGTAAACTTGTCAGTATATAAGTCAGTTTCCACTGTGAATCAATTCGTAGGGGCAAATACCAGAGAGTAGGCTCAGAGAGGTTGAAAGTGGTACAGGATGCGAGGCAATGGTTATCTTCGGCCTCGGTCAAGTACAGTTATCGCGGCAAGTATTTACCTCAAAGTTCATTACCTCCGCCGGTTACAACTCGGATAATCATACCTCTGTACAGAACAAATCAGTCAAAAATGAAGGACTTCGACCAGTTTGCGAATTGTTTATGCACCGCACCTCGGAGTGGAAGTAATTGCAATTAATTGGGAGACTCCCGTTCCGACGGGGGATCGCAACGCGACGCAACATCCTCGGGCGGGTTTTCAATTCAATTTTGATTACTTCCGTCCAGCTCGTAAAGATGGACCCGTCAAGGAACGCAATTAATCTTCGTAAATCTATCAACGGAAATGTTTCCACTTTCAAGTCCTAATTTATAATTGCCGTTATATTTTTAACATTTTCGAGATGATTATATTTACATTTCATAAATAAGCTATTTTTTATATGGATTAACGGCTCACTCAGTGTAGTTACGTGTCTGAGTATCAGATTAAAATTCTTCTTTAAACCCCTCATTTGTTGGTAAATAGTACGAAAATCGGAACCCATTCATTCACCAAAAGTTCGTGTGCTCACCGAATGTCTTCTTCATGTTAGGAGGAGTGTGGGAGCTAATCAAATACAGAATATCGCATTTATTGAAAGAGTATAGTGAATTTGCGCTTGAACTTTCGTGCGAATATTTGGCCAAAACATATTTGGGCGAGTTTGCGAATAGTGAGGAACCTCATTAAGTTGTATTATAAATAAAGTTTTTTTTAATTTTTAAACTATCCTATTTTACACATCGATTGGTGAACGGGTAAAAAGATGGCATAATATGCCAAAAGGATTCCCTGTTCAATTCCAATTTAAATAGCTGTGCCAAGAAAATATTATTTTTTGAAAATGTATTAAGAGAAAAGAAATTTAGATGAAGAAAAATTGAATTGAGCATAACTGTTTTATAAACAGTAAATAAACAAGTTGCTCATACGTTTGGATGTATTTCTACACATGCACTTGTTTAATATTGCTGTCGCAATCTACAACATTAAAATCCTGCATACCATATGTTGTTTTCAGAATGTCACGTATTCTACTGTAATTTGATAGTAGCTCCACACTTCTCACGGTTATAGCCACGGTTTGTATGTTGCTCCGACTAGTGCAACATGAGAACAGTCGCTGCGGCTGCACTAGGGCTTGGACGTGCCGTCGGAACAGTGCGAGCGGAGTGTGAGAGTGCATTAGTGTAACGACTCTTTGTCACTCACTCGAGAACAAATAAACAAACACTGTCGAGACAAAACAAACGGCGAAGTCTTAGGAAATAATTGGAACGTGTAATTGCTCTTCGTTTAGCGATAAAGCACGCACAAGTGTAACGGGATCGGCCTGCCTTTTGTGACATGCCAAGAAGCTGTTTACAATCACTAGCTGCAATAGGAGAGGTTTGGAGACGTGTGTTATCCGAATGTTTAAGTAATTTTAAAGTAAAAACAGCAATTTAAAAATAAAACAATAATAAACATTGAAATTATACGTGTACTTATAGGTTGATATTTTCCGGTGATAAGTATAACTTTTAGGAAATGTCTACCAAGTCCCAACCGGTCCATCGACCTCCACTGCACCTTCCTGTGAACCGTCATCCGATACCTGGTTGGAGAGTGAAGAAGCGCTATGGAGTAACAGCTTATGTTTCGTATCATGCATATCGTATTTACAACACACTCTCTATTTTCTACGTGTCAGGTTTATGTACCGGTTTTGCACTGAAATGTAATAATAAACAAACATATACCTTGTATTGCATATCAATATTTCGTTATAATGAATACTTGCAAGGATAACTAACTTTATGCGTGTGAATGGAATAGGTCATACACAGAAATGCGTATGGGAGGCTTTCGGAATCACTGAAGGTGTTATTGCCTTGCTTATGGAAAAAATATTATTTTTCTGTCAGACCTATGCAAATTTTATTTGGTTTAATATACTAGTTGTATCGCCTTTAAAACTGAACATATGCTTCAGAGTTGATATCTTGAGATATAATTTATTAACATTGTACTTTTTAACGAATAAATATATAAGTTGATTATTGTTTGTGTTCATTTTGAAATCTGGTATAAATATTTACATTTTCCTCTCTAACTCGTGAAATCGTACTGCTTAGACTTTAATGTCTCGTTTCATTGTGTTGCCGTAGTCATGGCTGCTTGAGGCGTTGGTAATGCCCCAGTGGTCTTGTAATCCACCGTGTCTAATGTAGCTCAATCATAATTAGTCCGTATCACCGAAATGTTTGATTACCATTCTCATCTAGGAACACTTGAGCGAAACTTCCATCAGTCTAAATCTGATATAAATTGAAACTCCTAAAATGTTATTTTCAAATGAAGCATCAGTAAACATCACAGAATGGAATAGTGAGTTGGTATTTTAGCTATATTTTTGTACATTATCAAAAATAAGTTTTAATACAAAATTGGCATTTCCATAAATTAGTTTTCTTTTATGAAAATTACATCCATAGATTAAATAAATATTCAATTTACGATATAATACTTATAAGTTGCATATTTTTATGATAGTCAAGTTGTATTCAAACCAATGCCGGCTTCCCTTAGAAAAACGAAGCTTCTTGACAATGTTTCAAGTGACGTTAAATACATTTATTCAGTATGAATTTAATCTGTTTTGTACACCATGATTGCATCTCAATCCAAGAAGTTTACATTTACCACAACTGATGCCTGAGCACAACTGAAGTCTGCAAAGACTAATAGCTTTTCGCTGCTAAAACCTAAGCTTCTAACCATATAACTAACGAACCGGTGCGGTGGTTTTTATCCGTAGAACTCACACATGCGTCCCTAATAATTAAACCCCATCGTAGCAAATTAAAAATGTAAACAGCACAGCTGATGTATAATGTAATACAATCTCATCCTTCAAAGGCGGTTTAAACCTTTTGGAAACGGATTAAAATTTATTTCCTTAGAAACCTTTCATTTGACTATATGCCTTTTGAGTGTATATAACTTTTTAGGAGTTATACGTATGATCCTCAAATCTTCTTTGTACGCTTTTGTTACATGATTATAAGTGCAACAGCACCTTATTTCAGTTAAATGTAAATCCTTACTCAACTAATCCATTACTCACGGTCTTTTCCCAATCTATACACTAAAACTTATTTGGACAGTACCTAAAGTTAAGACATCACCAACTGGTCACATGTACTTTGTGCGGATCTGTATTGGAAAATGGTTCGTTGAGTAAAATGGTCAATTTTGAGTATTTATTAAAAGATGGCTGAAGCTTAGTACAATATGAAACTCAGCCCATTGTGTCCCCTGGACCAACTGCAACGTTGACACTCCCCGGCACACCTGGCGGCACAGCGGCGCCGGCGGTTGGTGGTGGCTCAGTCTCCAGAGGCCTGCTGTTGCTCCTGCTAATGCAGTCCACCGCCGGAAGATGTAACAGACCATGTCTAATGCCCTTCCACCGTCTCCGCGGCTCATTTGCATCATACCACGTCCTCTTCTTTGTTAAATTCCTCATTATTCAACTATCTCTTATTGCAACGAGAAGAGATTTTCACGGCTGCCTCTTCCAAATGTTGTCATTGTCGGAGAGTATAAATCTGTAGCCCAATGAGTTGAGTTCGTTAAAAGAATATTTAACATTCGGAATGTCAGTTACTAGCGTGTTTCACCTTCTTTTGACGTCAAATATATATTTTTCCCAAAAACTAAACGAATAGACAAAACAACTGTCGCAAAAAGTGTTACCAATGTAAGTATAATGCTTATCACAATAATAATAATAATAATAGTATATAAGCTGTATAATTGCCTCTTTATTGAGAGGCTTCTCTTTTAAATGTATATTGATAGTGTTAAGCTGCCTGTCAGTCGATATGACACCATTAATTAACGAATACTTTGTTGTGGTAATGGTCGGACATTATGAAAACCGCCAACTTATGCGATAAAACAACTTGTTTGATTCCTATGTTATAACATGTTTACCTCTTATTTAACAGTGAATCTATTTATCTGCTATAAATAAAATACCCGTTGCTTTATATGTTTTCAAGTGATTATTATAATTATACACTCAACAACCCATACAAAGAATGATACAAAGAATGATGGTCTTGTGTGGTGGGTTGTTGGTTGGGACCTTGCTAAACAACTACGCTTTAAATTTGAAAAAAATATGACTTACTATTTTACGAATATATTCAGGATAGCTGAAGTGTATTGCGGGGATTAGACTAAAATTACTCTCGTGATATTTGTAATAGTTAGCTATTTTGTTTTCGTTTAAAAAAAGTAACTGAATATAACGTGTCCGTTGTGGTATGCTAAGCAGGTCACGAGTCCACCGCTTAATGGCACTAACTTTTCATTCCTATAAGACACCTTACATCTACACCTGTACACCATCCACCATGCAGCATCCAAGCCGACGGATACGCGAGCTAGATAGCCTACCTAGATGCAGATCTATTCGATGCTGGGCGGCTCGAGAGAGGAACATTATATGATAACGGGAAGGAGAAAGTCGGAACCAGTTAACCCCAAAATCCGCCGCAAGATTAGCGCAGCCAATCTTGGTAACTGTAATAGTGCATGAAGCTAGTCAGTCATTAAATTATGAGAGGAACATCTGCGCCCCGACTACGGGCTACCCGAAATAGGCCCAGATGAAATCTGCATTAATCGTCTCCTTAGGGCGATTCCCACACGACCTGGACTAGGCTACCATTACAATGTCGGTTCCTACTCCTACGGCCGAGAGTGGCGCACGCAGGCGCGGGTCAGCCCTGACTAAATGCTGGGACTTTGGGGTGATCACGTCAAACTCTCACATTAAAGCGCTTGTTTGTTTTCGTACTAATCATTACTAACTTGTTGCTTATATATTAAAGATACTTCATATCCACTCAATTTGACAACTATTCGTAGAACATAAATAAATTTAAACAAAATCGAATATAATAACGAAAGTGTAACACATAAACTCAGACTTACATAAATTACCAAAATTGATAAAGTTTCAATGAAACTCATTGGACGACATTTAACAATTAAAAACAAGTCAGTGTTAGTAATTCTACAAATACATGCCCAATGTGCGTGCCAGCGAACCCATCAGCAACCTCGCCGGCCAGTACAGTAACTGCAGCGCCGTGCGCCGCCGGGACATTAAGCAATTGTAATTAATTTCACATCCAACTCCCTCACAAATGGTGCGGAACTCATCCGCAAGCCAACAAAGGAATTGCTAGTTAAGCGAGTTGAACGATCGTTTGGCGCGGCGTAATAATGTTCTATCACACGCTGAGCTAGTGGGAAAACGATCCTCACGATCCGGTAATGATTTGCAATTATATTATATTGATAATATACTTCATAAGAGGTATGAGAAAGATTAAGGAATGTACGGGGTGATGTGTCGTGTTACCCGATCTCGTTTCAGGTTGAAGAGTCGCATCGATTTATCTAAAATGGCAGTATGAAAGTCGAAATAATCCCGTTAATAAACCACCACTAACGCAGTGTTGTTGGAAATCTGCCTCGCGCACTAAGAATGTCTTCTTACAAGCAGGAACTGACTGTGTCACACTGGTCATAAGTTCGTATATAACTTGTAGTACTGTGTGTATTGCGGTATACCATAATTATACCTCTATCCTCAAGCGCGTTCAAGTGGAGTGAAACATGTAACGTTTTACACATAACACAAAGCGTGTAATAATGCGCGTACGCGTATCGTCGCCCCGGTAGGTCGATCCCCGCGGCTTCTACATCGCTTAGTCCACCTCACCATAACATAAAGAAAGCGGAAAGACGCGACGTGGGTAGTATTGCTGTGTAATGCTCCTAACTCGACCGTGCATATATGGGCCACAATCCTACAAGCGTACAGGCAGCAGGCAGCCTTGGTTTATAATCTGACCTTTGTCATTTGTAATATCTGCCTGTACTGCTGTTCATGTCCAGAAACATGAATTAAGAAATAGCTGGAATTCACCTTATTTGTTTAAAACGTGCACCCAGTTGGAACGGAAGCGACCATAAAAAATATTTACCAAGTAAATTTCAAGACCATTCATCCGCAAATGTCATGGCAATCTGGAAACAAAGCAGGATTCTCCATAAATAGTAATTTTAGATCGTCCCTAAATGACCTAATAATGTGCTTTATCGAGGGCAAAACTGAAAAATCTTTCAATAAATTAACATATACAAATTATATTGAACCAACTACTGTTGTAAAAGACAGACGAAAATTGTATGCAAATTTTGCGAAATCGGAATAGTTAGCAATAATATTGGAACAAAGCGTTTAATACACAGAACGCAGGTAAGAGAAAGGCAGGATGATACTTTAAGAGGATATTGATATGCAAAATTTGGATGTTTCGTGTTTGAGTGATTGGTCACACACGTTCTGTTGTGCTAATGTCTAAATCGTGCGTGCAGCGGTCCACTGGTCCACTGGCCTCGTGCTCTACCTTCACTGAGTCTGCGATTTTATTCTAGCGTCGCAAGTCCTTAAATATCTAATTCAGTTATGTTTTTCCTCTAAAGGATAGCTTAAAGGATCACCAACTTTGTTTGATCCTCAAAGGTGCGCCTTAATTTCTCTCATTCTCGGGGCCGTTGTGCACTCACATTCAACTATTTTACTTCTATAAACATAATGATTATTTTTATATCTGTTGATTTATTTCAAAAATCATCTGCTTATCTTCACAGAGTAGTTTGCTTATATACCTTCACTCTCATATCTGTATCTCGATTATTTAGTGATGATTCTTATATTTTTTGTAATATTTTCATACTGTGAAGATAGTATTGTAAAAAACAAACGATAGGCCTGCAACTTACAACATCAAACACGTGTGTAAATAAGAACATAAATATGTATTTTTGCTATAAGAACAACAACAGTTTAACCTTTACCACCATTTATTTTGCAAACAAAATCAAAAATATTTTTCATATAACACTGCGTTCAGGCTCAATACATTTAAGACATTTTAATTTAGTTTCACAAGCGGGCTATCAGCATAATTAGGCCCACCTCATACATTAACTAGGATGGCGTGGTGGCTTGTGTGCTTCCGATGTAATGGATTAATGTTTATTTATTTACCAAAAAAGCTCAATTTATGGCTAACGGAATAGCTGACGCGGTATCATTCTTTGTAAATGGCAATTCGTTTTTGTGTATTGCATTTTATATCATTTTAAATAAAAATCACGTATTATGTAGGAACCCAGATAAAAATATAAAAAAGATTTATTTACATTCTCAATAAAAACCATTAAGATAAACTTATATATACTGTACTGGAAAATTGAATGAGTACATAAATGACCATACTTAACTGAAAGATAAATTATTAAAAGATGTTTATAGATATAAGTTAACTACTTGAAGTTTAGTGTAAATGCAGATTACTACCAATCTAAACTATTATGATGGTATTAGCAAACTAAAACCTGTGATAGTAAAGATTTGCTCAGATCATCATAGGCATACACGTCAGACTTAAGTAGAATGTAGGCCTATATAAAGATAAAAATAATTCCCATTTACGTTTAAACACACAGCATAATACAAAACAAGTGAAAAAATACAATGCATTATACCGCAGATGAAAACAAAATTGTTGAAAGATAGATCAATCAAGGACAATAAAAGATAAAGATATAAGTACCTTAACTGAAGGCTTGTAGAGCGCGAGAGCCATGGGGGAACGTATCCAGAAGGAACCACAGCGACGCGCACAGTGAGCGGGACTGACAGACTGAGCCTGAGCCAGCGCGGCGGTGGTGAGAGGAGAGGCAGTGGCTGTGCCGGCCGAGGTGGCAGGGCAGGGGTGACCGGGAGTGGTGGAGGGACAGAGCTTGTTGTTGTTTTGATTCTGGTTTGTTTCATTTAGGTTATTTATTTTGTGTTCGATATTACAGTTTTCATAATTATATTGTAAGACATTAAGGTATACGATTTCAAGATATGTTTAATCTAAAAAGAAATACTACTTAGGTGGTTAGGAACATGTTGTTTTAAAGTTATCGATATAAATCTATATAAATTTACTTACGAGACCCTCATTGAGAGCCTCAAACTTAATCCCACCAAATCATAGAGGACGAAATAGTATGTTTATAGTATAAACCCTGTACACAACCACCAGATAATTGTGTTTAAGTGGTGTTTTTTATTTTTTTTATGAAAGAAGGTTTTTTAAGCATATTGCAAAAAATTAGATTATGTTATATTATATGCTTTTACTATGTGTACAATAAACTTTAAATAATATTACTTTTAAAAATACTTTATTAAATATGCTGTTGGGGAAATATGTAGTATATGTTTTAAGCGACAATGCACCAGGTAACACTATATAACAAAAATAACACTGGAAACACAAGATTTTAAACGAGATATTAAGTTAAGTTACCTATTATAAAATACATCTACCTCCAATTTAGTAAATGTTTAGTAAATAGCATTTTATTAAAATGTGCGGTTATGACGATTTAGTTATTTAAAATATAATTTAAGTAGGTTATAAATTTTAAAATACATAAATGCATCCATTTTAAACATACGATACGGTAAATCAAATTTATCTCATGAACAGCAAATTTGTCTTACATAAGGTTGGAGGTATTGTTTGTAAAAAAATCAGAGTCCAATCATGTTCGGCACTCAAGCAAGGAAAAATATAAGCTAAAATAGATGTATGGTATTTTAATTGTCAACTTTTTAGCGAATTTCCCCTATAGGGAAGAAGCTATTACCGTAGTCGGCATGGTAAGACCTAGGCCCGGGACCATGATAACTTTTGTTTTGAGGTCCCCAGACCCCAAAAACACCATTCGTTCGAAACTGTATATATCTATATATATATGTGTGTGTGTGTCCGTGAGCACGATAACTCTCGTAAAAATTATCCGATTTTGATGAAATTTGGTATAAACGTGTAAAGCAACATTTATGACTTTAAGTTCGAAAACTAGCCAGATCGCTCTACCCGAAGGGGTATTTTGGGGCGGTTTTGTACCCCGAAAATCGGTTTTTCGAATTTTTTACATATAATTTTGGAAATAGTCAAACTTTAGTTCTCCCCATTGGATTCAACTTAAAAAAACACACAATTTGGTATTTTGATCATTTCTCTACGTCAATTGGTTACCGAGATATTGAAAGTGCTAAACACAGTACGTTGTCTAATGTTATTCTTATGGAGGAAAATAAAAATGTTATATCTCGCTTATTTATGAACGAATACTAACGAAACTTGGTATACCGCTTCATCTGGTTGTGGACCATTGATATTTGCTCAAAAAAACAATTTTTTAACAAAGGCTCCCGTAGCAGCAAACCTGCGTACTCAGCCCCATGTTATTCTTATGGAGAATAAGTAACGTGTTATCTGCCTTCATTATGAAAATAAATTAATGAAATTTGGTATGTGGCTTTACCTACATGAGTTATATTGATATTTGTGTGAAACCCCATTTGTTGTGTTCCTTGCTTCAGCAAACCTGCATACTCAGCCGCCATGTTATTCTTATGGAGAATAATTAAAATGTCATAAATCGTTTATTTATGAATGTATATTGATGAAACTTGGTACTGTATGTGACTTTATGTAGGTTAAGATACATATATATGCATTGGAAATTCGCTGAGTACGCAGGTTTGCTGCTACGGGGTATTTTATTTTAATAACCCACCAGTGATAGTACATATTTCAAAAGTTTAAGATTTGAAATTGGTTATGAAAAATGCCCAGCAGATAAAACAATGCAATAAATCACGCAATTAATCTTAATGAAATATGGCATGACATTATAAAACGGAACTCTATATCTATGGCGGTAACGTAAACCGCAACTACACGGTGTGATCCCGGGGTCTGGCCCGGGGCTGCCGAGCGTTACTTACGTATCGGATTGATTATACCCGAGCCAGAGTGTGGCGTAGCAGCTACGCCCAACGTCGGCGCGCGGTCGGTCCTACGCTTCCTTTTGTAGGATAAGGTATCGCGGTACCGCAAAGCCTCGGTAACCTTTATTGTAATGCGCTTACAACATTTCCTCCAAGGATGATTCGAATGTCGTACTTTACCCACCAACGTTATGCATTAAATGCAACAATCTCGTAAAAGTTGACTGCCGGAAGAGCAGTCAACTCAATTACTTATACAAATACAAAACCATTTGTATTTTTATTTTGAAATGATTTTAATCTTTTCCATTGATGACGAGTCGTGCATTATTGTTTTGAGTTAATGCATATAAATAGTCATCATCATAACACTTTCATCTGTACTTTAAATTGCTACCATAAATTCAATATATATATATATATATATATATATATATATATATATATATATATATATATATATATACAAAAAATATGTCCAAATTGAAAAGACTGGTTATCTTGTTAGGGGTTTCACCATTCACCATTAAGCTTAATATCATTTGGAAAATTGTGTACGTGTTCCTTGTATGTTTTACAACCGGAAATATGTATTTCAATTGAAATATATGGCAAATCAATGGGTTTAAAATAGTTTAAATATGTTTACAATATCTTCCAAAATCATTTGAAACATCTTAATTAAAGAACAAATGACAACATGGATTAGGAAATACGAAATACTATTACCATTATCTTGTCTTGGATATCATCGAACAATTAATTGAGTAGTTACGTCCCGAGACAAGTCTCATTGAGATGTACCCTCGACAATAGGATGGACCTTTGCCCAGTCATCACTGACAGATGGACATTATTATAAGATCAGGATAAGAGCGGCGCGCCGGCAGTAAAGGGACCGTGATTACGAAGCGTGTCAGGAGTAACGGTTCCTATTATTTTCTCTGTAAGGTTCCACTTCAACTTTCTAAACCAAACAAACTAAATAAAACGCTTAATTAGGAATGTTCGAAATGGACATGTGAGAGGTAGAACAAGTTTGTTATCGGGTTTAACAAACATTCGTGACATATGAGAACAGGCTGACATCGAGATGTGGTACTGGATACGTGAAATACTCGCCATGAAGAGTCTTTACAAATGTCCAAACTGTGGGTTGGATGGACAGATCTTGATTTGATTTAGTTCCGGGTTTGCTTACAGAACCGAAAGATGCAGGATATAAAGTCTTTACAGAAATTAAACATGAGTGTTTAGCGTTTTGTTTTCTTACTTTAAGAGCTTGGGTGACTCACGAGAAATTGTCACGACTAAAGTTATTCGTCTACATGGGATAGATTAACAAGATATAAAGAGTAATAAATAAGATGAGACAAATAAGATAAGTAAATACTTACAGAGTCATTATAGTTGAAGGAAGTTTTGTTTCTGTAACAATAACGTTTAGTAACATTTCTGGACGGACACTTGAACTTTAAAGGACTTTTATTGAAGAAGTATTTATCACATGTATTGAGTAAGCAAGTGATATTAAAGACACAAATCGCGAAAAATACACAATCCTTGCCTTTACGTTTAGAAAATCTAGTCTGTAAGATCAGCACAGAGACATGTAGAACGAACAAATATGTCAATAACGTATATAAACTGCAGCTTTGAATTTTTTTTAAATATTTATAAATATTACAAAAATATGTTAAGTAGTAGGTAGTTAAGTTAGCTTAATATACCAGTCGACATAGAAGAAGTAATTAATACCCGCATTCATAATCATAGAAAGTGGTTGTAGTAAGAGAAGAAATGGGTTAGGGAGGTCACAGTAGTTTATATCCGGATGGCTGTTCGGCGGAAGTGGATGTCTAATTATGCGCCTTGTAGCAAGTGTGCCAACCTTACACGGCCGGCGCGCGTGACTTTGCATGTAACACTTTCAACCCTTGCTTCAAGCGCATAAATCATCACGAAATCAATCAAAACATGTTCTGCGAAGAGAGACGAACCTATTGTTCCTACGTATCAGAAAAACATATTATACCTAAGAAAACAACTTCTTAATAGCGATGATATTACAGTGTCGTTATTATTACAGGATATATAACAAATAAATCTTAAAACAGTTAAAAAAATGTACTATTAAAATGTATTCATAAACAAGACGATAACGTTACATAGAAGATGGTAAAAGGCAATCGATTGTAACCAGTCACATCGATCAGCTTGATTTTTGAACTATCAATATAGAGATAACTGGTATTTACAATGGGAGTTTTCTCAAAATTGAAAAAAACATGTTGACTTCAAATTCTTTATTAACTTGTAACATTTGTTATCATAATAAATAAATAAATGTTATTGCTTTGACAAAGTCTTGCATCAGCGTTACAACTTATTACTTAAAATTAGATTTATTTTAAATGTTCTCTTCATGCTCTTCATTGGTTATTCTGATCTTCAAAAAATTCATCCACAGTATAATAACTTATTTCAAGAAGTTAAGATTTACATTTTGATTTGAACTCTCCAGAAAGTAAATTTTTAAACTTTTCAGGGATTTTATTCATTAATTTTATTCCATTGTATACAACAACACACACAAAAAAAACACCCACGACAGTATTGCCGTTTGAAAAATGTTGTTATGATAATTTATGGGTATAATATTATTTTTTCGAAGACTTAAATTGCAAGTGTTTACATTCACGTTTTTTTAAAAAGATATATTGTTTCTGACAAAATTTAATGATTCAAATATATAAATTGACAAAAATGTTAATAATTTGTTTTCTTTAAAAATGTTTCGACATGAATATCTTGGTTTCATATTAAATACAATGCGCAGATTAGCTTTTTGCAGTTTAAATATATGACATACATTTGAATCTGCCAGACCCCAAATCTGGATGTCGTATGTAATGCTAGGGATGAATAGAGAATAGTAAACATTTAAAAGTACTCGTATGTTACAAATAAGGGATAATCTTCGTAATATAAATAAATTTGTTGACAATTTATTATAAATTTTATCAATTTGCTAGTCAAATTTAAGATATTCATCCACCAAAATACTGTACTCAGAAAGTTAATGGAGTAAACGTTTTCAACATTGTTATTTCGTAGAATTAAATTTAGATCATATTGCTGCTTCTTTGGTTTTCTAACTGAAAACTCGACATATTTTGTTTTGGAAAAATTTATTTCAAAGTATTTTTCTTCAAACCATTGTATTATTCCAGATGATTTAATACACAATCTGACTTATAAATCTTTCTTATTTTCATTTGAAATTGATTATGAAGTGTCATTAGCAAATAGGTAAATATCTGATGATTCTAAATTTTTAGTTATATTATTATTATATATGATAAATAATATTGGTCCATGAACTGATCCTTGTGGTACTCCAGTTTTAATTTCTAGGACATTTGAATTTTTATTTATCATACAGTTCTCTTTATTAGTTTTTCTACAGTTATTAGTTTTTTTACAGTTCTTCTTTATAATTAGTTTTGTATGGAATAATTTGAATGAATTGAATTCGATGAGATAGGTAACATCTAAACCAATCTAGAGCATTCCCTCTTATTCCAATTTCAATTTTGTACATGAACCATGTAAAAAGACAAAGATTTCGTCATTATTGATAAACTCACAGCCAAGTAATATACTATTACTTCTCTTTGCTTAACTATAATTAGTACTTAATATATTTACAAAAATAAAAATTTTAACTAAAATACATGCTTGATTTAAATATCAGTAAGAATAGTTTCTTCAAGAAATAAAATACATGTGATAAGGTGGTTTGAAAGAAAAGTTAACATAGCGTTAAAAGATAAGAAACTGTTTGAAATGCGCCCCTAGCTACCTGGTCAATAAAGTGGAACATTTATTTTAACCGATGTATAAAAAAAGGATTCTTGTAAATCACATGTTAGTTGGCATCTCCTCAATAGAGTCAAATGCCCTATTCAACAAATGAAGAGCAGAGAAATATAGTTACGTCAAGAATTATATAGGTTATTATGGTAGAATGTGTTGCGTCGGTGCGGTGGACCACTGAACCCGCTCCTAGAACATCTTACGATTGACACAATCACTGCTTGGGAAGTACGCCGAGTGTTTGGAACCATGGCTTTTCAACATCCATTTTTCATGATCTAAAGTGTTAGTAACTTCTTTGGAATGAAAGCGTGTTTGCTCAGCTCCGCAGTATATTTGTCTGGCAGATCGTAAATGGTTTTAACTGTGTTACTTCCCAAGAAGTTTCGGTGGATGACTAGGGTCCTGAACCAACATATACTTCCGCAGCGAATACAATTTATTTAGTTTGAGAAAAATCAAAGGTTTCTTGCTATTTCTCTAATAGAGGGATTAACTAGTTATGTGTGTAAAATATGTTCATATCTAAATTATAATTACCTATAAATTATTTACAAACGTTTCCAGAATGTATAAAGTGTTAATTTTATCGCTTAGTAAAATTTTAAAAACACAATTAGTTTTGAATTGCCTTTGTCTTAGGTATAGTGAAGTTTAGCATAACATTCACACTTCAGTACAAGGGATTAACTGACGGTTTAATTTTCTTGCATAAACCTTTTTGGAATGCATTATTTATTATTAAGTCACCTCTCAATTTGAAATGCATTAGGAATATTTATCGTAACACTGGAAGACCATACAACTATAATTCTTTTATGACCAGAATAGTTTAATTTTGTTTGGGAAAACGTTATTTATTAATCAAGATTGTTTTAAAGGCTTGTTTTTGAATGAGTTTTGTGTGTTCTCGATTTGTATTAAAATTTATAATATTAAACGTCAAGGAAATAATTTGAGATATTCGATATGTTTAAAATTTGTTAGTTAATATATTTAAAGATTAGGATAAAATAAAACACTGTTACTTATTAATAGTTTATTCATCTATAAAGTATTAAAAATACAGTAGTATAAATCACACTTTTGATAAAGATTTGTTAAAAAACATTACTGAATAACATATCAAAGGTTGTATAAAAACAAAATTTAATCATAAATATCAAATTAAAACGGATTTGTGTAAACAATCCGCTTACTATATAATAGTGTTATGTCTGATCGCTAAAATCAATAGTGTTAATAATATAACAAAATTCAATAAAACATGCACATTAAAATTACTTCAACTTTAACAGCTAGGTAAATGTATGGCACTTTAATAACATAAATATTTATGTTTTAACGACCTTTCAAGTTGCAGGTGTTTAACACGTATTAAACTTTGAAACTACAACCTTAACTTTATGATCATAATATGATCAATGAGAAGACCCGGTGCCAAAATATATCCAAACCAACCACTTATGTATATTTGGGAGATGAGTCTAAACAGGTTTGCTTCTCTTTTATCACAACAGCAACCACTGACTTCTCAATTCAGCAACAATTAATTCACTGGAGAAAAGGAAGAAAACACTGAATGAACTACTGTTGTAGAAGACTTGCTGTAAATAAATGTTCAGCAGAACGGAGGAACGCAATTAACGTAAAAACTCAAAATCTGCTGATTTCTTCGGTAAATAACACAATTTGGTCCAGTAAAAATCATACAACTAGAGAAGTATTTACATATGTAAGCCTACTAACATCCCAAGTCAACCCAATTAGATGAGTTTGGAAAGTACAGAGTGTGAAGCATTTGAAATTCAGATGCGATGGTGATATTATGAAAGTGAAGATGATATATGAAGGTGGGGGTGGTTGTGTTTACTATGAAGCAGGAATAAAAAAGTAAGCCATACAAGCAAAATTATAGCAAAACGAATGGAAGAATTATTTAAAACATAATGAGCAGAAACTTGAATAAATATTAAAGGACATTTCTTATCAAATTAAGATTTACTAAAGTAACAGAAATGATTAAAAATGAAAATATAATGAAAAATTAATAATAACAGAAAACGTTGCATGAATAAAAATAAAAGGGCGTTAAAACATAAACTATTCTAACGAAACACTTGATTAACTATTCAAGATCTCAGATAAAAAGAAACAGTATAATTTATTCTATTTCTAATAATAGTAAACTACTATTATTACTAACTTTGCAAGCGATGTATGTACATTTTACTGAAATATATTTATATAAAAGGGCAACTGAATTATAAATACTCCCCGAGTTACATCAGTATTTCGTGAAAGGTTCATCAGAAATTTTTAAGAAAAAGAAAATGGGAAAAAACATGTAACTGGATTTGATAAAAGCAAATTTTAAAGAGAGACCTTGAATAATCAACCTAAGTTTATATATACAGAAGTAGAACTAGCTTTGGTGTACAGATAAACGAACGAAGCAGTTGAAGAAGCTTAACAGACGCTCACCCTCTCCGGTTCCCTGAGGGAGGTTTCCGATGTGACCCTGGAGCGGGTGTGGTGGGCCGAGGGACTCCCTCCCAGGCGCGTAGCCAGGAGGTGGTATTCCCTCTGCAGCTGGCCAATCACGCGGTCCTTACTCTTCATTTCCTCAAGCTGCAACACAATTGTAACATGTCAACACCTGTGGTAACCCTGGGGTGGGTGTGGTGGGCCGAGGGACTCCCTCCCAGGCGCGTAGCCAGGAGGTGGTATTCCCTCTGCAGCTGGCCAATCACGCGGTCCTTACTCTTCATTTCCTCAAGCTGCAACACAATTGTAACATGTCAACACCTGTGGTAACCCTGGGGTGGGTGTGGTGGGCCGAGGGACTCCCTCCCAGGCGCGTAGCCAGGAGGTGGTATTCCCTCTGCAGCTGGCCAATCACGCGGTCCTTACTCTTCATTTCCTCAAGCTGCAACACAATTGTAACATGTCAACACCTGTGGTAACCCTGGGGTGGGTGTGGTGGGCCGAGGGACTCCCTCCCAGGCGCGTAGCCAGGAGGTGGTATTCCCTCTGCAGCTGGCCAATCACGCGGTCCTTACTCTTCATTTCCTCAAGCTGCAACACAATTGTAACATGTCAACACCTGTGGTAACCCTGGGGTGGGTGTGGTGGGCCGAGGGACTCCCTCCCAGGCGCGTAGCCAGGAGGTGGTATTCCCTCTGCAGCTGGCCAATCACGCGGTCCTTACTCTTCATTTCCTCAAGCTGCAACAAAATTGTAACATGTCAACACCTGTGGTAACCCTGGGGTGGGTGTGGTGGGCCGAGGGACTCCCTCCCAGGCGCGTAGCCAGGAGGTGGTATTCCCTCTGCAGCTGGCCAATCACGCGGTCCTTACTCTTCATTTCCTCAAGCTGCAGCACAATTGTAACATGTCAACACCTGTGGTAACCCTGGGGTGGGTGTGGTGGGCCGAGGGACTCCCTCCCAGGCGCGTAGCCAGGAGGTGGTATTCCCTCTGCAGCTGGCCAATCACGCGGTCCTTACTCTTCATTTCCTCAAGCTGCAACACAATTGTAACATGTCAACACCTGTGGTAACCCTGGGGTGGGTGTGGTGGGCCGAGGGACTCCCTCCCAGGCGCGTAGCCAGGAGGTGGTATTCCCTCTGCAGCTGGCCAATCACGCGGTCCTTACTCTTCATTTCCTCAAGCTGCAACAAAATTGTAACATGTCAACACCTGTGGTAACCCTGGGGTGGGTGTGGTGGGCCGAGGGACTCCCTCCCAGGCGCGTAGCCAGGAGGTGGTATTCCCTCTGCAGCTGGCCAATCACGCGGTCCTTACTCTTCATTTCCTCAAGCTGCAGCACAATTGTAACATGTCAACACCTGTGGTAACCCTGGGGTGGGTGTGGTGGGCCGAGGGACTCCCTCCCAGGCGCGTAGCCAGGAGGTGGTATTCCCTCTGCAGCTGGCCAATCACGCGGTCCTTACTCTTCATTTCCTCAAGCTGCAACACAATTGTAACATGTCAACACCTGTGGTAACCCTGGGGTGGGTGTGGTGGGCCGAGGGACTCCCTCCCAGGCGCGTAGCCAGGAGGTGGTATTCCCTCTGCAGCTGGCCAATCACGCGGTCCTTACTCTTCATTTCCTCAAGCTGCAACACAATTGTAACATGTGAACACCTGTGGTAACCCTGGAGCGGGTGTGGTGGGCCGAGGGACTCCCTCCAAGGCGCGTAGCCAGGAGGTGGTATTCCCTCTGCAGCTGGCCAATCACGCGGTCCTTACTCTTCATTTCCTCAAGCTGCAACACAATTGTAACATGTCAACACCTGTGGTAACCCTGGGGCGGGTGTGGTGGGCCGAGGGACTCCCTCCCAGGCGCGTAGCCAGGAGGTGGTATTCCCTCTGCAGCTGGCCAATCACGCGGTCCTTACTCTTCATTTCCTTAAGCTGCAACACAATTGTAACATGTCAACACCTGTGGTAACCCTGGGGCGGGTGTGGTGGGCCGAGGGACTCCCTCCCAGGCGCGTGGCCAGGAGGTGGTATTCCCTCTGCAGCTGGCCAATCACGCGGTCCTTACTCTTCATTTCCTCAAGCTGCAACACAATTGTAACATGTCAACACCTGTGGTAACCCTGGGGCGGGTGTGGTGGGCCGAGGGACTCCCTCCCAGGCGCGTAGCCAGGAGGTGGTATTCCCTCTGCAGCTGGCCAATCACGCGGTCCTTACTCTTCATTTCCTCAAGCTGCAACACAATTGTAACATGTCAACACCTGTGGTAACCCTGGGGCGGGTGTGGTGGGCCGAGGGACTCCCTCCCAGGCGCGTAGCCAGGAGGTGGTATTCCCTCTGCAGCTGGCCAATCACGCGGTCCTTACTCTTCATTTCCTCAAGCTGCAACACAATTGTAACATGTCAACACCTGTGGTAACCCTGGGGTGGGTGTGGTGGGCCGAGGGACTCCCTCCCAGGCGCGTAGCCAGGAGGTGGTATTCCCTCTGCAGCTGGCCAATCACGCGGTCCTTACTCTTCATTTCCTCAAGCTGTAACACAATTGTAACATGTCAACACCTGTTGTAACCCTGGGGCGGGTGTGGTGGGCCAAGGGACTCCCTCCCAGGCGCGTAGCCAGGAGGTGGTATTCCCTCTGCAGCTTGCCAATCACGCGGTCCTTACTCTTCATTTCCTCAAGCTGCAACACAATTGTAACATGTCAACACCTGTGGTAACCCTGGGGTGGGTGTGGTGGGCCTAGGGGCTCCCTCCCAGGCGCGTAGCCAGGAGGTGGTACTCCCTCTGCAGTTGTCCGATCACGTGAACCTTTCTCTTCATCTCCTCAAGCTGCAACACAATTGTAACATGTCAACACCTGTGGTAACCCTGGGGCGGGTGTGGTGGGCCGAGGGACTCCCTCCCAGGCGCGTAGCCAGGAGGTGGTATTCCCTCTGCAGCTGGCCAATCACGCGGTCCTTACTCTTCATTTCCTCAAGCTGCAACACAATTGTAACATGTCAACACCTGTGGTAACCCTGGGGCGGGTGTGGTGGGCCGAGGGACTCCCTCCCAGGCGCGTAGCCAGGAGGTGGTATTCCCTCTGCAGCTGGCCAATCACGCGGTCCTTACTCTTCATTTCCTCAAGCTGCAACACAATTGTAACATGTCAACACCTGTGGTAACCCTGGGGCGGGTGTGGTGGGCCGAGGGACTCCCTCCCAGGCGCGTAGCCAGGAGGTGGTATTCCCTCTGCAGCTGGCCAATCACGCGGTCCTTACTCTTCATTTCCTCAAGCTGCAACACAATTGTAATATGTCAACACCTGTGGTTACTCTGGAGCGGGTGTGGTGGGCCTAGGGGCTCCCTCCCAGGCGCGTAGCCAGGAGGTGGTACTCCCTCTGCAGTTGTCCGATCACGTGAACCTTTCTCTTCATCTCCTCAAGCTGCAACACAATTGTAACATGTCAACACCTGTGGTAACCCTGGAGCGGGTGTGGTGGGCTGAGGGACTCCCTCCCAGGCGCGTAGCCAGGAGGTGGTATTTTCTCTGCAGCTGGCCAATCACGCGGTCCTTACTCTTCATTTCCTCAAGCTGCAACATAATTTTAACATGTCAACACCTGTGGTAACCTTGGGGTGGGTGTGGTGGGCCGAGGGACTCCCTCCCAGGCGCGTAGCCAGGAGGTGGTATTCCCTCTGCAGCTGGCCAATCACGCGGTCCTTACTCTTCATTTCCTCAAGCTGCAACACAATTGTAACATGTCAACACCTGTGGTAACCCTGGGGTGGGTGTGGTGGGCCGAGGGACTTCCTCCCAGGCGCGTAGCCAGGAGGTGGTATTCCCTCTGCAGCTGGCCAATCACGCGGTCCTTACTCTTCATTTCCTCAAGCTGCAACACAATTGTAACATGTCAACACCTGTGGTAACCCTGGGGCGGGTGTGGTGGGCCGAGGGACTCCCTCCCAGGCGCGTAGCCAGGAGGTGGTATTCCCTCTGCAGCTGGCCAATCACGCGGTCCTTACTCTTCATTTCCTCAAGCTGCAACACAATTGTAACATGTCAACACCTGTGGTAACCCTGGGGTGGGTGTGGTGGGCCGAGGGACTCCCTCCCAGGCGCGTAGCCAGGAGGTGGTATTCCCTCTGCAGCTGGCCAATCACGCGGTCCTTACTCTTCATTTCCTCAAGCTGCAGCACAATTGTAACATGTCAACACCTGTGGTAACCCTGGGGTGGGTGTGGTGGGCCGAGGGACTCCCTCCCAGGCGCAAAGCCAGGAGGTGGTACTCCCTCTGCAGTTGTCCGATCACGTGGACCTTTCTCTTCATCTCCTCAAGCTGCAACACAATTGTAACATGTCAACACCTATGGTTACTCTGGAGCGGGTGTGGTGGGCCTAGGGGCTCCCTCCCAGGCACGTGGCCAGGAGGTGGTACTCCCTCTGCAGTTGTCCGATCACGTGAACCTTTCTCTTCATCTCCTCAAGCTGCAACACAATTGTAACATGTCAACACCTGTGGTAACCCTGGAGTGGGTGTGGTGGGCCGAGGGACTCCCTCCCAGGCGCGTAGCCAGGAGGTGGTATTCCCTCTGCAGCTGGCCAATCACGCGGTCCTTACTCTTCATTTCCTCAAGCTGCAACACAATTGTAACATGTCAACACCTGTGGTTACTCTGGAGCGGGTGTGGTGGGCCTAGGGGCTCCCTCCCAGGCGCGTGGCCAGGAGGTGGTACTCCCTCTGCAGTTGTCCGATCACGTGAACGTTTCTCTTCATCTCCTCAAGCTGTAACACAATTGTAACATGTCAACACCTGTGGTTACTCAGGAGCGGGTGTGGTGGGCCTAGGGCTCCCTCCCAGGCACGTGGCCAGGAGGTGGTACTCCCTCTGCCGTTGGACTTTTACCAAAACTGCAGCTGGATTACACCCGTGGAAA